>OX411279.1:18389027-18600616 GCA_948146005.1 Nomada fucata | reverse complement strand
CGCGTCTCGCAGAGTGATTTATCGTTATATCGAACGATATCGAGGGCTACGAAGTGAATCCTTAGCTTCCTTCGATACACAGCGTGTGCAAAAGGTAAATATCGTTATTCCGAGTCTCCCAGAGTCATGTATCGTTATATCGAACGATATCGTGGGCTAGGAAGTGAAGCCTTAGCTTCTTTCGTTACACAACGCGTGGAAGAGGTAAATATCGCGATTCCGCGTCTCCCAGAGTGATTGATCGTTATATCGAACGATATCGAGGGCTAGGAAGTGAATCATTAGCTTCCTTCGATACACAGCTTGTGGAATAGGTGAATATCGCGAATCCGAGTGTCCCAGAGTGATTTATCGTTATATCGAACGATATCGTGGGCTAGGAAGTGAATCCTAAGCTTCCTTCGATACACAGCGTGTGGATTAGGTGAATATCGCGATTCCGCGTCTCCCAGAGTGATTTATCGTTATATCGAACGATATCGAGGGCTAGGAAGTGAATCATTAGCTTCCTTCGATACACAGCTTGTGGAATAGGTGAATATCGCTAATCCGAGTGTCCCAGAGTGATTTATCGTTATATCGAACGATATGGTGGGCTAGGAAGTGAAGCCTTAGCTTCTTTCGTTACACAGCGCGTGGAAGAGGTAAATATCGCGATTCCGCGTCTCCCAGAGTGATTTATCGTTATACCGAACGATATCGTGGGCTAGGAAGTGAAGCCTTAACTTCCTTCGGTACACAGCTTGTGGAATAGGTGAATATCGCGAATCCGCGTCTCGCAGAGTGATTTATCGTTATATCGAACGATATCGTAGGCTACGAAGTGAATCCTTATCTTCCTTCGATACACAGCGTGTGGATAAGGTAAATATCGTTATTCGGAGTCTCCCAGAGTGATTTATCGTTATATCGAACGATATCCAGGGCTAGGAAGTGAATCCTTAGCTTCCTTCGATACACAGCGTGTGGAAAAGGTAAATATCGTTATTCGGAGTCTCCCAGAGTGATTTATCGTTATATCGAACGATATCGAGGGCTAGGAAGTGAAGCCTTAGCTTCCTTCGATACACAGCGTGTGGATTAGGTGAACATCGCGAATCCGCGCCTGCCAGAGTGATTTATCGTTATATCGAACGATATCGAGGGCTTGGAAGTGAATCCTTAGCTTCCTTCGATGCACAGCGTGTGCAAAAGGTAAATATCGTTATTCCGCGTCTCGCAGAGTGATTTATCGTTATATCGAACGATATCGTGGGCTAGGAAGTGAAGCCTTAGCTTCCTTCGATACACAGCGTGTGCAAAAGGTAAATATCGTTATTCCGAGTCTCCCAGAGTGATTTATCGTTATATCGAACGATATCGTAGGCTACGAAGTGAATCCTTATCTTCCTTCGATACACAGCGTGTGGATAAGGTAAATATCGTTATTCGGAGTCTCCCAGAGTGATTTATCGTTATATCGAACGATATCCAGGGCTAGGAAGTGAATCCTTAGCTTCCTTCGATACACAGCGTGTGGAAAAGGTAAATATCGTTATTCGGAGTCTCCCAGAGTGATTTATCGTTATATCGAACGATATCGAGGGCTAGGAAGTGAAGCCTTAGCTTCCTTCGATACACAGCGTGTGGATTAGGTGAACATCGCGAATCCGCGCCTGCCAGAGTGATTTATCGTTATATCGAACGATATCGAGGGCTAGGAAGTGAATCCTAAGCTTCCTTCGATACACAGCGTGTGGATTAGGTGAATATCGCGATTCCGCGTCTCCCAGAGTGATTTATCGTTATATCGAACGATATCGTGGGCTAGGAAATGAAGCCTTAGCTTCTTTCGTTACACAACGCGTGGAAGAGGTAAATATCGCGATTCCGCGTCTCCCAGAGTGATTTATCGTTATATCGAACGATATCGAGGGCTTGGAAGTGAATCCTTAGCTTCCTTCGATACACAGCGTGTGGAAAAGGTAAATATCGTTATTCCGAGTCTCCCAGAGTGATTTATCGTTATATCGAACGACATCGTGGGCTAGGAAGTGAAGCCTTAGCTTCCTTCGATACACAGCGTGTGGAAAAGGTAAATATCGTTATTCCGAGTCTCCCAGAGTGATTTATCGTTATATCGAACGATATCGTGGGCTTGGAAGTGAAGCCTTAGCTTCTTTCGTTACACAACGCGTGGAAGAGGTAAATATCGCGATTCCGCGTCTCCCAGAGTGATTTATCGTTATATCGAACGATATCGAGGGCTAGGAAGTGAATCATTAGCTTCCTTCGATACACAGCTTGTGGAATAGGTGAATATCGCGAATCCGAGTCTCCCAGAGTGATTTATCGTTATATCGAACGATATCCACTGCTAGGAAGTGAAGCCTTAGCTTCTTTCGTTACACAACGCGTGGAAGAGGTAAATATCGCGATTCCGCGTCTCCCAGAGTGATTTATCGTTATATCGAACGATATCGAGGGCTAGGAAGTGAATCATTAGCTTCCTTCGGTACACAGCTTGTGGAATAGGTGAATATCGCGAATCCGTGTCTGCCAGAGTGATTTATCGTTATATCGAACGATATCGAGGGCTAGGAAGTGAATCCTAAGCTTCCTTCGATACACAGCGTGTGGATTAGGTGAATATCGCGATTCCGCGTCTCCCAGAGTGATTTATCGTTATATCGAACGATATCGTGGGCTAGGAAATGAAGCCTTAGCTTCTTTCGTTACACAACGCGTGGAAGAGGTAAATATCGCGATTCCGCGTCTCCCAGAGTGATTTATCGTTATATCGAACGATATCGAGGGCTTGGAAGTGAATCCTTAGCTTCCTTCGATACACAGCGTGTGGAAAAGGTAAATATCGTTATTCCGAGTCTCCCAGAGTGATTTATCGTTATATCGAACGACATCGTGGGCTAGGAAGTGAAGCCTTAGCTTCCTTCGATACACAGCGTGTGGAAAAGGTAAATATCGTTATTCCGAGTCTCCCAGAGTGATTTATCGTTATATCGAACGATATCGTGGGCTTGGAAGTGAAGCCTTAGCTTCTTTCGTTACACAACGCGTGGAAGAGGTAAATATCGCGATTCCGCGTCTCCCAGAGTGATTTATCGTTATATCGAACGATATCGAGGGCTAGGAAGTGAATCATTAGCTTCCTTCGATACACAGCTTGTGGAATAGGTGAATATCGCGAATCCGAGTCTCCCAGAGTGATTTATCGTTATATCGAACGATATCCACTGCTAGGAAGTGAAGCCTTAGCTTCTTTCGTTACACAACGCGTGGAAGAGGTAAATATCGCGATTCCGCGTCTCCCAGAGTGATTTATCGTTATATCGAACGATATCGAGGGCTAGGAAGTGAATCATTAGCTTCCTTCGGTACACAGCTTGTGGAATAGGTGAATATCGCGAATCCGTGTCTGCCAGAGTGATTTATCGTTATATCGAACGATATCGAGGGCTAGGAAGTGAATCATAGCTTCCTTCGATACACAGCTTGTGGAATAGGTGAATATCGCGAATCCGAGTCTCCCAGAGTGATTTATCGTTATATCGAACGATATCGTGATCTAGGAAATGAAGCCTTAGCTTCTTTCGTTACACAACGCGTGGAAGAGGTAAATATCGCGATTCCGCGTCTCCCAGAGTGATTTATCGTTATATCGAACGATATCGAGGGCTAGGAAGTGAATCATTAGCTTCCTTCGATACACAGCTTGTGGAATAGGTGAATATCGCGAATCCGAGTCTCGCAGAGTGATTTATCGTTATATCGAACGATATCGTAGGCTACGAAGTGAATCCTTATCTTCCTTCGATACACAGCGTGTGGATAAGGTAAATATCGTTATTCGGAGTCTCCCAGAGTGATTTATCGTTATATCGAACGATATCCAGGGCTAGGAAGTGAATCCTTAGCTTCCTTCGATACACAGCGTGTGGAAAAGGTAAATATCGTTATTCGGAGTCTCCCAGAGTGATTTATCGTTATATCGAACGATATCGAGGGCTAGGAAGTGAAGCCTTAGCTTCCTTCGATACACAGCGTGTGGATTAGGTGAACATCGCGAATCCGCGCCTGCCAGAGTGATTTATCGTTATATCGAACGATATCGAGGGCTTGGAAGTGAATCCTTAGCTTCCTTCGATGCACAGCGTGTGCAAAAGGTAAATATCGTTATTCCGCGTCTCGCAGAGTGATTTATCGTTATATCGAACGATATCGTGGGCTAGGAAGTGAAGCCTTAGCTTCCTTCGATACACAGCGTGTGCAAAAGGTAAATATCGTTATTCCGAGTCTCCCAGAGTCATATATCGTTATATCGAACGATATCGTGGGCTAGGAAGTGAAGCCTTAGCATCTTTCGTTACACAACGCGTGGAAGAGGTAAATATCGCGATTCCGCGTCTCCCAGAGTGATTTATCGTTATATCGAACGATATCGAGGGCTAGGAAGTGAATCCTAAGCTTCCTTCGATACACAGCGTGTGGATTAGGTGAATATCGCGATTCCGCGTCTCCCAGAGTGATTTATCGTTATATCGAACGATATCGTGGGCTAGGAAATGAAGCCTTAGCTTCTTTCGTTACACAACGCGTGGAAGAGGTAAATATCGCGATTCCGCGTCTCCCAGAGTGATTTATCGTTATATCGAACGATATCGAGGGCTTGGAAGTGAATCCTTAGCTTCCTTCGATACACAGCGTGTGGAAAAGGTAAATATCGTTATTCCGAGTCTCCCAGAGTGATTTATCGTTATATCGAACGACATCGTGGGCTAGGAAGTGAAGCCTTAGCTTCCTTCGATACACAGCGTGTGGAAAAGGTAAATATCGTTATTCCGAGTCTCCCAGAGTGATTTATCGTTATATCGAACGATATCGTGGGCTTGGAAGTGAAGCCTTAGCTTCTTTCGTTACACAACGCGTGGAAGAGGTAAATATCGCGATTCCGCGTCTCCCAGAGTGATTTATCGTTATATCGAACGATATCGAGGGCTAGGAAGTGAATCATTAGCTTCCTTCGATACACAGCTTGTGGAATAGGTGAATATCGCGAATCCGAGTCTCCCAGAGTGATTTATCGTTATATCGAACGATATCCACTGCTAGGAAGTGAAGCCTTAGCTTCTTTCGTTACACAACGCGTGGAAGAGGTAAATATCGCGATTCCGCGTCTCCCAGAGTGATTTATCGTTATATCGAACGATATCGAGGGCTAGGAAGTGAATCATTAGCTTCCTTCGGTACACAGCTTGTGGAATAGGTGAATATCGCGAATCCGTGTCTGCCAGAGTGATTTATCGTTATATCGAACGATATCGAGGGCTAGGAAGTGAATCATAGCTTCCTTCGATACACAGCTTGTGGAATAGGTGAATATCGCGAATCCGAGTCTCCCAGAGTGATTTATCGTTATATCGAACGATATCGTGATCTAGGAAATGAAGCCTTAGCTTCTTTCGTTACACAACGCGTGGAAGAGGTAAATATCGCGATTCCGCGTCTCCCAGAGTGATTTATCGTTATATCGAACGATATCGAGGGCTAGGAAGTGAATCATTAGCTTCCTTCGATACACAGCTTGTGGAATAGGTGAATATCGCGAATCCGAGTCTCCCAGAGTGATTTATCGTTATATCGAACGATATCGTGGGCTAGGAAATGAAGCCTTAGCTTCCTTCGATACACAGCGTGTGGAAAAGGTAAATATCGTTATTCCGAGTCTCCCAGAGTGATTTATCGTTATATCGAACGATATCCACTGCTAGGAAGTGAAGCCTTAGCTTCTTTCGTTACACAACGCGTGGAAGAGGTAAATATCGCGATTCCGCGTCTCCCAGAGTGATTTATCGTTATATCGAACGATATCGAGGGCTAGGAAGTGAATCATTAGCTTCCTTCGGTACACAGCTTGTGGAATAGGTGAATATCGCGAATCCGCGTCTGCCAGAGTGATTTATCGTTATATCGAACGATATCGAGGGCTCGGAAGTGAATCATTAGCTTCCTTCGATACACAGCTTGTGGAATAGGTGAATATCGCGAATCCGAGTTTCCCAGAGTGATTTATCGTTATATCGAACGATATCGTGGGCTAGGAAATGAAGCCTTAGCTTCTTTCGTTACACAACGCGTGGAAGAGGTAAATATCGCGATTCCGCGTCTCCCAGAGTGATTTATCGTTATATCGAACTATATCGAGGGCTTGGAAGTGAATCCTTAGCTTCCTTCGATACACAGCGTGTGGAAAAGGTAAATATCGTTATTCCGAGTCTCCCAGAGTGATTTATCGTTATATCGAACGACATCGTGGGCTAGGAAGTGAAGCCTTAGCTTCCTTCGATACACAGCGTGTGGAAAAGGTAAATATCGTTATTCCGAGTCTCCCAGAGTGATTTATCGTTATATCGAACGATATCCAGGGCTAGGAAGTGAATCATTAGCTTCCTTCGATACACAGCGTGTGGAAAAGGTAAATATCGTTATTCCGAGTCTCCCAGAGTGATTTATCGTTATATCGAACGACATCGTGGGCTAGGAAGTGAAGCCTTAGCTTCCTTCGATACACAGCGTGTGGAAAAGGTAAATATCGTTATTCCGAGTCTCCCAGAGTGATTTATCGTTATATCGAACGATATCGTGGGCTTGGAAGTGAAGCCTTAGCTTCTTTCGTTACACAACGCGTGGAAGAGGTAAATATCGCGATTCCGCGTCTCCCAGAGTGATTTATCGTTATATCGAACGATATCGAGGGCTAGGAAGTGAATCATTAGCTTCCTTCGATACACAGCTTGTGGAATAGGTGAATATCGCGAATCCGAGTCTCCCAGAGTGATTTATCGTTATATCGAACGATATCGAGGGCTAGGAAGTGAATCATTAGCTTCCTTCGGTACACAGCTTGTGGAATAGGTGAATATCGCGAATCCGTGTCTGCCAGAGTGATTTATCGTTATATCGAACGATATCGAGGGCTAGGAAGTGAATCATAGCTTCCTTCGATACACAGCTTGTGGAATAGGTGAATATCGCGAATCCGAGTCTCCCAGAGTGATTTATCGTTATATCGAACGATATCGTGATCTAGGAAATGAAGCCTTAGCTTCTTTCGTTACACAACGCGTGGAAGAGGTAAATATCGCGATTCCGCGTCTCCCAGAGTGATTTATCGTTATATCGAACGATATCGAGGGCTAGGAAGTGAATCATTAGCTTCCTTCGATACACAGCTTGTGGAATAGGTGAATATCGCGAATCCGAGTCTCCCAGAGTGATTTATCGTTATATCGAACGATATCGTGGGCTAGGAAATGAAGCCTTAGCTTCCTTCGATACACAGCGTGTGGAAAAGGTAAATATCGTTATTCCGAGTCTCCCAGAGTGATTTATCGTTATATCGAACGATATCCACTGCTAGGAAGTGAAGCCTTAGCTTCTTTCGTTACACAACGCGTGGAAGAGGTAAATATCGCTATTCCGCGTCTCCCAGAGTGATTTATCGTTATATCGAACGATATCGAGGGCTAGGAAGTGAATCATTAGCTTCCTTCGGTACACAGCTTGTGGAATAGGTGAATATCGCGAATCCGCGTCTGCCAGAGTGATTTATCGTTATATCGAACGATATCGAGGGCTAGGAAGTGAATCATTAGCTTCCTTCGATACACAGCTTGTGGAATAGGTGAATATCGCGAATCCGAGTTTCCCAGAGTGATTTATCGTTATATCGAACGATATCGTGGGCTAGGAAATGAAGCCTTAGCTTCTTTCGTTACACAACGCGTGGAAGAGGTAAATATCGCGATTCCGCGTCTCCCAGAGTGATTTATCGTTATATCGAACTATATCGAGGGCTTGGAAGTGAATCCTTAGCTTCCTTCGATACACAGCTTGTGGAATAGGTGAATATCGCGAATCCGAGTCTCCCAGAGTGATTTATCGTTATATCGAACGATATCGTGGGCTAGGAAATGAAGCCTTACTTTCTTTCGTTACACAACGCGTGGAAGAGGTAAATATCGCGATTCCGCGTCTCCCAGAGTGATTTATCGTTATATCGAACGATATCGTGGGCTAGGAAGTGAATCCTAAGCTTCCTTCGATACACAGCGTGTGGATTAGGTGAATATCGCGATTCCGCGTCTCCCAGAGTGATTTATCGTTATATCGAACGATATCGAGGGCTAGGAAGTGAATCATTAGCTTCCTTCGATACACAGCTTGTGGAATAGGTGAATATCGCTAATCCGAGTGTCCCAGAGTGATTTATCGTTATATCGAACGATATGGTGGGCTAGGAAGTGAAGCCTTAGCTTCTTTCGTTACACAGCGCGTGGAAGAGGTAAATATCGCGATTCCGCGTCTCCCAGAGTGATTTATCGTTATACCGAACGATATCGTGGGCTAGGAAGTGAAGCCTTAACTTCCTTCGGTACACAGCTTGTGGAATAGGTGAATATCGCGAATCCGCGTCTCGCAGAGTGATTTATCGTTATATCGAACGATATCGTGGGCTACGAAGTGAATCCTTATCTTCCTTCGATACACAGCGTGTGGATAAGGTAAATATCGTTATTCGGAGTCTCCCAGAGTGATTTATCGTTATATCGAACGATATCCAGGGCTAGGAAGTGAATCCTTAGCTTCCTTCGATACACAGCGTGTGGAAAAGGTAAATATCGTTATTCGGAGTCTCCCAGAGTGATTTATCGTTATATCGAACGATATCGAGGGCTAGGAAGTGAAGCCTTAGCTTCCTTCGATACACAGCGTGTGGATTAGGTGAACATCGCGAATCCGCGCCTGCCAGAGTGATTTATCGTTATATCGAACGATATCGAGGGCTTGGAAGTGAATCCTTAGCTTCCTTCGATGCACAGCGTGTGCAAAAGGTAAATATCGTTATTCCGCGTCTCGCAGAGTGATTTATCGCTATATCGAACGATATCGTGGGCTAGGAAGTGAAGCCTTAGCTTCCTTCGATACACAGCGTGTGCAAAAGGTAAATATCGTTATTCCGAGTCTCCCAGAGTCATATATCGTTATATCGAACGATATCGTGGGCTAGGAAGTGAAGCCTTAGCATCTTTCGTTACACAACGCGTGGAAGAGGAAAATATCGCGATTCCGCGTCTCCCAGAGTGATTTATCGTTATATCGAACGATATCGAGGGCTAGGAAGTGAATCATTAGCTTCCTTCGATACACAGCTTGTGGAATAGGTGAATATCGCGAATCCGAGTCTCCCAGAGTGATTTATCGTTATATCGAACGATATCGAGGGCTAGGAAGTGAATCATTAGCTTCCTTCGGTACACAGCTTGTGGAATAGGTGAATATCGCGAATCCGTGTCTGCCAGAGTGATTTATCGTTATATCGAACGATATCGAGGGCTAGGAAGTGAATCATAGCTTCCTTCGATACACAGCTTGTGGAATAGGTGAATATCGCGAATCCGAGTCTCCCAGAGTGATTTATCGTTATATCGAACGATATCGTGATCTAGGAAATGAAGCCTTAGCTTCTTTCGTTACACAACGCGTGGAAGAGGTAAATATCGCGATTCCGCGTCTCCCAGAGTGATTTATCGTTATATCGAACGATATCGAGGGCTAGGAAGTGAATCATTAGCTTCCTTCGATACACAGCTTGTGGAATAGGTGAATATCGCGAATCCGAGTCTCCCAGAGTGATTTATCGTTATATCGAACGATATCGTGGGCTAGGAAATGAAGCCTTAGCTTCCTTCGATACACAGCGTGTGGAAAAGGTAAATATCGTTATTCCGAGTCTCCCAGAGTGATTTATCGTTATATCGAACGATATCCACTGCTAGGAAGTGAAGCCTTAGCTTCTTTCGTTACACAACGCGTGGAAGAGGTAAATATCGCTATTCCGCGTCTCCCAGAGTGATTTATCGTTATATCGAACGATATCGAGGGCTAGGAAGTGAATCATTAGCTTCCTTCGGTACACAGCTTGTGGAATAGGTGAATATCGCGAATCCGCGTCTGCCAGAGTGATTTATCGTTATATCGAACGATATCGAGGGCTAGGAAGTGAATCATTAGCTTCCTTCGATACACAGCTTGTGGAATAGGTGAATATCGCGAATCCGAGTTTCCCAGAGTGATTTATCGTTATATCGAACGATATCGTGGGCTAGGAAATGAAGCCTTAGCTTCTTTCGTTACACAACGCGTGGAAGAGGTAAATATCGCGATTCCGCGTCTCCCAGAGTGATTTATCGTTATATCGAACTATATCGAGGGCTTGGAAGTGAATCCTTAGCTTCCTTCGATACACAGCTTGTGGAATAGGTGAATATCGCGAATCCGAGTCTCCCAGAGTGATTTATCGTTATATCGAACGATATCGTGGGCTAGGAAATGAAGCCTTACTTTCTTTCGTTACACAACGCGTGGAAGAGGTAAATATCGCGATTCCGCGTCTCCCAGAGTGATTTATCGTTATATCGAACGATATCGTGGGCTAGGAAGTGAATCCTAAGCTTCCTTCGATACACAGCGTGTGGATTAGGTGAATATCGCGATTCCGCGTCTCCCAGAGTGATTTATCGTTATATCGAACGATATCCAGGGCTAGGAAGTGAATCCTTAGCTTCCTTCGATACACAGCGTGTGGAAAAGGTAAATATCGTTATTCGGAGTCTCCCAGAGTGATTTATCGTTATATCGAACGATATCGAGGGCTAGGAAGTGAAGCCTTAGCTTCCTTCGATACACAGCGTGTGGATTAGGTGAACATCGCGAATCCGCGCCTGCCAGAGTGATTTATCGTTATATCGAACGATATCGAGGGCTTGGAAGTGAATCCTTAGCTTCCTTCGATGCACAGCGTGTGCAAAAGGTAAATATCGTTATTCCGCGTCTCGCAGAGTGATTTATCGCTATATCGAACGATATCGTGGGCTAGGAAGTGAAGCCTTAGCTTCCTTCGATACACAGCGTGTGCAAAAGGTAAATATCGTTATTCCGAGTCTCCCAGAGTCATATATCGTTATATCGAACGATATCGTGGGCTAGGAAGTGAAGCCTTAGCATCTTTCGTTACACAACGCGTGGAAGAGGTAAATATCGCGATTCCGCGTCTCCCAGAGTGATTTATCGTTATATCGAACGATATCGAGGGCTAGGAAGTGAATCCTAAGCTTCCTTCGATACACAGCGTGTGGATTAGGTGAATATCGCGATTCCGCGTCTCCCAGAGTGATTTATCGTTATATCGAACGATATCGTGGGCTAGGAAATGAAGCCTTAGCTTCTTTCGTTACACAACGCGTGGAAGAGGTAAATATCGCGATTCCGCGTCTCCCAGAGTGATTTATCGTTATATCGAAAGATATCGAGGGCTTGGAAGTGAATCCTTAGCTTCCTTCGATACACAGCGTGTGGAAAAGGTAAATATCGTTATTCCGAGTCTCCCAGAGTGATTTATCGTTATATCGAACGACATCGTGGGCTAGGAAGTGAAGCCTTAGCTTCCTTCGATACACAGCGTGTGGAAAAGGTAAATATCGTTATTCCGAGTCTCCCAGAGTGATTTATCGTTATATCGAACGATATCGTGGGCTTGGAAGTGAAGCCTTAGCTTCTTTCGTTACACAACGCGTGGAAGAGGTAAATATCGCGATTCCGCGTCTCCCAGAGTGATTTATCGTTATATCGAACGATATCGAGGGCTAGGAAGTGAATCATTAGCTTCCTTCGATACACAGCTTGTGGAATAGGTGAATATCGCGAATCCGAGTCTCCCAGAGTGATTTATCGTTATATCGAACGATATCCACTGCTAGGAAGTGAAGCCTTAGCTTCTTTCGTTACACAACGCGTGGAAGAGGTAAATATCGCGATTCCGCGTCTCCCAGAGTGATTTATCGTTATATCGAACGATATCGAGGGCTAGGAAGTGAATCATTAGCTTCTTTCGTTACACAACGCGTGGAAGAGGTAAATATCGCGATTCCGCGTCTCCCAGAGTGATTTATCGTTATATCGAACGATATCGAGGGCTAGGAAGTGAATCATTAGCTTCCTTCGATACACAGCTTGTGGAATAGGTGAATATCGCGAATCCGAGTCTCCCAGAGTGATTTATCGTTATATCGAACGATATCGTGGGCTAGGAAATGAAGCCTTAGCTTCCTTCGATACACAGCGTGTGGAAAAGGTAAATATCGTTATTCCGAGTCTCCCAGAGTGATTTATCGTTATATCGAACGATATCCACTGCTAGGAAGTGAAGCCTTAGCTTCTTTCGTTACACAACGCGTGGAAGAGGTAAATATCGCGATTCCGCGTCTCCCAGAGTGATTTATCGTTATATCGAACGATATCGAGGGCTAGGAAGTGAATCATTAGCTTCCTTCGGTACACAGCTTGTGGAATAGGTGAATATCGCGAATCCGCGTCTGCCAGAGTGATTTATCGTTATATCGAACGATATCGAGGGCTAGGAAGTGAATCATTAGCTTCCTTCGATACACAGCTTGTGGAATAGGTGAATATCGCGAATCCGAGTTTCCCAGAGTGATTTATCGTTATATCGAACGATATCGTGGGCTAGGAAATGAAGCCTTAGTTTCTTTCGTTACACAACGCGTGGAAGAGGTAAATATCGCGATTCCGCGTCTCCCAGAGTGATTTATCGTTATATCGAACGATATCGAGGGCTAGGAAGTGAATCATTAGCTTCCTTCGATACACAGCTTGTGGAATAGGTGAATATCGCGAATCCGTGTCTCCCAGAGTGATTTATCGTTATATCGAACGATATCGTGGGCTAGGAAATGAAGCCTTAGCTTCCTTCGATACACAGCGTGTGGAAAAGGTAAATATCGTTATTCCGAGTCTCCCAGAGTGATTTATCGTTATATCGAACGATATCGTGGGCTAGGAAATGAAGCCTTAGCTTCTTTCGTTACACAACGCGTGGAAGAGGTAAATATCGCGATTCCGCGTCTCCCAGAGTGATTTATCGTTATATCGAACTATATCGAGGGCTTGGAAGTGAATCCTTAGCTTCCTTCGATACACAGCGTGTGGAAAAGGTAAATATCGTTATTCCGAGTCTCCCAGAGTGATTTATCGTTATATCGAACGACATCGTGGGCTAGGAAGTGAAGCCTTAGCTTCCTTCGATACACAGCGTGTGGAAAAGGTAAATATCGTTATTCCGAGTCTCCCAGAGTGATTTATCGTTATATCGAACGATATCCAGGGCTAGGAAGTGAATCATTAGCTTCCTTCGATACACAGCTTGTGGAATAGGTGAATATCGCGAATCCGAGTCTCCCAGAGTGATTTATCGTTATATCGAACGATATCGTGGGCTAGGAAATGAAGCCTTACTTTCTTTCGTTACACAACGCGTGGAAGAGGTAAATATCGCGATTCCGCGTCTCCCAGAGTGATTTATCGTTATATCGAACGATATCGAGGGCTAGGAAGTGAATCATTAGCTTCCTTCGATACACAGCTTGTGGAATAGGTGAATATCGCGAATCCGAGTCTCCCAGAGTGATTTATCGTTATATCGAACGATATCGTGGGCTAGGAAATGAAGCCTTAGCTTCCTTCGATACACAGCGTGTGGAAAAGGTAAATATCGTTATTCCGAGTCTCCCAGAGTGATTTATCGTTATATCGAACGATATCGTGGGCTAGGAAATGAAGCCTTAGCTTCTTTCGTTACACAACGCGTGGAAGAGGTAAATATCGCGATTCCGCGTCTCCCAGAGTGATTTATCGTTATATCGAACGATATCGAGGGCTTGGAAGTGAATCCTTAGCTTCCTTCGATACACAGCGTGTGGAAAAGGTAAATATCGTTATTCCGAGTCTCCCAGAGTGATTTATCGTTATATCGAACGACATCGTGGGCTAGGAAGTGAAGCCTTAGCTTCCTTCGATACACAGCGTGTGGAAAAGGTAAATATCGTTATTCCGAGTCTCCCAGAGTGATTTATCGTTATATCGAACGATATCGAGGGCTAGGAAGTGAATCATTAGCTTCCTTCGATACACAGCTTGTGGAATAGGTGAATATCGCGAATCCGAGTCTCCCACAGTGATTTATCGTTATATCGAACGATATCGTGGGCTAGGAAATGAAGCCTTAGCTTCTTTCGTTACACAACGCGTGGAAGAGGTAAATATCGCGATTCCGCGTCTCCCAGAGTGATTTATCGTTATATCGAACTATATCGAGGGCTTGGAAGTGAATCCTTAGCTTCCTTCGATACACAGCGTGTGGAAAAGGTAAATATCGTTATTCCGAGTCTCCCAGAGTGATTTATCGTTATATCGAACGACATCGTGGGCTAGGAAGTGAATCCTTAGCTTCCTTCGATACACAGCGTGTGGAAAAGGTAAATATCGTTATTCCGAGTCTCCCAGAGTGATTTATCGTTATATCGAACGATATCGTGGGCTAGGAAGTGAAGCCTTAGCTTCTTTCGTTACACAACGCGTGGAAGAGGTAAATATCGCGATTCCGCGTCTCCCAGAGTGATTTATCGTTATATCGAACGATATCGTGGGCTAGGAAGTGAAGCCTTAACTTCCTTCGGTACACAGCTTGTGGAATAGGTGAATATCGCGAATATCCGCGTCTCCCAGAGTGATTTATCGTTATATCGAACGATATCGAGGGCTTGGAAGTGAATCCTTAGCTTCCTTCGATGCACAGCGTGTGCAAAAGGTAAATATCGTTATTCCGCGTCTCGCAGAGTGATTTATCGTTATATCGAACGATATCGTGGGCTAGGA
This sequence comes from Nomada fucata, assembly GCA_948146005.1. Taxonomy (NCBI): domain Eukaryota; kingdom Metazoa; phylum Arthropoda; class Insecta; order Hymenoptera; family Apidae; genus Nomada; species Nomada fucata. The sequence goes on along the minus strand of OX411279.1, from coordinate 18,585,826 downwards.
AGTGAAGCCTTAGCTTCCTTCGATACACAGCGTGTGCAAAAGGTAAATATCGTTATTCCGAGTCTCCCAGAGTCATATATCGTTATATCGAACGATATCGTGGGCTAGGAAGTGAAGCCTTAGCATCTTTCGTTACACAACGCGTGGAAGAGGTAAATATCGCGATTCCGCGTCTCCCAGAGTGATTTATCGTTATATCGAACGATATCGAGGGCTAGGAAGTGAATCCTAAGCTTCCTTCGATACACAGCGTGTGGATTAGGTGAATATCGCGATTCCGCGTCTCCCAGAGTGATTTATCGTTATATCGAACGATATCGTGGGCTAGGAAATGAAGCCTTAGCTTCTTTCGTTACACAACGCGTGGAAGAGGTAAATATCGCGATTCCGCGTCTCCCAGAGTGATTTATCGTTATATCGAACGATATCGAGGGCTTGGAAGTGAATCCTTAGCTTCCTTCGATACACAGCTTGTGGAATAGGTGAATATCGCGAATCCGAGTCTCCCAGAGTGATTTATCGTTATATCGAACGACATCGTGGGCTAGGAAGTGAAGCCTTAGCTTCCTTCGATACACAGCGTGTGGAAAAGGTAAATATCGTTATTCCGAGTCTCCCAGAGTGATTTATCGTTATATCGAACGATATCCACTGCTAGGAAGTGAAGCCTTAGCTTCTTTCGTTACACAACGCGTGGAAGAGGTAAATATCGCGATTCCGCGTCTCCCAGAGTGATTTATCGTTATATCGAACGATATCGAGGGCTAGGAAGTGAATCATTAGCTTCCTTCGGTACACAGCTTGTGGAATAGGTGAATATCGCGAATCCGCGTCTGCCAGAGTGATTTATCGTTATATCGAACGATATCGAGGGCTAGGAAGTGAATCATTAGCTTCCTTCGATACACAGCTTGTGGAATAGGTGAATATCGCGAATCCGAGTTTCCCAGAGTGATTTATCGTTATATCGAACGATATCGTGGGCTAGGAAATGAAGCCTTAGTTTCTTTCGTTACACAACGCGTGGAAGAGGTAAATATCGCGATTCCGCGTCTCCCAGAGTGATTTATCGTTATATCGAACGATATCGAGGGCTAGGAAGTGAATCATTAGCTTCCTTCGATACACAGCTTGTGGAATAGGTGAATATCGCGAATCCGTGTCTCCCAGAGTGATTTATCGTTATATCGAACGATATCGTGGGCTAGGAAATGAAGCCTTAGCTTCCTTCGATACACAGCGTGTGGAAAAGGTAAATATCGTTATTCCGAGTCTCCCAGAGTGATTTATCGTTATATCGAACGATATCGTGGGCTAGGAAATGAAGCCTTAGCTTCTTTCGTTACACAACGCGTGGAAGAGGTAAATATCGCGATTCCGCGTCTCCCAGAGTGATTTATCGTTATATCGAACTATATCGAGGGCTTGGAAGTGAATCCTTAGCTTCCTTCGATACACAGCGTGTGGAAAAGGTAAATATCGTTATTCCGAGTCTCCCAGAGTGATTTATCGTTATATCGAACGACATCGTGGGCTAGGAAGTGAAGCCTTAGCTTCCTTCGATACACAGCGTGTGGAAAAGGTAAATATCGTTATTCCGAGTCTCCCAGAGTGATTTATCGTTATATCGAACGATATCCAGGGCTAGGAAGTGAATCATTAGCTTCCTTCGATACACAGCTTGTGGAATAGGTGAATATCGCGAATCCGAGTCTCCCAGAGTGATTTATCGTTATATCGAACGATATCGTGGGCTAGGAAATGAAGCCTTACTTTCTTTCGTTACACAACGCGTGGAAGAGGTAAATATCGCGATTCCGCGTCTCCCAGAGTGATTTATCGTTATATCGAACGATATCGAGGGCTAGGAAGTGAATCATTAGCTTCCTTCGATACACAGCTTGTGGAATAGGTGAATATCGCGAATCCGAGTCTCCCAGAGTGATTTATCGTTATATCGAACGATATCGTGGGCTAGGAAATGAAGCCTTAGCTTCCTTCGATACACAGCGTGTGGAAAAGGTAAATATCGTTATTCCGAGTCTCCCAGAGTGATTTATCGTTATATCGAACGATATCGTGGGCTAGGAAATGAAGCCTTAGCTTCTTTCGTTACACAACGCGTGGAAGAGGTAAATATCGCGATTCCGCGTCTCCCAGAGTGATTTATCGTTATATCGAACGATATCGAGGGCTTGGAAGTGAATCCTTAGCTTCCTTCGATACACAGCGTGTGGAAAAGGTAAATATCGTTATTCCGAGTCTCCCAGAGTGATTTATCGTTATATCGAACGACATCGTGGGCTAGGAAGTGAAGCCTTAGCTTCCTTCGATACACAGCGTGTGGAAAAGGTAAATATCGTTATTCCGAGTCTCCCAGAGTGATTTATCGTTATATCGAACGACATCGTGGGCTAGGAAGTGAATCCTTAGCTTCCTTCGATACACAGCGTGTGGAAAAGGTAAATATCGTTATTCCGAGTCTCCCAGAGTGATTTATCGTTATATCGAACGATATCGTGGGCTAGGAAATGAAGCCTTAGCTTCTTTCGTTACACAACGCGTGGAAGAGGTAAATATCGCGATTCCGCGTCTCCCAGAGTGATTTATCGTTATATCGAACTATATCGAGGGCTTGGAAGTGAATCCTTAGCTTCCTTCGATACACAGCGTGTGGAAAAGGTAAATATCGTTATTCCGAGTCTCCCAGAGTGATTTATCGTTATATCGAACGACATCGTGGGCTAGGAAGTGAAGCCTTAGCTTCCTTCGATACACAGCGTGTGGAAAAGGTAAATATCGTTATTCCGAGTCTCCCAGAGTGATTTATCGTTATATCGAACGATATCCAGGGCTAGGAAGTGAATCATTAGCTTCCTTCGATACACAGCTTGTGGAATAGGTGAATATCGCGAATCCGAGTCTCCCAGAGTGATTTATCGTTATATCGAACGATATCGTGGGCTAGGAAATGAAGCCTTACTTTCTTTCGTTACACAACGCGTGGAAGAGGTAAATATCGCGATTCCGCGTCTCCCAGAGTGATTTATCGTTATATCGAACGATATCGAGGGCTAGGAAGTGAATCATTAGCTTCCTTCGATACACAGCTTGTGGAATAGGTGAATATCGCGAATCCGAGTCTCCCAGAGTGATTTATCGTTATATCGAACGATATCGTGGGCTAGGAAATGAAGCCTTAGCTTCCTTCGATACACAGCGTGTGGAAAAGGTAAATATCGTTATTCCGAGTCTCCCAGAGTGATTTATCGTTATATCGAACGATATCGTGGGCTAGGAAATGAAGCCTTAGCTTCTTTCGTTACACAACGCGTGGAAGAGGTAAATATCGCGATTCCGCGTCTCCCAGAGTGATTTATCTTTATATCGAACGATATCGAGGGCTTGGAAGTGAATCCTTAGCTTCCTTCGATACACAGCGTGTGGAAAAGGTAAATATCGTTATTCCGAGTCTCCCAGAGTGATTTATCGTTATATCGAACGACATCGTGGGCTAGGAAGTGAAGCCTTAGCTTCCTTCGATACACAGCGTGTGGAAAAGGTAAATATCGTTATTCCGAGTCTCCCAGAGTGATTTATCGTTATATCGAACGATATCGAGGGCTAGGAAGTGAATCATTAGCTTCCTTCGATACACAGCTTGTGGAATAGGTGAATATCGCGAATCCGAGTCTCCCACAGTGATTTATCGTTATATCGAACGATATCGTGGGCTAGGAAATGAAGCCTTAGCTTCTTTCGTTACACAACGCGTGGAAGAGGTAAATATCGCGATTCCGCGTCTCCCAGAGTGATTTATCGTTATATCGAACTATATCGAGGGCTTGGAAGTGAATCCTTAGCTTCCTTCGATACACAGCGTGTGGAAAAGGTAAATATCGTTATTCCGAGTCTCCCAGAGTGATTTATCGTTATATCGAACGACATCGTGGGCTAGGAAGTGAATCCTTAGCTTCCTTCGATACACAGCGTGTGGAAAAGGTAAATATCGTTATTCCGAGTCTCCCAGAGTGATTTATCGTTATATCGAACGATATCGTGGGCTAGGAAGTGAAGCCTTAGCTTCTTTCGTTACACAACGCGTGGAAGAGGTAAATATCGCGATTCCGCGTCTCCCAGAGTGATTTATCGTTATATCGAACGATATCGTGGGCTAGGAAGTGAAGCCTTAACTTCCTTCGGTACACAGCTTGTGGAATAGGTGAATATCGCGAATATCCGCGTCTCCCAGAGTGATTTATCGTTATATCGAACGATATCGAGGGCTTGGAAGTGAATCCTTAGCTTCCTTCGATGCACAGCGTGTGCAAAAGGTAAATATCGTTATTCCGCGTCTCGCAGAGTGATTTATCGTTATATCGAACGATATCGTGGGCTAGGAAGTGAAGCCTTAGCTTCCTTCGATACACAGCGTGTGCAAAAGGTAAATATCGTTATTCCGAGTCTCCCAGAGTCATATATCGTTATATCGAACGATATCGTGGGCTAGGAAGTGAAGCCTTAGCATCTTTCGTTACACAACGCGTGGAAGAGGTAAATATCGCGATTCCGCGTCTCCCAGAGTGATTTATCGTTATATCGAACGATATCGAGGGCTAGGAAGTGAATCCTAAGCTTCCTTCGATACACAGCGTGTGGATTAGGTGAATATCGCGATTCCGCGTCTCCCAGAGTGATTTATCGTTATATCGAACGATATCGTGGGCTAGGAAATGAAGCCTTAGCTTCTTTCGTTACACAACGCGTGGAAGAGGTAAATATCGCGATTCCGCGTCTCCCAGAGTGATTTATCGTTATATCGAACGATATCGAGGGCTTGGAAGTGAATCCTTAGCTTCCTTCGATACACAGCTTGTGGAATAGGTGAATATCGCGAATCCGAGTCTCCCAGAGTGATTTATCGTTATATCGAACGACATCGTGGGCTAGGAAGTGAAGCCTTAGCTTCCTTCGATACACAGCGTGTGGAAAAGGTAAATATCGTTATTCCGAGTCTCCCAGAGTGATTTATCGTTATATCGAACGATATCCACTGCTAGGAAGTGAAGCCTTAGCTTCTTTCGTTACACAACGCGTGGAAGAGGTAAATATCGCGATTCCGCGTCTCCCAGAGTGATTTATCGTTATATCGAACGATATCGAGGGCTAGGAAGTGAATCATTAGCTTCCTTCGGTACACAGCTTGTGGAATAGGTGAATATCGCGAATCCGCGTCTGCCAGAGTGATTTATCGTTATATCGAACGATATCGAGGGCTAGGAAGTGAATCATTAGCTTCCTTCGATACACAGCTTGTGGAATAGGTGAATATCGCGAATCCGAGTTTCCCAGAGTGATTTATCGTTATATCGAACGATATCGTGGGCTAGGAAATGAAGCCTTAGTTTCTTTCGTTACACAACGCGTGGAAGAGGTAAATATCGCGATTCCGCGTCTCCCAGAGTGATTTATCGTTATATCGAACGATATCGAGGGCTAGGAAGTGAATCATTAGCTTCCTTCGATACACAGCTTGTGGAATAGGTGAATATCGCGAATCCGTGTCTCCCAGAGTGATTTATCGTTATATCGAACGATATCGTGGGCTAGGAAATGAAGCCTTAGCTTCCTTCGATACACAGCGTGTGGAAAAGGTAAATATCGTTATTCCGAGTCTCCCAGAGTGATTTATCGTTATATCGAACGATATCGTGGGCTAGGAAATGAAGCCTTAGCTTCTTTCGTTACACAACGCGTGGAAGAGGTAAATATCGCGATTCCGCGTCTCCCAGAGTGATTTATCGTTATATCGAACTATATCGAGGGCTTGGAAGTGAATCCTTAGCTTCCTTCGATACACAGCGTGTGGAAAAGGTAAATATCGTTATTCCGAGTCTCCCAGAGTGATTTATCGTTATATCGAACGACATCGTGGGCTAGGAAGTGAAGCCTTAGCTTCCTTCGATACACAGCGTGTGGAAAAGGTAAATATCGTTATTCCGAGTCTCCCAGAGTGATTTATCGTTATATCGAACGATATCCAGGGCTAGGAAGTGAATCATTAGCTTCCTTCGATACACAGCTTGTGGAATAGGTGAATATCGCGAATCCGAGTCTCCCAGAGTGATTTATCGTTATATCGAACGATATCGTGGGCTAGGAAATGAAGCCTTAGCTTCCTTCGATACACAGCGTGTGGAAAAGGTAAATATCGTTATTCCGAGTCTCCCAGAGTGATTTATCGTTATATCGAACGATATCGTGGGCTAGGAAATGAAGCCTTAGCTTCTTTCGTTACACAACGCGTGGAAGAGGTAAATATCGCGATTCCGCGTCTCCCAGAGTGATTTATCGTTATATCGAACGATATCGAGGGCTTGGAAGTGAATCCTTAGCTTCCTTCGATACACAGCGTGTGGAAAAGGTAAATATCGTTATTCCGAGTCTCCCAGAGTGATTTATCGTTATATCGAACGACATCGTGGGCTAGGAAGTGAAGCCTTAGCTTCCTTCGATACACAGCGTGTGGAAAAGGTAAATATCGTTATTCCGAGTCTCCCAGAGTGATTTATCGTTATATCGAACGATATCGAGGGCTAGGAAGTGAATCATTAGCTTCCTTCGATACACAGCTTGTGGAATAGGTGAATATCGCGAATCCGAGTCTCCCACAGTGATTTATCGTTATATCGAACGATATCGTGGGCTAGGAAATGAAGCCTTAGCTTCTTTCGTTACACAACGCGTGGAAGAGGTAAATATCGCGATTCCGCGTCTCCCAGAGTGATTTATCGTTATATCGAACTATATCGAGGGCTTGGAAGTGAATCCTTAGCTTCCTTCGATACACAGCGTGTGGAAAAGGTAAATATCGTTATTCCGAGTCTCCCAGAGTGATTTATCGTTATATCGAACGACATCGTGGGCTAGGAAGTGAATCCTTAGCTTCCTTCGATACACAGCGTGTGGAAAAGGTAAATATCGTTATTCCGAGTCTCCCAGAGTGATTTATCGTTATATCGAACGATATCGTGGGCTAGGAAGTGAAGCCTTAGCTTCTTTCGTTACACAACGCGTGGAAGAGGTAAATATCGCGATTCCGCGTCTCCCAGAGTGATTTATCGTTATATCGAACGATATCGTGGGCTAGGAAGTGAAGCCTTAACTTCCTTCGGTACACAGCTTGTGGAATAGGTGAATATCGCGAATATCCGCGTCTCCCAGAGTGATTTATCGTTATATCGAACGATATCGAGGGCTTGGAAGTGAATCCTTAGCTTCCTTCGATGCACAGCGTGTGCAAAAGGTAAATATCGTTATTCCGCGTCTCGCAGAGTGATTTATCGTTATATCGAACGATATCGTGGGCTAGGAAGTGAAGCCTTAGCTTCCTTCGATACACAGCGTGTGCAAAAGGTAAATATCGTTATTCCGAGTCTCCCAGAGTCATATATCGTTATATCGAACGATATCGTGGGCTAGGAAGTGAAGCCTTAGCATCTTTCGTTACACAACGCGTGGAAGAGGTAAATATCGCGATTCCGCGTCTCCCAGAGTGATTTATCGTTATATCGAACGATATCGAGGGCTAGGAAGTGAATCCTAAGCTTCCTTCGATACACAGCGTGTGGATTAGGTGAATATCGCGATTCCGCGTCTCCCAGAGTGATTTATCGTTATATCGAACGATATCGTGGGCTAGGAAATGAAGCCTTAGCTTCTTTCGTTACACAACGCGTGGAAGAGGTAAATATCGCGATTCCGCGTCTCCCAGAGTGATTTATCCTTATATCGAACGATATCGAGGGCTTGGAAGTGAATCCTTAGCTTCCTTCGATACACAGCGTGTGGAAAAGGTAAATATCGTTATTCCGAGTCTCCCAGAGTGATTTATCGTTATATCGAACGACATCGTGGGCTAGGAAGTGAAGCCTTAGCTTCCTTCGATACACAGCGTGTGGAAAAGGTAAATATCGTTATTCCGAGTCTCCCAGAGTGATTTATCGTTATATCGAACGATATCGAGGGCTAGGAAGTGAATCATTAGCTTCCTTCGATACACAGCTTGTGGAATAGGTGAATATCGCGAATCCGAGTCTCCCAGAGTGATTTATCGTTATATCGAACGACATCGTGGGCTAGGAAGTGAAGCCTTAGCTTCCTTCGATACACAGCGTGTGGAAAAGGTAAATATCGTTATTCCGAGTCTCCCAGAGTGATTTATCGTTATATCGAACGATATCGAGGGCTAGGAAGTGAATCATTAGCTTCCTTCGATACACAGCTTGTGGAATAGGTGAATATCGCGAATCCGAGTCTCCCACAGTGATTTATCGTTATATCGAACGATATCGTAGGCTAGGAAATGAAGCCTTAGCTTCTTTCGTTACACAACGCGTGGAAGAGGTAAATATCGCGATTCCGCGTCTCCCAGAGTGATTTATCGTTATATCGAACTATATCGAGGGCTTGGAAGTGAATCCTTAGCTTCCTTCGATACACAGCGTGTGGAAAAGGTAAATATCGTTATTCCGAGTCTCCCAGAGTGATTTATCGTTATATCGAACGACATCGTGGGCTAGGAAGTGAATCCTTAGCTTCCTTCGATACACAGCGTGTGGAAGAGGTAAATATCGCGATTCCGCGTCTCCCAGAGTGATTTATCGTTATATCGAACGATATCGAGGGCTAGGAAGTGAATCCTAAGCTTCCTTCGATACACAGCGTGTGGAAAAGGTAAATATCGTTATTCCGAGTCTCCCAGAGTGATTTATCGTTATATCGAACGATATCGTGGGCTAGGAAATGAAGCCTTAGCTTCTTTCGTTACACAACGCGTGGAAGAGGTAAATATCGCGATTCCGCGTCTCCCAGAGTGATTTATCGTTATATCGAACGATATCGAGGGCTAGGAAGTGAATCATTAGCTTCCTTCGATACACAGCTTGTGGAATAGGTGAATATCGCGAATCCGAGTCTCCCACAGTGATTTATCGTTATATCGAACGATATCGTGGGCTAGGAAATGAAGCCTTAGCTTCTTTCGTTACACAGCGTGTGGAAAAGGTAAATATCGTTATTCCGAGTCTCCCAGAGTGATTTATCGTTATATCGAACGATATCCACTGCTAGGAAGTGAAGCCTTAGCTTCTTTCGTTACACAACGCGTGGAAGAGGTAAATATCGCGATTCCGCGTCTCCCAGAGTGATTTATCGTTATATCGAACGATATCGAGGGCTAGGAAGTGAATCATTAGCTTCCTTCGGTACACAGCTTGTGGAATAGGTGAATATCGCGAATCCGCGTCTGCCAGAGTGATTTATCGTTATATCGAACGATATCGAGGGCTAGGAAGTGAATCATTAGCTTCCTTCGATACACAGCTTGTGGAATAGGTGAATATCGCGAATCCGAGTCTCCCAGAGTGATTTATCGTTATATCGAACGATATCGTGGGCTAGGAAATGAAGCCTTAGTTTCTTTCGTTACACAACGCGTGGAAGAGGTAAATATCGCGATTCCGCGTCTCCCAGAGTGATTTATCGTTATATCGAACGATATCGAGGGCTAGGAAGTGAATCATTAGCTTCCTTCGATACACAGCTTGTGGAATAGGTGAATATCGCGAATCCGAGTCTCCCAGAGTGATTTATCGTTATATCGAACGATATCGTGGGCTAGGAAATGAAGCCTTAGCTTCCTTCGATACACAGCGTGTGGAAAAGGTAAATATCGTTATTCCGAGTCTCCCAGAGTGATTTATCGTTATATCGAACGATATCGTGGGCTAGGAAATGAAGCCTTAGCTTCTTTCGTTACACAACGCGTGGAAGAGGTAAATATCGCGATTCCGCGTCTCCCAGAGTGATTTATCGTTATATCGAACGATATCGAGGGCTTGGAAGTGAATCCTTAGCTTCCTTCGATACACAGCGTGTGGAAAAGGTAAATATCGTTATTCCGAGTCTCCCAGAGTGATTTATCGTTATATCGAACGACATCGTGGGCTAGGAAGTGAAGCCTTAGCTTCCTTCGATACACAGCGTGTGGAAAAGGTAAATATCGTTATTCCGAGTCTCCCAGAGTGATTTATCGTTATATCGAACGATATCGAGGGCTAGGAAGTGAATCATTAGCTTCCTTCGATACACAGCTTGTGGAATAGGTGAATATCGCGAATCCGAGTCTCCCACAGTGATTTATCGTTATATCGAACGATATCGTGGGCTAGGAAATGAAGCCTTAGCTTCTTTCGTTACACAACGCGTGGAAGAGGTAAATATCGCGATTCCGCGTCTCCCAGAGTGATTTATCGTTATATCGAACTATATCGAGGGCTTGGAAGTGAATCCTTAGCTTCCTTCGATACACAGCGTGTGGAAAAGGTAAATATCGTTATTCCGAGTCTCCCAGAGTGATTTATCGTTATATCGAACGACATCGTGGGCTAGGAAGTGAATCCTTAGCTTCCTTCGATACACAGCGTGTGGAAGAGGTAAATATCGCGATTCCGCGTCTCCCAGAGTGATTTATCGTTATATCGAACGATATCGAGGGCTAGGAAGTGAATCCTAAGCTTCCTTCGATACACAGCGTGTGGATTAGGTGAATATCGCGATTCCGCGTCTCCCAGAGTGATTTATCGTTATATCGAACGATATCGTGGGCTAGGAAATGAAGCCTTAGCTTCTTTCGTTACACAACGCGTGGAAGAGGTAAATATCGCGATTTCGCGTCTCCCACAGTGATTTATCGTTATATCGAACGATATCGAGGGCTTGGAAGTGAATCCTTAGCTTCCTTCGATACACAGCGTGTGGAAAAGGTAAATATCGTTATTCCGAGTCTCCCAGAGTGATTTATCGTTATATCGAACGACATCGTGGGCTAGGAAGTGAAGCCTTAGCTTCCTTCGATACACAGCGTGTGGAAAAGGTAAATATCGTTATTCCGAGTCTCCCAGAGTGATTTATCGTTATATCGAACGATATCGTGGGCTAGGAAGTGAAGCCTTAGCTTCTTTCGTTACACAACGCGTGGAAGAGGTAAATATCGCGATTCCGCGTCTCCCAGAGTGATTTATCGTTATATCGAACGATATCGAGGGCTAGGAAGTGAATCATTAGCTTCCTTCGATACACAGCTTGTGGAATAGGTGAATATCGCGAATCCGAGTCTCCCAGAGTGATTTATCGTTATATCGAACGATATCCACTGCTAGGAAGTGAAGCCTTAGCTTCTTTCGTTACACAACGCGTGGAAGAGGTAAATATCGCGATTCCGCGTCTCCCAGAGTGATTTATCGTTATATCGAACGATATCGAGGGCTAGGAAGTGAATCATTTGCTTCCTTCGGTACACAGCTTGTGGAATAGGTGAATATCGCGAATCCGCGTCTGCCAGAGTGATTTATCGTTATATCGAACGATATCGAGGGCTAGGAAGTGAATCATTAGCTTCCTTCGATACACAGCTTGTGGAATAGGTGAATATCGCGAATCCGAGTCTCCCAGAGTGATTTATCGTTATATCGAACGATATCGTGGGCTAGGAAATGAAGCCTTAGCTTCCTTCGATACACAGCGTGTGGAAAAGGTAAATATCGTTATTCCGAGTCTCCCAGAGTGATTTATCGTTATATCGAACGATATCCACTGCTAGGAAGTGAAGCCTTAGCTTCTTTCGTTACACAACGCGTGGAAGAGGTAAATATCGCGATTCCGCGTCTCCCAGAGTGATTTATCGTTATATCGAACGATATCGAGGGCTAGGAAGTGAATCATTAGCTTCCTTCGGTACACAGCTTGTGGAATAGGTGAATATCGCGAATCCGCGTCTGCCAGAGTGATTTATCGTTATATCGAACGATATCGAGGGCTAGGAAGTGAATCATTAGCTTCCTTCGATACACAGCTTGTGGAATAGGTGAATATCGCGAATCCGAGTCTCCCAGAGTGATTTATCGTTATATCGAACGATATCGTGGGCTAGGAAATGAAGCCTTAGCTTCTTTCGTTACACAACGCGTGGAAGAGGTAAATATCGCGATTCCGCGTCTCCCAGAGTGATTTATCGTTATATCGAACGATATCGAGGGCTAGGAAGTGAATCATTAGCTTCCTTCGATACACAGCTTGTGGAATAGGTGAATATCGCGAATCCGAGTCTCCCAGAGTGATTTATCGTTATATCGAACGATATCGTGGGCTAGGAAATGAAGCCTTAGCTTCCTTCGATACACAGCGTGTGGAAAAGGTAAATATCGTTATTCCGAGTCTCCCAGAGTGATTTATCGTTATATCGAACGATATCGTGTGCTAGGAAATGAAGCCTTAGCTTCTTTCGTTACACAACGCGTGGAAGAGGTAAATATCGCGAATCCGCGTCTGCCAGAGTGATTTATCGTTATATCGAACGATATCGAGGGCTAGGAAGTGAATCATTAGCTTCCTTCGATACACAGCTTGTGGAATAGGTGAATATCGCGAATCCGAGTCTCCCAGAGTGATTTATCGTTATATCGAACGATATCGTGGGCTAGGAAATGAAGCCTTAGCTTCTTTCGTTACACAACGCGTGGAAGAGGTAAATATCGCGATTCCGCGTCTCCCAGAGTGATTTATCGTTATATCGAACTATATCGAGGGCTTGGAAGTGAATCCTTAGCTTCCTTCGATACACAGCGTGTGGAAAAGGTAAATATCGTTATTCCGAGTCTCCCAGAGTGATTTATCGTTATATCGAACGACATCGTGGGCTAGGAAGTGAATCCTTAGCTTCCTTCGATACACAGCGTGTGGAAGAGGTAAATATCGCGATTCCGCGTCTCCCAGAGTGATTTATCGTTATATCGAACGATATCGAGGGCTAGGAAGTGAATCCTAAGTTTCCTTCGATACACAGCGTGTGGATTAGGTGAATATCGCGATTCCGCGTCTCCCAGAGTGATTTATCGTTATATCGAACGATATCGTGGGCTAGGAAATGAAGCCTTAGCTTCTTTCGTTACACAACGCGTGGAAGAGGTAAATATCGCGATTTCGCGTCTCCCACAGTGATTTATCGTTATATCGAACGATATCGAGGGCTTGGAAGTGAATCCTTAGCTTCCTTCGATACACAGCGTGTGGAAAAGGTAAATATCGTTATTCCGAGTCTCCCAGAGTGATTTATCGTTATATCGAACGACATCGTGGGCTAGGAAGTGAAGCCTTAGCTTCCTTCGATACACAGCGTGTGGAAAAGGTAAATATCGTTATTCCGAGTCTCCCAGAGTGATTTATCGTTATATCGAACGATATCGTGGGCTAGGAAGTGAAGCCTTAGCTTCTTTCGTTACACAACGCGTGGAAGAGGTAAATATCGCGATTCCGCGTCTCCCAGAGTGATTTATCGTTATATCGAACGATATCGAGGGCTAGGAAGTGAATCATTAGCTTCCTTCGATACACAGCTTGTGGAATAGGTGAATATCGCGAATCCGAGTCTCCCAGAGTGATTTATCGTTATATCGAACGATATCCACTGCTAGGAAGTGAAGCCTTAGCTTCTTTCGTTACACAACGCGTGGAAGAGGTAAATATCGCGATTCCGCGTCTCCCAGAGTGATTTATCGTTATATCGAACGATATCGAGGGCTAGGAAGTGAATCATTTGCTTCCTTCGGTACACAGCTTGTGGAATAGGTGAATATCGCGAATCCGCGTCTGCCAGAGTGATTTATCGTTATATCGAACGATATCGAGGGCTAGGAAGTGAATCATTAGCTTCCTTCGATACACAGCTTGTGGAATAGGTGAATATCGCGAATCCGAGTCTCCCAGAGTGATTTATCGTTATATCGAACGATATCGTGGGCTAGGAAATGAAGCCTTAGCTTCTTTCGTTACACAACGCGTGGAAGAGGTAAATATCGCGATTCCGCGTCTCCCAGAGTGATTTATCGTTATATCGAACGATATCGAGGGCTAGGAAGTGAATCATTAGCTTCCTTCGATACACAGCTTGTGGAATAGGTGAATATCGCGAATCCGAGTCTCCCAGAGTTATTTATCGTTATATCGAACGATATCGTGGGCTAGGAAATGAAGCCTTAGCTTCCTTCGATACACAGCGTGTGGAAAAGGTAAATATCGTTATTCCGAGTCTCCCAGAGTGATTTATCGTTATATCGAACGATATCGAGGGCTACGAAGTGAATCATTAGCTTCCTTCGATACACAGCTTGTGGAATAGGTGAATATCGCGAATCCGAGTCTCCCAGAGTGATTTATCGTTATATCGAACGATATCGTGGGCTAGGAAATGAAGCCTTAGCTTCTTTCGTTACACAACGCGTGGAAGAGGTAAATATCGCGATTCCGCGTCTCCCAGAGTGATTTATCGTTATATCGAACGATATCGAGGGCTAGGAAGTGAATCATTAGCTTCCTTCGATACACAGCTTGTGGAATAGGTGAATATCGCGAATCCGAGTCTCCCAGAGTGATTTATCGTTATATCGAACGATATCGTGGGCTAGGAAATGAAGCCTTAGCTTCCTTCGATACACAGCGTGTGGAAAAGGTAAATATCGTTATTCCGAGTCTCCCAGAGTGATTTATCGTTATATCGAACGATATCCACTGCTAGGAAGTGAAGCCTTAGCTTCTTTCGTTACACAACGCGTGGAAGAGGTAAATATCGCGATTCCGCGTCTCCCAGAGTGATTTATCGTTATATCGAACGATATCGAGGGCTAGGAAGTGAATCATTAGCTTCCTTCGGTACACAGCTTGTGGAATAGGTGAATATCGCGAATCCGCGTCTGCCAGAGTGATTTATCGTTATATCGAACCATATCGAGGGCTAGGAAGTGAATCATTAGCTTCCTTCGATACACAGCTTGTGGAATAGGTGAATATCGCGAATCCGAGTCTCCCAGAGTGATTTATCGTTATATCGAACGATATCGTGGGCTAGGAAATGAAGCCTTAGCTTCTTTCGTTACACAACGCGTGGAAGAGGTAAATATCGCGATTCCGCGTCTCCCAGAGTGATTTATCGTTATATCGAACGATATCGAGGGCTAGGAAGTGAATCATTAGCTTCCTTCGATACACAGCTTGTGGAATAGGTGAATATCGCGAATCCGAGTCTCCCAGAGTGATTTATCGTTATATCGAACGATATCGTGGGCTAGGAAATGAAGCCTTAGCTTCCTTCGATACACAGCGTGTGGAAAAGGTAAATATCGTTATTCCGAGTCTCCCAGAGTGATTTATCGTTATATCGAACGATATCGTGGGCTAGGAAATGAAGCCTTAGCTTCTTTCGTTACACAACGCGTGGAAGAGGTAAATATCGCGAATCCGCGTCTGCCAGAGTGATTTATCGTTATATCGAACGATATCGAGGGCTAGGAAGTGAATCATTAGCTTCCTTCGATACACAGCTTGTGGAATAGGTGAATATCGCGAATCCGAGTCTCCCAGAGTGATTTATCGTTATATCGAACGATATCGTGGGCTAGGAAATGAAGCCTTAGCTTCTTTCGTTACACAACGCGTGGAAGAGGTAAATATCGCGATTCCGCGTCTCCCAGAGTGATTTATCGTTATATCGAACGATATCGAGGGCTAGGAAGTGAATCATTAGCTTCCTTCGATACACAGCTTGTGGAATAGGTGAATATCGCGAATCCGAGTCTCCCACAGTGATTTATCGTTATATCGAACGATATCGTGGGCTAGGAAATGAAGCCTTAGCTTCTTTCGTTACACAACGCGTGGAAGAGGTAAATATCGCGATTCCGCGTCTCCCAGAGTGATTTATCGTTATATCGAACTATATCGAGGGCTTGGAAGTGAATCCTTAGCTTCCTTCGATACACAGCGTGTGGAAAAGGTAAATATCGTTATTCCGAGTCTCCCAGAGTGATTTATCGTTATATCGAACGACATCGTGGGCTAGGAAGTGAATCCTTAGCTTCCTTCGATACACAGCGTGTGGAAAAGGTAAATATCGTTATTCCGAGTCTCCCAGAGTGATTTATCGTTATATCGAACGATATCGTGGGCTAGGAAGTGAAGCCTTAGCTTCTTTCGTTACACAACGCGTGGAAGAGGTAAATATCGCGATTCCGCGTCTCCCAGAGTGATTTATCGTTATATCGAACGATATCGTGGGCTAGGAAGTGAAGCCTTAACTTCCTTCGGTACACAGCTTGTGGAATAGGTGAATATCGCGAATATCCGCGTCTCCCAGAGTGATTTATCGTTATATCGAACGATATCGAGGGCTAGGAAGTGAATCCTTAGCTTCCTTCGATACACAGCGTGTGGATTAGGTGAACATCGCGAATCCGCGCCTGCCATAGTGATTTATCGTTATATCGAACGATATCGAGGGCTTGGAAGTGAATCCTTAGCTTCCTTCGATACACAGCGTGTGGAAAAGGTAAATATCGTTATTCCGAGTCTCCCAGAGTGATTTATCGTTATATCGAACGACATCGTGGGCTAGGAAGTGAAGCCTTAGCTTCCTTCGATACACAGCGTGTGGAAAAGGTAAATATCGTTATTCCGAGTCTCCCAGAGTGATTTATCGTTATATCGAACGATATCGTGGGCTAGGAAATGAAGCCTTAGCTTCCTTCGATACACAGCGTGTGGAAAAGGTAAATATCGTTATTCCGAGTCTCCCAGAGTGATTTATCGTTATATCGAACGATATCGTGGGCTAGGAAATGAAGCCTTAGCTTCTTTCGTTACACAACGCGTGGAAGAGGTAAATATCGCGATTCCGCGTCTCCCAGAGTGATTTATCGTTATATCGAACGATATCGAGGGCTTGGAAGTGAATCCTTAGCTTCCTTCGATACACAGCGTGTGGAAAAGGTAAATATCGTTATTCCGAGTCTCCCAGAGTGATTTATCGTTATATCGAACGACATCGTGGGCTAGGAAGTGAAGCCTTAGCTTCCTTCGATACACAGCGTGTGGAAAAGGTAAATATCGTTATTCCGAGTCTCCCAGAGTGATTTATCGTTATATCGAACGATATCGAGGGCTAGGAAGTGAATCATTAGCTTCCTTCGATACACAGCTTGTGGAATAGGTGAATATCGCGAATCCGAGTCTCCCACAGTGATTTATCGTTATATCGAACGATATCGTGGGCTAGGAAATGAAGCCTTAGCTTCTTTCGTTACACAGCGTGTGGAAAAGGTAAATATCGTTATTCCGAGTCTCCCAGAGTGATTTATCGTTATATCGAACGATATCCACTGCTAGGAAGTGAAGCCTTAGCTTCTTTCGTTACACAACGCGTGGAAGAGGTAAATATCGCGATTCCGCGTCTCCCAGAGTGATTTATCGTTATATCGAACGATATCGAGGGCTAGGAAGTGAATCATTAGCTTCCTTCGGTACACAGCTTGTGGAATAGGTGAATATCGCGAATCCGCGTCTGCCAGAGTGATTTATCGTTATATCGAACGATATCGAGGGCTAGGAAGTGAATCATTAGCTTCCTTCGATACACAGCTTGTGGAATAGGTGAATATCGCGAATCCGAGTCTCCCAGAGTGATTTATCGTTATATCGAACGATATCGAGGGTTTGGAAGTGAATCCTTAGCTTCCTTCGATACACAGCGTGTGGAAAAGGTAAATATCGTTATTCCGAGTCTCCCAGAGTGATTTATCGTTATATCGAACGACATCGTGGGCTAGGAAGTGAAGCCTTAGCTTCCTTCGATACACAGCGTGTGGAAAAGGTGAATATCGCGAATCCGAGTCTCCCAGAGTGATTTATCGTTATATCGAACGATATCGTGGGCTAGGAAATGAAGCCTTAGCTTCTTTCGTTACACAACGCGTGGAAGAGGTAAATATCGCGATTCCGCGTCTCCCAGAGTGATTTATCGTTATATCGAACGATATCGAGGGCTAGGAAGTGAATCATTAGCTTCCTTCGATACACAGCTTGTGGAATAGGTGAATATCGCGAATCCGAGTCTCCCAGAGTGATTTATCGTTATATCGAACGATATCGTGGGCTAGGAAATGAAGCCTTAGCTTCCTTCGATACACAGCGTGTGGAAAAGGTAAATATCGTTATTCCGAGTCTCCCAGAGTGATTTATCGTTATATCGAACGATATCGAGGGCTAGGAAGTGAATCATTAGCTTCCTTCGATACACAGCTTGTGGAATAGGTGAATATCGCGAATCCGAGTCTCCCAGAGTGATTTATCGTTATATCGAACGATATCGTGGGCTAGGAAATGAAGCCTTAGCTTCTTTCGTTACACAACGCGTGGAAGAGGTAAATATCGCGATTCCGCGTCTCCCAGAGTGATTTATCGTTATATCGAACGATATCGAGGGCTAGGAAGTGAATCATTAGCTTCCTTCGATACACAGCTTGTGGAATAGGTGAATATCGCGAATCCGAGTCTCCCAGAGTGATTTATCGTTATATCGAACGATATCGTGGGCTAGGAAATGAAGCCTTAGCTTCCTTCGATACACAGCGTGTGGAAAAGGTAAATATCGTTATTCCGAGTCTCCCAGAGTGATTTATCGTTATATCGAACGATATCCACTGCTAGGAAGTGAAGCCTTAGCTTCTTTCGTTACACAACGCGTGGAAGAGGTAAATATCGCGATTCCGCGTCTCCCAGAGTGATTTATCGTTATATCGAACGATATCGAGGGCTAGGAAGTGAATCATTAGCTTCCTTCGGTACACAGCTTGTGGAATAGGTGAATATCGCGAATCCGCGTCTGCCAGAGTGATTTATCGTTATATCGAACGATATCGAGGGCTAGGAAGTGAATCATTAGCTTCCTTCGATACACAGCTTGTGGAATAGGTGAATATCGCGAATCCGAGTCTCCCAGAGTGATTTATCGTTATATCGAACGATATCGTGGGCTAGGAAATGAAGCCTTAGCTTCTTTCGTTACACAACGCGTGGAAGAGGTAAATATCGCGATTCCGCGTCTCCCAGAGTGATTTATCGTTATATCGAACGATATCGAGGGCTAGGAAGTGAATCATTAGCTTCCTTCGATACACAGCTTGTGGAATAGGTGAATATCGCGAATCCGAGTCTCCCAGAGTGATTTATCGTTATATCGAACGATATCGTGGGCTAGGAAATGAAGCCTTAGCTTCCTTCGATACACAGCGTGTGGAAAAGGTAAATATCGTTATTCCGAGTCTCCCAGAGTGATTTATCGTTATATCGAACGATATCGTGGGCTAGGAAATGAAGCCTTAGCTTCTTTCGTTACACAACGCGTGGAAGAGGTAAATATCGCGATTCCGCGTCTCCCAGAGTGATTTATCGTTATATCGAACTATATCGAGGGCTTGGAAGTGAATCCTTAGCTTCCTTCGATACACAGCGTGTGGAAAAGGTAAATATCGTTATTCCGAGTCTCCCAGAGTGATTTATCGTTATATCGAACGACATCGTGGGCTAGGAAGTGAATCCTTAGCTTCCTTCGATACACAGCGTGTGGAAGAGGTAAATATCGCGATTCCGCGTCTCCCAGAGTGATTTATCGTTATATCGAACGATATCGAGGGCTAGGAAGTGAATCCTAAGTTTCCTTCGATACACAGCGTGTGGATTAGGTGAATATCGCGATTCCGCGTCTCCCAGAGTGATTTATCGTTATATCGAACGATATCGTGGGCTAGGAAATGAAGCCTTAGCTTCTTTCGTTACACAACGCGTGGAAGAGGTAAATATCGCGATTTCGCGTCTCCCACAGTGATTTATCGTTATATCGAACGATATCGAGGGCTTGGAAGTGAATCCTTAGCTTCCTTCGATACACAGCGTGTGGAAAAGGTAAATATCGTTATTCCGAGTCTCCCAGAGTGATTTATCGTTATATCGAACGACATCGTGGGCTAGGAAGTGAAGCCTTAGCTTCCTTCGATACACAGCGTGTGGAAAAGGTAAATATCGTTATTCCGAGTCTCCCAGAGTGATTTATCGTTATATCGAACGATATCGTGGGCTAGGAAGTGAAGCCTTAGCTTCTTTCGTTACACAACGCGTGGAAGAGGTAAATATCGCGATTCCGCGTCTCCCAGAGTGATTTATCGTTATATCGAACGATATCGAGGGCTAGGAAGTGAATCATTAGCTTCCTTCGATACACAGCTTGTGGAATAGGTGAATATCGCGAATCCGAGTCTCCCAGAGTGATTTATCGTTATATCGAACGATATCCACTGCTAGGAAGTGAAGCCTTAGCTTCTTTCGTTACACAACGCGTGGAAGAGGTAAATATCGCGATTCCGCGTCTCCCAGAGTGATTTATCGTTATATCGAACGATATCGAGGGCTAGGAAGTGAATCATTTGCTTCTTTCGGTACACAGCTTGTGGAATAGGTGAATATCGCGAATCCGCGTCTGCCAGAGTGATTTATCGTTATATCGAACGATATCGAGGGCTAGGAAGTGAATCATTAGCTTCCTTCGATACACAGCTTGTGGAATAGGTGAATATCGCGAATCCGAGTCTCCCAGAGTGATTTATCGTTATATCGAACGATATCGTGGGCTAGGAAATGAAGCCTTAGCTTCTTTCGTTACACAACGCGTGGAA
This sequence comes from Nomada fucata, assembly GCA_948146005.1. NCBI lineage: Eukaryota > Metazoa > Arthropoda > Insecta > Hymenoptera > Apidae > Nomada > Nomada fucata. The sequence continues at coordinate 18,565,211 of OX411279.1, read as the reverse complement.
GAGGTAAATATCGCGATTCCGCGTCTCCCAGAGTGATTTATCGTTATATCGAACGATATCGAGGGCTAGGAAGTGAATCATTAGCTTCCTTCGATACACAGCTTGTGGAATAGGTGAATATCGCGAATCCGAGTCTCCCAGAGTTATTTATCGTTATATCGAACGATATCGTGGGCTAGGAAATGAAGCCTTAGCTTCCTTCGATACACAGCGTGTGGAAAAGGTAAATATCGTTATTCCGAGTCTCCCAGAGTGATTTATCGTTATATCGAACGATATCGAGGGCTACGAAGTGAATCATTAGCTTCCTTCGATACACAGCTTGTGGAATAGGTGAATATCGCGAATCCGAGTCTCCCAGAGTGATTTATCGTTATATCGAACGATATCGTGGGCTAGGAAATGAAGCCTTAGCTTCTTTCGTTACACAACGCGTGGAAGAGGTAAATATCGCGATTCCGCGTCTCCCAGAGTGATTTATCGTTATATCGAACGATATCGAGGGCTAGGAAGTGAATCATTAGCTTCCTTCGATACACAGCTTGTGGAATAGGTGAATATCGCGAATCCGAGTCTCCCAGAGTGATTTATCGTTATATCGAACGATATCGTGGGCTAGGAAATGAAGCCTTAGCTTCCTTCGATACACAGCGTGTGGAAAAGGTAAATATCGTTATTCCGAGTCTCCCAGAGTGATTTATCGTTATATCGAACGATATCCACTGCTAGGAAGTGAAGCCTTAGCTTCTTTCGTTACACAACGCGTGGAAGAGGTAAATATCGCGATTCCGCGTCTCCCAGAGTGATTTATCGTTATATCGAACGATATCGAGGGCTAGGAAGTGAATCATTAGCTTCCTTCGGTACACAGCTTGTGGAATAGGTGAATATCGCGAATCCGCGTCTGCCAGAGTGATTTATCGTTATATCGAACGATATCGAGGGCTAGGAAGTGAATCATTAGCTTCCTTCGATACACAGCTTGTGGAATAGGTGAATATCGCGAATCCGAGTCTCCCAGAGTGATTTATCGTTATATCGAACGATATCGTGGGCTAGGAAATGAAGCCTTAGCTTCTTTCGTTACACAACGCGTGGAAGAGGTAAATATCGCGATTCCGCGTCTCCCAGAGTGATTTATCGTTATATCGAACGATATCGAGGGCTAGGAAGTGAATCATTAGCTTCCTTCGATACACAGCTTGTGGAATAGGTGAATATCGCGAATCCGAGTCTCCCAGAGTGATTTATCGTTATATCGAACGATATCGTGGGCTAGGAAATGAAGCCTTAGCTTCCTTCGATACACAGCGTGTGGAAAAGGTAAATATCGTTATTCCGAGTCTCCCAGAGTGATTTATCGTTATATCGAACGATATCGTGGGCTAGGAAATGAAGCCTTAGCTTCTTTCGTTACACAACGCGTGGAAGAGGTAAATATCGCGAATCCGCGTCTGCCAGAGTGATTTATCGTTATATCGAACGATATCGAGGGCTAGGAAGTGAATCATTAGCTTCCTTCGATACACAGCTTGTGGAATAGGTGAATATCGCGAATCCGAGTCTCCCAGAGTGATTTATCGTTATATCGAACGATATCGTGGGCTAGGAAATGAAGCCTTAGCTTCTTTCGTTACACAACGCGTGGAAGAGGTAAATATCGCGATTCCGCGTCTCCCAGAGTGATTTATCGTTATATCGAACGATATCGAGGGCTAGGAAGTGAATCATTAGCTTCCTTCGATACACAGCTTGTGGAATAGGTGAATATCGCGAATCCGAGTCTCCCACAGTGATTTATCGTTATATCGAACGATATCGTGGGCTAGGAAATGAAGCCTTAGCTTCTTTCGTTACACAACGCGTGGAAGAGGTAAATATCGCGATTCCGCGTCTCCCAGAGTGATTTATCGTTATATCGAACTATATCGAGGGCTTGGAAGTGAATCCTTAGCTTCCTTCGATACACAGCGTGTGGAAAAGGTAAATATCGTTATTCCGAGTCTCCCAGAGTGATTTATCGTTATATCGAACGACATCGTGGGCTAGGAAGTGAATCCTTAGCTTCCTTCGATACACAGCGTGTGGAAAAGGTAAATATCGTTATTCCGAGTCTCCCAGAGTGATTTATCGTTATATCGAACGATATCGTGGGCTAGGAAGTGAAGCCTTAGCTTCTTTCGTTACACAACGCGTGGAAGAGGTAAATATCGCGATTCCGCGTCTCCCAGAGTGATTTATCGTTATATCGAACGATATCGTGGGCTAGGAAGTGAAGCCTTAACTTCCTTCGGTACACAGCTTGTGGAATAGGTGAATATCGCGAATATCCGCGTCTCCCAGAGTGATTTATCGTTATATCGAACGATATCGAGGGCTAGGAAGTGAATCCTTAGCTTCCTTCGATACACAGCGTGTGGATTAGGTGAACATCGCGAATCCGCGCCTGCCATAGTGATTTATCGTTATATCGAACGATATCGAGGGCTTGGAAGTGAATCCTTAGCTTCCTTCGATACACAGCGTGTGGAAAAGGTAAATATCGTTATTCCGAGTCTCCCAGAGTGATTTATCGTTATATCGAACGACATCGTGGGCTAGGAAGTGAAGCCTTAGCTTCCTTCGATACACAGCGTGTGGAAAAGGTAAATATCGTTATTCCGAGTCTCCCAGAGTGATTTATCGTTATATCGAACGATATCGTGGGCTAGGAAATGAAGCCTTAGCTTCCTTCGATACACAGCGTGTGGAAAAGGTAAATATCGTTATTCCGAGTCTCCCAGAGTGATTTATCGTTATATCGAACGATATCGTGGGCTAGGAAATGAAGCCTTAGCTTCTTTCGTTACACAACGCGTGGAAGAGGTAAATATCGCGATTCCGCGTCTCCCAGAGTGATTTATCGTTATATCGAACGATATCGAGGGCTTGGAAGTGAATCCTTAGCTTCCTTCGATACACAGCGTGTGGAAAAGGTAAATATCGTTATTCCGAGTCTCCCAGAGTGATTTATCGTTATATCGAACGACATCGTGGGCTAGGAAGTGAAGCCTTAGCTTCCTTCGATACACAGCGTGTGGAAAAGGTAAATATCGTTATTCCGAGTCTCCCAGAGTGATTTATCGTTATATCGAACGATATCGAGGGCTAGGAAGTGAATCATTAGCTTCCTTCGATACACAGCTTGTGGAATAGGTGAATATCGCGAATCCGAGTCTCCCACAGTGATTTATCGTTATATCGAACGATATCGTGGGCTAGGAAATGAAGCCTTAGCTTCTTTCGTTACACAGCGTGTGGAAAAGGTAAATATCGTTATTCCGAGTCTCCCAGAGTGATTTATCGTTATATCGAACGATATCCACTGCTAGGAAGTGAAGCCTTAGCTTCTTTCGTTACACAACGCGTGGAAGAGGTAAATATCGCGATTCCGCGTCTCCCAGAGTGATTTATCGTTATATCGAACGATATCGAGGGCTAGGAAGTGAATCATTAGCTTCCTTCGGTACACAGCTTGTGGAATAGGTGAATATCGCGAATCCGCGTCTGCCAGAGTGATTTATCGTTATATCGAACGATATCGAGGGCTAGGAAGTGAATCATTAGCTTCCTTCGATACACAGCTTGTGGAATAGGTGAATATCGCGAATCCGAGTCTCCCAGAGTGATTTATCGTTATATCGAACGATATCGAGGGTTTGGAAGTGAATCCTTAGCTTCCTTCGATACACAGCGTGTGGAAAAGGTAAATATCGTTATTCCGAGTCTCCCAGAGTGATTTATCGTTATATCGAACGACATCGTGGGCTAGGAAGTGAAGCCTTAGCTTCCTTCGATACACAGCGTGTGGAAAAGGTGAATATCGCGAATCCGAGTCTCCCAGAGTGATTTATCGTTATATCGAACGATATCGTGGGCTAGGAAATGAAGCCTTAGCTTCTTTCGTTACACAACGCGTGGAAGAGGTAAATATCGCGATTCCGCGTCTCCCAGAGTGATTTATCGTTATATCGAACGATATCGAGGGCTAGGAAGTGAATCATTAGCTTCCTTCGATACACAGCTTGTGGAATAGGTGAATATCGCGAATCCGAGTCTCCCAGAGTGATTTATCGTTATATCGAACGATATCGTGGGCTAGGAAATGAAGCCTTAGCTTCCTTCGATACACAGCGTGTGGAAAAGGTAAATATCGTTATTCCGAGTCTCCCAGAGTGATTTATCGTTATATCGAACGATATCGAGGGCTAGGAAGTGAATCATTAGCTTCCTTCGATACACAGCTTGTGGAATAGGTGAATATCGCGAATCCGAGTCTCCCAGAGTGATTTATCGTTATATCGAACGATATCGTGGGCTAGGAAATGAAGCCTTAGCTTCTTTCGTTACACAACGCGTGGAAGAGGTAAATATCGCGATTCCGCGTCTCCCAGAGTGATTTATCGTTATATCGAACGATATCGAGGGCTAGGAAGTGAATCATTAGCTTCCTTCGATACACAGCTTGTGGAATAGGTGAATATCGCGAATCCGAGTCTCCCAGAGTGATTTATCGTTATATCGAACGATATCGTGGGCTAGGAAATGAAGCCTTAGCTTCCTTCGATACACAGCGTGTGGAAAAGGTAAATATCGTTATTCCGAGTCTCCCAGAGTGATTTATCGTTATATCGAACGATATCCACTGCTAGGAAGTGAAGCCTTAGCTTCTTTCGTTACACAACGCGTGGAAGAGGTAAATATCGCGATTCCGCGTCTCCCAGAGTGATTTATCGTTATATCGAACGATATCGAGGGCTAGGAAGTGAATCATTAGCTTCCTTCGGTACACAGCTTGTGGAATAGGTGAATATCGCGAATCCGCGTCTGCCAGAGTGATTTATCGTTATATCGAACGATATCGAGGGCTAGGAAGTGAATCATTAGCTTCCTTCGATACACAGCTTGTGGAATAGGTGAATATCGCGAATCCGAGTCTCCCAGAGTGATTTATCGTTATATCGAACGATATCGTGGGCTAGGAAATGAAGCCTTAGCTTCTTTCGTTACACAACGCGTGGAAGAGGTAAATATCGCGATTCCGCGTCTCCCAGAGTGATTTATCGTTATATCGAACGATATCGAGGGCTAGGAAGTGAATCATTAGCTTCCTTCGATACACAGCTTGTGGAATAGGTGAATATCGCGAATCCGAGTCTCCCAGAGTGATTTATCGTTATATCGAACGATATCGTGGGCTAGGAAATGAAGCCTTAGCTTCCTTCGATACACAGCGTGTGGAAAAGGTAAATATCGTTATTCCGAGTCTCCCAGAGTGATTTATCGTTATATCGAACGATATCGTGGGCTAGGAAATGAAGCCTTAGCTTCTTTCGTTACACAACGCGTGGAAGAGGTAAATATCGCGATTCCGCGTCTCCCAGAGTGATTTATCGTTATATCGAACTATATCGAGGGCTTGGAAGTGAATCCTTAGCTTCCTTCGATACACAGCGTGTGGAAAAGGTAAATATCGTTATTCCGAGTCTCCCAGAGTGATTTATCGTTATATCGAACGACATCGTGGGCTAGGAAGTGAATCCTTAGCTTCCTTCGATACACAGCGTGTGGAAGAGGTAAATATCGCGATTCCGCGTCTCCCAGAGTGATTTATCGTTATATCGAACGATATCGAGGGCTAGGAAGTGAATCCTAAGCTTCCTTCGATACACAGCGTGTGGAAAAGGTAAATATCGTTATTCCGAGTCTCCCAGAGTGATTTATCGTTATATCGAACGATATCGTGGGCTAGGAAATGAAGCCTTAGCTTCTTTCGTTACACAACGCGTGGAAGAGGTAAATATCGCGATTCCGCGTCTCCCAGAGTGATTTATCGTTATATCGAACGATATCGAGGGCTAGGAAGTGAATCATTAGCTTCCTTCGATACACAGCTTGTGGAATAGGTGAATATCGCGAATCCGAGTCTCCCACAGTGATTTATCGTTATATCGAACGATATCGTGGGCTAGGAAATGAAGCCTTAGCTTCTTTCGTTACACAGCGTGTGGAAAAGGTAAATATCGTTATTCCGAGTCTCCCAGAGTGATTTATCGTTATATCGAACGATATCCACTGCTAGGAAGTGAAGCCTTAGCTTCTTTCGTTACACAACGCGTGGAAGAGGTAAATATCGCGATTCCGCGTCTCCCAGAGTGATTTATCGTTATATCGAACGATATCGAGGGCTAGGAAGTGAATCATTAGCTTCCTTCGGTACACAGCTTGTGGAATAGGTGAATATCGCGAATCCGCGTCTGCCAGAGTGATTTATCGTTATATCGAACGATATCGAGGGCTAGGAAGTGAATCATTAGCTTCCTTCGATACACAGCTTGTGGAATAGGTGAATATCGCGAATCCGAGTCTCCCAGAGTGATTTATCGTTATATCGAACGATATCGTGGGCTAGGAAATGAAGCCTTAGTTTCTTTCGTTACACAACGCGTGGAAGAGGTAAATATCGCGATTCCGCGTCTCCCAGAGTGATTTATCGTTACATCGAACGATATCGAGGGCTAGGAAGTGAATCATTAGCTTCCTTCGATACACAGCTTGTGGAATAGGTGAATATCGCGAATCCGAGTCTCCCAGAGTGATTTATCGTTATATCGAACGATATCGTGGGCTAGGAAATGAAGCCTTAGCTTCCTTCGATACACAGCGTGTGGAAAAGGTAAATATCGTTATTCCGAGTCTCCCAGAGTGATTTATCGTTATATCGAACGATATCGTGGGCTAGGAAATGAAGCCTTAGCTTCTTTCGTTACACAACGCGTGGAAGAGGTAAATATCGCGATTCCGCGTCTCCCAGAGTGATTTATCGTTATATCGAACGATATCGAGGGCTTGGAAGTGAATCCTTAGCTTCCTTCGATACACAGCGTGTGGAAAAGGTAAATATCGTTATTCCGAGTCTCCCAGAGTGATTTATCGTTATATCGAACGACATCGTGGGCTAGGAAGTGAAGCCTTAGCTTCCTTCGATACACAGCGTGTGGAAAAGGTAAATATCGTTATTCCGAGTCTCCCAGAGTGATTTATCGTTATATCGAACGATATCGAGGGCTAGGAAGTGAATCATTAGCTTCCTTCGATACACAGCTTGTGGAATAGGTGAATATCGCGAATCCGAGTCTCCCACAGTGATTTATCGTTATATCGAACGATATCGTGGGCTAGGAAATGAAGCCTTAGCTTCTTTCGTTACACAACGCGTGGAAGAGGTAAATATCGCGATTCCGCGTCTCCCAGAGTGATTTATCGTTATATCGAACTATATCGAGGGCTTGGAAGTGAATCCTTAGCTTCCTTCGATACACAGCGTGTGGAAAAGGTAAATATCGTTATTCCGAGTCTCCCAGAGTGATTTATCGTTATATCGAACGACATCGTGGGCTAGGAAGTGAATCCTTAGCTTCCTTCGATACACAGCGTGTGGAAGAGGTAAATATCGCGATTCCGCGTCTCCCAGAGTGATTTATCGTTATATCGAACGATATCGAGGGCTAGGAAGTGAATCCTAAGCTTCCTTCGATACACAGCGTGTGGATTAGGTGAATATCGCGATTCCGCGTCTCCCAGAGTGATTTATCGTTATATCGAACGATATCGTGGGCTAGGAAATGAAGCCTTAGCTTCTTTCGTTACACAACGCGTGGAAGAGGTAAATATCGCGATTTCGCGTCTCCCACAGTGATTTATCGTTATATCGAACGATATCGAGGGCTTGGAAGTGAATCCTTAGCTTCCTTCGATACACAGCGTGTGGAAAAGGTAAATATCGTTATTCCGAGTCTCCCAGAGTGAGTTATCGTTATATCGAACGACATCGTGGGCTAGGAAGTGAAGCCTTAGCTTCCTTCGATACACAGCGTGTGGATTAGGTGAATATCGCGAATCCGAGTCTCCCAGAGTGATTTATCGTTATATCGAACGATATCGAGGGCTAGGAAGTGAATCATTAGCTTCCTTCGATACACAGCGTGTGGATTAGGTGAATATCGCGATTCCGCGTCTCCCAGAGTGATTTATCGTTATATCGAACGATATCGTGGGCTAGGAAATGAAGCCTTAGCTTCTTTCGTTACACAACGCGTGGAAGAGGTAAATATCGCGATTTCGCGTCTCCCACAGTGATTTATCGTTATATCGAACGATATCGAGGGCTTGGAAGTGAATCCTTAGCTTCCTTCGATACACAGCGTGTGGAAAAGGTAAATATCGTTATTCCGAGTCTCCCAGAGTGATTTATCGTTATACCGAATGATATCGTGGGCTAGAAGTGAAGCCTTAACTTCCTTCGGTACACAGCGTGTGGAAAAGGTAAATATCGTTATTCCGAGTCTCCCAGAGTGATTTATCGTTATATCGAACGATATCGAGGGCTAGGAAGTGAATCATTAGCTTCCTTCGATACACAGCTTGTGGAATAAGTGAATATCGCGAATCCGAGTCTCCCAGAGTGATTTATCGTTATATCGAACGATATCCACTGCTAGGAAGTGAAGCCTTAGCTTCTTTCGTTACACAACGCGTGGAAGAGGTAAATATCGCGATTCCGCGTCTCCCAGAGTGATTTATCGTTATATCGAACGATATCGAGGGCTAGGAAGTGAATCATTTGCTTCCTTCGGTACACAGCTTGTGGAATAGGTGAATATCGCGAATCCGCGTCTGCCAGAGTGATTTATCGTTATATCGAACGATATCGAGGGCTAGGAAGTGAATCATTAGCTTCCTTCGATACACAGCTTGTGGAATAGGTGAATATCGCGAATCCGAGTCTCCCAGAGTGATTTATCGTTATATCGAACGATATCGTGGGCTAGGAAATGAAGCCTTAGCTTCTTTCGTTACACAACGCGTGGAAGAGGTAAATATCGCGATTCCGCGTCTCCCAGAGTGATTTATCGTTATATCGAACGATATCGAGGGCTAGGAAGTGAATCATTAGCTTCCTTCGATACACAGCTTGTGGAATAGGTGAATATCGCGAATCCGAGTCTCCCAGAGTGATTTATCGTTATATCGAACGATATCGTGGGCTAGGAAATGAAGCCTTAGCTTCCTTCGATACACAGCGTGTGGAAAAGGTAAATATCGTTATTCCGAGTCTCCCAGAGTGATTTATCGTTATATCGAACGATATCGAGGGCTAGGAAGTGAATCATTAGCTTCCTTCGATACACAGCTTGTGGAATAGGTGAATATCGCGAATCCGAGTCTCCCAGAGTGATTTATCGTTATATCGAACGATATCGTGGGCTAGGAAATGAAGCCTTAGCTTCTTTCGTTACACAACGCGTGGAAGAGGTAAATATCGCGATTCCGCGTCTCCCAGAGTGATTTATCGTTATATCGAACGATATCGAGGGCTAGGAAGTGAATCATTAGCTTCCTTCGATACACAGCTTGTGGAATAGGTGAATATCGCGAATCCGAGTCTCCCAGAGTGATTTATCGTTATATCGAACGATATCGTGGGCTAGGAAATGAAGCCTTAGCTTCCTTCGATACACAGCGTGTGGAAAAGGTAAATATCGTTATTCCGAGTCTCCCAGAGTGATTTATCGTTATATCGAACGATATCCACTGCTAGGAAGTGAAGCCTTAGCTTCTTTCGTTACACAACGCGTGGAAGAGGTAAATATCGCGATTCCGCGTCTCCCAGAGTGATTTATCGTTATATCGAACGATATCGAGGGCTAGGAAGTGAATCATTAGCTTCCTTCGGTACACAGCTTGTGGAATAGGTGAATATCGCGAATCCGCGTCTGCCAGAGTGATTTATCGTTATATCGAACGATATCGAGGGCTAGGAAGTGAATCATTAGCTTCCTTCGATACACAGCTTGTGGAATAGGTGAATATCGCGAATCCGAGTCTCCCAGAGTGATTTATCGTTATATCGAACGATATCGTGGGCTAGGAAATGAAGCCTTAGCTTCTTTCGTTACACAACGCGTGGAAGAGGTAAATATCGCGATTCCGCGTCTCCCAGAGTGATTTATCGTTATATCGAACGATATCGAGGGCTAGGAAGTGAATCATTAGCTTCCTTCGATACACAGCTTGTGGAATAGGTGAATATCGCGAATCCGAGTCTCCCAGAGTGATTTATCGTTATATCGAACGACATCGTGGGCTAGGAAATGAAGCCTTAGCTTCCTTCGATACACAGCGTGTGGAAAAGGTAAATATCGTTATTCCGAGTCTCCCAGAGTGATTTATCGTTATATCGAACGATATCGTGGGCTAGGAAATGAAGCCTTAGCTTCTTTCGTTACACAACGCGTGGAAGAGGTAAATATCGCGATTCCGCGTCTCCCAGAGTGATTTATCGTTATATCGAACGATATCGAGGGCTTGGAAGTGAATCCTTAGCTTCCTTCGATACACAGCGTGTGGAAAAGGTAAATATCGTTATTCCGAGTCTCCCAGAGTGATTTATCGTTATATCGAACGACATCGTGGGCTAGGAAGTGAAGCCTTAGCTTCCTTCGATACACAGCGTGTGGAAAAGGTAAATATCGTTATTCCGAGTCTCCCAGAGTGATTTATCGTTATATCGAACGATATCGAGGGCTAGGAAGTGAATCATTAGCTTCCTTCGATACACAGCTTGTGGAATAGGTGAATATCGCGAATCCGAGTCTCCCACAGTGATTTATCGTTATATCGAACGATATCGTGGGCTAGGAAATGAAGCCTTAGCTTCCTTCGATACACAGCGTGTGGAAAAGGTAAATATCGTTATTCCGAGTCTCCCAGAGTGATTTATCGTTATATCGAACGATATCGAGGGCTAGGAAGTGAATCATTAGCTTCCTTCGATACACAGCTTGTGGAATAGGTGAATATCGCGAATCCGAGTCTCCCAGAGTGATTTATCGTTATATCGAACGATATCGTGGGCTAGGAAATGAAGCCTTAGCTTCTTTCGTTACACAACGCGTGGAAGAGGTAAATATCGCGATTCCGCGTCTCCCAGAGTGATTTATCGTTATATCGAACGATATCGAGGGCTTGGAAGTGAATCCTTAGCTTCCTTCGATACACAGCGTGTGGAAAAGGTAAATATCGTTATTCCGAGTCTCCCAGAGTGATTTATCGTTATATCGAACGACATCGTGGGCTAGGAAGTGAAGCCTTAGCTTCCTTCGATACACAGCGTGTGGAAAAGGTAAATATCGTTATTCCGAGTCTCCCAGAGTGATTTATCGTTATATCGAACGATATCGAGGGCTAGGAAGTGAATCATTAGCTTCCTTCGATACACAGCTTGTGGAATAGGTGAATATCGCGAATCCGAGTCTCCCACAGTGATTTATCGTTATATCGAACGATATCATGGGCTAGGAAATGAAGCCTTAGCTTCTTTCGTTACACAACGCGTGGAAGAGGTAAATATCGCGATTCCGCGTCTCCCAGAGTGATTTATCGTTATATCGAACTATATCGAGGGCTTGGAAGTGAATCCTTAGCTTCCTTCGATACACAGCGTGTGGAAAAGGTAAATATCGTTATTCCGAGTCTCCCAGAGTGATTTATCGTTATATCGAACGACATCGTGGGCTAGGAAGTGAATCCTTAGCTTCCTTCGATACACAGCGTGTGGAAAAGGTAAATATCGTTATTCCGAGTCTCCCAGAGTGATTTATCGTTATATCGAACGATATCGTGGGCTAGGAAGTGAAGCCTTAGCTTCTTTCGTTACACAACGCGTGGAAGAGGTAAATATCGCGATTCCGCGTCTCCCAGAGTGATTTATCGTTATATCGAACGATATCGTGGGCTAGGAAGTGAAGCCTTAACTTCCTTCGGTACACAGCTTGTGGAATAGGTGAATATCGCGAATATCCGCGTCTCCCAGAGTGATTTATCGTTATATCGAACGATATCGAGGGCTAGGAAGTGAATCCTTAGCTTCCTTCGATACACAGCGTGTGGATTAGGTGAACATCGCGAATCCGCGCCTGCCATAGTGATTTATCGTTATATCGAACGATATCGAGGGCTTGGAAGTGAATCCTTAGCTTCCTTCGATACACAGCGTGTGGAAAAGGTAAATATCGTTATTCCGAGTCTCCCAGAGTGATTTATCGTTATATCGAACGACATCGTGGGCTAGGAAGTGAAGCCTTAGCTTCCTTCGATACACAGCGTGTGGAAAAGGTAAATATGGTTATTCCGCGTCTGCCAGAGTGATTTATCGTTATGTCGAACGATATCGTGGGCTAGGAAGTGAAGCCTTAGCTTCTTTCGTTACACAGCGCGTGGAAGAGGTAAATATCGCGATTCCGCGTCTCCCAGAGTGATTTATCGTTATATCGAACGATATCGAGGGCTAGGAAGTGAAGCCTTAGCTTCTTTCGTTACACAGCGCGTGGAAGAGGTAAATATCGCGATTCCGCGTCTCCCAGAGTGATTTATCGTTATATCGAACGATATCGAGGGCTAGGAAGTGAAGCCTTAGCTTCTTTCGTTACACAGCGTGTGGATTAGGTGAATATCGCGAATCGGCGTCTCCCAGAGTGATTTATCGTTATATTGAACGATATCGAGGGCTAGGAAGTGAAGCCTTAGCTTCTTTCGTTACACAGCGCGTGGAAGAGGTAAATATCGCGATTCCGCGTCTCCCAGAGTGATTTATCGTTATATCGAACGATATCCAGGTTTAGGAAGTGAATCCTTAGCTTCCTTCGATACACAGCGTGTGGAAAAGGTAAATATCGTTATTCGGAGTCTCCCAGAGTGATTTATCGTTATATCGAACGATATCCAGGGCTAGGAAGTGAATCCTTAGCTTCCTTCGATACACAGCGTGTGGAAAAGGTAAATATCGTTATTCCGAGTCTCCCAGAGTGATTTATCGTTATACCGAATGATATCGTGGGCTAGAAGTGAAGCCTTAACTTCCTTCGGTACACAGCTTGTGGAATAGGTGAATATCGCGAATCCGCGTCTCGCAGAGTGATTTATCGTTATATCGAACGATATCGTGGGCTAGGAAATGAAGCCTTAGCTTCTTTCGTTACACAACGCGTGGAAGAGGTAAATATCGCGATTCCGCGTCTCCCAGAGTGATTTATCGTTATATCGAACGATATCGAGGGCTTGGAAGTGAATCCTTAGCTTCCTTCGATACACAGCGTGTGGAAAAGGTAAATATCGTTATTCCGAGTCTCCCAGAGTGATTTATCGTTATATCGAACGACATCGTGGGCTAGGAAGTGAAGCCTTAGCTTCCTTCGATACACAGCGTGTGGAAAAGGTAAATATCGTTATTCCGAGTCTCCCAGAGTGATTTATCGTTATATCGAACGATATCGTGGGCTAGGAAGTGAAGCCTTAGCTTCTTTCGTTACACAACGCGTGGAAGAGGTAAATATCGCGATTCCGCGTCTCCCAGAGTGATTTATCGTTATATCGAACGATATCGAGGGCTAGGAAGTGAATCATTAGCTTCCTTCGATACACAGCTTGTGGAATAGGTGAATATCGCGAATCCGAGTCTCCCAGAGTGATTTATCGTTATATCGAACGATATCCAGGGCTAGGAAGTGAAGCCTTAGCTTCTTTCGTTACACAACGCGTGGAAGAGGTAAATATCGCGATTCCGCGTCTCCCAGAGTGATTTATCGTTATATCGAACGATATCGAGGGCTAGGAAGTGAATCATTAGCTTCCTTCGGTACACAGCTTGTGGAATAGGTGAATATCGCGAATCCGCGTCTGCCAGAGTGATTTATCGTTATATCGAACGATATCGAGTCCTAGGAAGTGAATCATTAGCTTCCTTCGATACACAGCTTGTGGAATAGGTGAATATCGCGAATCCGAGTCTCCCAGAGTGATTTATCGTTATATCGAACGATATCGTGGGCTAGGAAATGAAGCCTTAGCTTCTTTCGTTACACAACGCGTGGAAGAGGTAAATATCGCGATTCCGCGTCTCCCAGAGTGATTTATCGTTATATCGAACGATATCGAGGGCTAGGAAGTGAATCATTAGCTTCCTTCGATACACAGCGTGTGGAAAAGGTAAATATCGTTATTCCGAGTCTCCCAGAGTGATTTATCGTTATATCGAACGATATCGTGGGCTAGGAAATGAAGCCTTAGCTTCTTTCGTTACACAACGCGTGGAAGAGGTAAATATCGAGATTCCGCGTCTCCCAGAGTGATTTATCGTTATATCGAACGATATCGAGGGCTTGGAAGTGAATCCTTAGCTTCCTTCGATACACAGCGTGTGGAAAAGGTAAATATCGTTATTCCGAGTCTCCCAGAGTGATTTATCGTTATATCGAACGACATCGTGGGCTAGGAAGTGAAGCCTTAGCTTCCTTCGATACACAGCGTGTGGAAAAGGTAAATATCGTTATTCCGAGTCTCCCAGAGTGATTTATCGTTATATCGAACGATATCGAGGGCTAGGAAGTGAATCATTAGCTTCCTTCGATACACAGCTTGTGGAATAGGTGAATATCGCGAATCCGAGTCTCCCACAGTGATTTATCGTTATATCGAACGATATCGTGGGCTAGGAAATGAAGCCTTAGCTTCTTTCGTTACACAACGCGTGGAAGAGGTAAATATTGCGATTCCGCGTCTCCCAGAGTGATTTATCGTTATATCGAACGATATCGAGGGCTTGGAAGTGAATCCTTAGCTTCCTTCGATACACAGCGTGTGGAAAAGGTAAATATCGTTATTCCGAGTCTCCCAGAGTGATTTATCGTTATATCGAACGATATCGAGGGCTAGGAAGTGAATCCTTAGCTTCCTTCGATACACAGCGTGTGGATTAGGTGAACATCGCGAATCCGCGCCTGCCATAGTGATTTATCGTTATATCGAACGACATCGTGTTCTAGGAAGTGAAGCCTTAGCTTCCTTCGATACACAGCGTGTGGAAAAGGTAAATATCGTTATTCCGAGTCTCCCAGAGTGATTTATCGTTATATCGAACGATATCGTGGGCTAGGAAGTGAATCCTAAGCTTCCTTCGATACACAGCGTGTGGATTAGGTGAATATCGCGATTCCGCGTCTGCCAGAGTGATTTATCGTTATGTCGAACGATATCGTGGGCTAGGAAGTGAAGCCTTAGCTTCTTTCGTTACACAGCGCGTGGAAGAGGTAAATATCGCGATTCCGCGTCTCCCAGAGTGATTTATCGTTATATCGAACGATATCGAGGGCTAGGAAGTGAAGCCTTAGCTTCTTTCGTTACACAGCGCGTGGAAGAGGTAAATATCGCGATTCCGCGTCTCCCAGAGTGATTTATCGTTATATCGAACGATATCGAGGGCTAGGAAGTGAAGCCTTAGCTTCTTTCGTTACACAGCGCGTGGAAGAGGTAAATATCGCGATTCCGCGTCTCCCAGAGTGATTTATCGTTATATCGAACGATATCGAGGGCTAGGAAGTGAATCCTAAGCTTCCTTCGATACACAGCGTGTGGATTAGGTGAATATCGCGATTCCGCGTCTGCCAGAGTGATTTATCGTTATGTCGAACGATATCGTGGGCTAGGAAGTGAAGCCTTAGCTTCTTTCGTTACACAGCGCGTAGAAGAGGTAAATATCGCGATTCCGCGTCTCCCAGAGTGATTTATCGTTATATCGAACGATATCGAGGGCTAGGAAGTGAAGCCTTAGCTTCTTTCGTTACACAGCGCGTGGAAGAAGTAAATATCGCGATTCCGCGTCTCCGAGAGTGATGTATCGTTATATCGAACGATATCGAGGGCTAGGAAGTGAAGCCTTAGCTTCTTTCGTTACACAGCGCGTGGAAGAGGTAAATATCGCGATTCCGCGTCTCCCAGAGTGATTTATCGTTATATCGAACGATATCGAGGGCTAGGAAGTGAAGCCTTAGCTTCTTTCGTTACACAGCGTGTGGATTAGGTGAATATCGCGAATCGGCGTCTCCCAGAGTGATTTATCGTTATATTGAACGATATCGAGGGCTAGGAAGTGAATCCTAAGCTTCCTTCGATACACAGCGTGTGGATTAGGTGAATATCGCGATTCCGCGTCTGCCAGAGTGATTTATCGTTATGTCGAACGATATCGTGGGCTAGGAAGTGAAGCCTTAGCTTCTTTCGTTACACAGCGCGTGGAAGAGGTAAATATCGCGATTCCGCGTCTCCCAGAGTGATTTATCGTTATATCGAACGATATCCAGGTTTAGGAAGTGAATCCTTAGCTTCCTTCGATACACAGCGTGTGGAAAAGGTAAATATCGTTATTCGGAGTCTCCCAGAGTGATTTATCGTTATATCGAACGATATCCAGGGCTAGGAAGTGAATCCTTAGCTTCCTTCGATACACAGCTTGTGGAAAAGGTAAATATCGTTATTCCGAGTCTCCCAGAGTGATTTATCGTTATACCGAATGATATCGTGGGCTAGAAGTGAAGCCTTAACTTCCTTCGGTACACAGCGTGTGGATTAGGTGAATATCGCGATTCCGCGTCTCCCAGAGTGATTTATCGTTATATCGAACGATATCGTGGGCTAGGAAATGAAGCCTTAGCTTCTTTCGTTACACAACGCGTGGAAGAGGTAAATATCGCGATTCCGCGTCTCCCAGAGTGATTTATCGTTATATCGAACGATATCGAGGGCTTGGAAGTGAATCCTTAGCTTCCTTCGATACACAGCGTGTGGAAAAGGTAAATATCGTTATTCCGAGTCTCCCAGAGTGATTTATCGTTATATCGAACGACATCGTGGGCTAGGAAGTGAAGCCTTAGCTTCCTTCGATACACAGCGTGTGGAAAAGGTAAATATCGTTATTCCGAGTCTCCCAGAGTGATTTATCGTTATATCGAACGATATCGTGGGCTAGGAAGTGAAGCCTTAGCTTCTTTCGTTACACAACGCGTGGAAGAGGTAAATATCGCGATTCCGCGTCTGCCAGAGTGATTTATCGTTATGTCGAACGATATCGTGGGCTAGGAAGTGAAGCCTTAGCTTCCTTCGATACACAGCTTGTGGAATAGGTGAATATCGCGAATCCGA
Organism: Nomada fucata; assembly: GCA_948146005.1. Classification (NCBI taxonomy): domain Eukaryota; kingdom Metazoa; phylum Arthropoda; class Insecta; order Hymenoptera; family Apidae; genus Nomada; species Nomada fucata. The sequence goes on along the minus strand of OX411279.1, from coordinate 18,548,138 downwards.
GTCTCCCAGAGTGATTTATCGTTATATCGAACGATATCCACTGCTAGGAAGTGAAGCCTTAGCTTCTTTCGTTACACAACGCGTGGAAGAGGTAAATATCGCGATTCCACGTCTCCCAGAGTGATTTATCGTTATATCGAACGATATCGAGGGCTACTAAGTGAATCATTAGCTTCCTTCGGTACACAGCTTGTGGAATAGGTGAATATCGCGAATCCGCGTCTGCCAGAGTGATTTATCGTTATATCGAACGATATCGAGGGCTAGGAAGTGAATCATAGCTTCCTTCGATACACAGCTTGTGGAATAGGTGAATATCGCGAATCCGAGTCTCCCAGAGTGATTTATCGTTATATCGAACGATATCGTGATCTAGGAAATGAAGCCTTAGCTTCTTTCGTTACACAACGCGTGGAAGAGGTAAATATCGCGATTCCGCGTCTCCCAGAGTGATTTATCGTTATATCGAACGATATCGAGGGCTAGGAAGTGAACCATTAGCTTCCTTCGATACACAGCTTGTGGAATAGGTGAATATCGCGAATCCGAGTCTCCCAGAGTGATTTATCGTTATATCGAACGATATCGTGGGCTAGGAAATGAAGCCTTAGCTTCCTTCGATACACAGCGTGTGGAAAAGGTAAATATCGTTATTCCGAGTCTCCCAGAGTGATTTATCGTTATATCGAACGATATCCACTGCTAGGAAGTGAAGCCTTAGCTTCTTTCGTTACACAACGCGTGGAAGAGGTAAATATCGCGATTCCGCGTCTCCCAGAGTGATTTATCGTTATATCGAACGATATCGAGGGCTAGGAAGTGAATCATTAGCTTCCTTCGGTACACAGCTTGTGGAATAGGTGAATATCGCGAATCCGCGTCTGCCAGAGTGATTTATCGTTATATCGAACGATATCGGGGGCTAGGAAGTGAATCATTAGCTTCCTTCGATACACAGCTTGTGGAATAGGTGAATATCGCGAATCCGAGTTTCCCAGAGTGATTTATCGTTATATCGAACGATATCGTGGGCTAGGAAATGAAGCCTTAGTTTCTTTCGTTACACAACGCGTGGAAGAGGTAAATATCGCGATTCCGCGTCTCCCAGAGTGATTTATCGTTATATCGAACGATATCGAGGGCTAGGAAGTGAATCATTAGCTTCCTTCGATACACAGCTTGTGGAATAGGTGAATATCGCGAATCCGAGTCTCCCAGAGTGATTTATCGTTATATCGAACGATATCGTGGGCTAGGAAATGAAGCCTTAGCTTCCTTCGATACACAGCGTGTGGAAAAGGTAAATATCGTTATTCCGAGTCTCCCAGAGTGATTTATCGTTATATCGAACGATATCGTGGGCTAGGAAATGAAGCCTTATCTTCTTTCGTTACACAACGCGTGGAAGAGGTAAATATCGCGATTCCGCGTCTCCCAGAGTGATTTATCGTTATATCGAACGATATCGAGGGCTTGGAAGTGAATCCTTAGCTTCCTTCGATACACAGCGTGTGGAAAAGGTAAATATCGTTATTCCGAGTCTCCCAGAGTGATTTATCGTTATATCGAACGACATCGTGGGCTAGGAAGTAAAGCCTTAGCTTCCTTCGATACACAGCGTGTGGAAAAGGTAAATATCGTTATTCCGAGTCTCCCAGAGTGATTTATCGTTATATCGAACGATATCGAGGGCTAGGAAGTGAATCATTAGCTTCCTTCGATACACAGCTTGTGGAATAGGTGAATATCGCGAATCCGAGTCTCCCACAGTGATTTATCGTTATATCGAACGATATCGTGGGCTAGGAAATGAAGCCTTAGCTTCTTTCGTTACACAGCGTGTGGAAAAGGTAAATATCGTTATTCCGAGTCTCCCAGAGTGATTTATCGTTATATCGAACGATATCCACTGCTAGGAAGTGAAGCCTTAGCTTCTTTCGTTACACAACGCGTGGAAGAGGTAAATATCGCGATTCCGCGTCTCCCAGAGTGATTTATCGTTATATCGAACGATATCGAGGGCTAGGAAGTGAATCAGTAGCTTCCTTCGATACACAGCTTGTGGAATAGGTGAATATCGCGAATCCGAGTCTCCCAGAGTGATTTATCGTTATATCGAACGATATCGTGGGCTAGGAAATGAAGCCTTAGCTTCCTTCGATACACAGCGTGTGGAAAAGGTAAATATCGTTATTCCGAGTCTCCCAGAGTGATTTATCGTTATATCGAACGATATCGTGGGCTAGGAAATGAAGCCTTAGCTTCTTTCGTTACACAACGCGTGGAAGAGGTAAATATCGCGATTCCGCGTCTCCCAGAGTGATTTATCGTTATATCGAACGATATCCACTGCTAGGAAGTGAAGCCTTAGCTTCCTTCGATACACAGCTTGTGGAATAGGTGAATATCGCGAATCCGAGTCTCCCAGAGTGATTTATCGTTATATCGAACGATATCGTGGGCTAGGAAATGAAGCCTTAGCTTCCTTCGATACACAGCGTGTGGAAAAGGTAAATATCGTTATTCCGAGTCTCCCAGAGTGATTTATCGTTATATCGAACGATATCGTGGGCTAGGAAATGAAGCCTTAGCTTCTTTCGTTACACAACGCGTGGAAGAGGTAAATATCGCGATTCCGCGTCTCCCAGAGTGATTTATCGTTATATCGAACGATATCGAGGGCTTGGAAGTGAATCCTTAGCTTCCTTCGATACACAGCGTGTGGAAAAGGTACATATCGTTATTCCGAGTCTCCCAGAGTGATTTATCGTTATATCGAACGACATCGTGGGCTAGGAAGTGAAGCCTTAGCTTCCTTCGATACACAGCGTGTGGAAAAGGTAAATATCGTTATTCCGAGTCTCCCAGAGTGATTTATCGTTATATCGAACGATATCGAGGGCTAGGAAGTGAATCATTAGCTTCCTTCGATACACAGCTTGTGGAATAGGTGAATATCGCGAATCCGAGTCTCCCACAGTGATTTATCGTTATATCGAACGATATCGTGGGCTAGGAAATGAAGCCTTAGCTTCTTTCGTTACACAACGCGTGGAAGAGGTAAATATCGCGATTCCGCGTCTCCCAGAGTGATTTATCGTTATATCGAACTATATCGAGGGCTTGGAAGTGAATCCTTAGCTTCCTTCGATACACAGCGTGTGGAAAAGGTAAATATCGTTATTCCGAGTCTCCCAGAGTGATTTATCGTTATATCGAACGACATCGTGGGCTAGGAAGTGAATCCTTAGCTTCCTTCGATACACAGCGTGTGGAAAAGGTAAATATCGTTATTCCGAGTCTCCCAGAGTGATTTATCGTTATATCGAACGATATCGTGGGCTAGGAAGTGAAGCCTTAGCTTCTTTCGTTACACAACGCGTGGAAGAGGTAAATATCGCGATTCCGCGTATCCCAGAGTGATTTATCGTTATATCGAACGATATCGATGGCTAGGAAGTGAAGCCTTAACTTCCTTCGGTACACAGCTTGTGGAATAGGTGAATATCGCGAATATCCGCGTCTCCCAGAGTGATTTATCGTTATATCGAACGATATCGAGGGCTAGGAAGTGAATCCTTAGCTTCCTTCGATACACAGCGTGTGGATTAGGTGAACATCGCGAATCCGCGCCTGCCATAGTGATTTATCGTTATATCGAACGATATCGAGGGCTTGGAAGTGAATCCTTAGCTTCCTTCGATACACAGCGTGTGGAAAAGGTAAATATCGTTATTCCGAGTCTCCCAGAGTGATTTATCGTTATATCGAACGACATCGTGGGCTAGGAAGTGAAGCCTTAGCTTCCTTCGATACACAGCGTGTGGAAAAGGTAAATATCGTTATTCCGAGTCTCCCAGAGTGATTTATCGTTATATCGAACGACATCGTGGGCTAGGAAGTGAAGCCTTAGCTTCCTTCGATACACAGCGTGTGCAAAAGGTAAATATCGTTATTCCGCGTCTCGCAGAGTGATTTATCGTTATATCGAACGATATCGAGGGCTACGAAGTCAATCCTTAGCTTCCTTCGATACACAGCGTGTGCAAAAGGTAAATATCGTTATTCCGAATCTCCCAGAGTCATGTATCGTTATATCGAACGACATCGTGGGCTAGGAAGTGAATCATTAGCTTCCTTCGATACACAGCTTGTGGAATAGGTGAATATCGCGAATCCGAGTGTCCCAGAGTGATTTATCGTTATATCGAACGATATCGTGGGCTAGGAAGTGAATCCTAAGCTTCCTTCGATACACAGCGTGTGGATTAGGTGAATATCGCGATTCCGCGTCTCCCAGAGTGATTTATCGTTATATCGAACGATATCGAGGGCTAGGAAGTGAATCATTAGCTTCCTTCGATACACAGCTTGTGGAATAGGTGAATATCGCTAATCCGAGTGTCCCAGAGTGATTTATCGTTATATCGAACGATATGGTGGGCTAGGAAGTGAAGCCTTAGCTTCTTTCGTTACACAGCGCGTGGAAGAGGTAAATATCGCGATTCCGCGTCTCCCAGAGTGATTTATCGTTATACCGAACGATATCGTGGGCTAGGAAGTGAAGCCTTAACTTCCTTCGGTACACAGCTTGTGGAATAGGTGAATATCGCGAATCCGCGTCTCGCAGAGTGATTTATCGTTATATCGAACGATATCGTGGGCTACGAAGTGAATCCTTATCTTCCTTCGATACACAGCGTGTGGATAAGGTAAATATCGTTATTCGGAGTCTCCCAGAGTGATTTATCGTTATATCGAACGATATCCAGGGCTAGGAAGTGAATCCTTAGCATCTTTCGTTACACAACGCGTGGAAGAGGTAAATATCGCGATTCCGCGTCTCCCAGAGTGATTTATCGTTATATCGAACGATATCGAGGGCTAGGAAGTGAATCCTAAGCTTCCTTCGATACACAGCGTGTGGATTAGGTGAATATCGCGATTCCGCGTCTCCCAGAGTGATTTATCGTTATATCGAACGATATCGAGGGCTAGGAAGTGAATCATTAGCTTCCTTCGATACACAGCTTGTGGAATAGGTGAATATCGCTAATCCGAGTGTCCCAGAGTGATTTATCGTTATATCGAACGATATGGTGGGCTAGGAAGTGAATCATTAGCTTCCTTCGATACACAGCGTGTGGAATAGGTAAATATCGTTATTCGGAGTCTCCCAGAGTGATTTATCGTTATATCGAACGATATCGAGGGCTAGGAAGTGAAGCCTTAGCTTCCTTCGATACACAGCGTGTGGATTAGGTGAACATCGCGAATCCGCGCCTGCCAGAGTGATTTATCGTTATATCGAACGATATCGAGGGCTTGGAAGTGAATCCTTAGCTTCCTTCGATGCACAGCGTGTGCAAAAGGTAAATATCGTTATTCCGCGTCTCGCAGTGTGATTTATCGTTATATCGAACGATATCGTGGGCTAGGAAGTGAAGCCTTAGCTTCCTTCGATACACAGCGTGTGCAAAAGGTAAATATCGTTATTCCGAGTCTCCCAGAGTCATATATCGTTATATCGAACGATATCGTGGGCTAGGAAGTGAAGCCTTAGCATCTTTCGTTACACAACGCGTGGAAGAGGTAAATATCGCGATTCCGCGGCTCCCAGAGTGATTTATCGTTATATCGAACGATATCGAGGGCTAGGAAGTGAATCCTAAGCTTCCTTCGATACACAGCGTGTGGATTAGGTGAATATCGCGATTCCGCGTCTCCCAGAGTGATTTATCGTTATATCGAACGATATCGTGGGCTAGGAAATGAAGCCTTAGCTTCTTTCGTTACACAACGCGTGGAAGAGGTAAATATCGCGATTCCGCGTCTCCCAGAGTGATTTATCGTTATATCGAACGATATCGAGGGCTTGGAAGTGAATCCTTAGCTTCCTTCGATACACAGCGTGTGGAAAAGGTAAATATCGTTATTCCGAGTCTCCCAGAGTGATTTATCGTTATATCGAACGACATCGTGGGCTAGGAAGTGAAGCCTTAGCTTCCTTCGATACACAGCGTGTGGAAAAGGTAAATATCGTTATTCCGAGTCTCCCAGAGTGATTTATCGTTATATCGAACGATATCGTGGGCTAGGAAGTGAAGCCTTAGCTTCTTTCGTTACACAACGCGTGGAAGAGGTAAATATCGCGATTCCGCGTCTCCCAGAGTGATTTATCGTTATATCGAACGATATCGAGGGCTAGGAAGTGAATCATTAGCTTCCTTCGATACACAGCTTGTGGAATAGGTGAATATCGCGAATCCGAGTCTCCCAGAGTGATTTATCGTTATATCGAACGATATCCACTGCTAGGAAGTGAAGCCTTAGCTTCTTTCGTTACACAACGCGTGGAAGAGGTAAATATCGCGATTCCGCGTCTCCCAGAGTGATTTATCGTTATATCGAACGATATCGAGGGCTAGGAAGTGAATCATTTGCTTCCTTCGGTACACAGCTTGTGGAATAGGTGAATATCGCGAATCCGCGTCTGCCAGAGTGATTTATCGTTATATCGAACGATATCGAGGGCTAGGAAGTGAATCATTAGCTTCCTTCGATACACAGCTTGTGGAATAGGTGAATATCGTTATTCCGAGTCTCCCAGAGTGATTTATCGTTATATCGAACGATATCGAGGGCTAGGAAGTGAATCATTAGCTTCCTTCGATACACAGCTTGTGGAATAGGTGAATATCGCGAATCCGAGTCTCCCACAGTGATTTATCGTTATATCGAACGATATCGTGGGCTAGGAAATGAAGCCTTAGCTTCTTTCGTTACACAACGCGTGGAAGAGGTAAATATCGCGATTCCGCGTCTCCCAGAGTGATTTATCGTTATATCGAACTATATCGAGGGCTTGGAAGTGAATCCTTAGCTTCCTTCGATACACAGCGTGTGGAAAAGGTAAATATCGTTATTCCGAGTCTCCCAGAGTGATTTATCGTTATATCGAACGACATCGTGGGCTAGGAAGTGAATCCTTAGCTTCCTTCGATACACAGCGTGTGGAAAAGGTAAATATCGTTATTCCGAGTCTCCCAGAGTGATTTATCGTTATATCGAACGATATCGTGGGCTAGGAAGTGAAGCCTTAGCTTCTTTCGTTACACAACGCGTGGAAGAGGTAAATATCGCGATTCCGCGTCTCCCAGAGTGATTTATCGTTATATCGAACGATATCGATGGCTAGGAAGTGAAGCCTTAACTTCCTTCGGTACACAGCTTGTGGAATAGGTGAATATCGCGAATATCCGCGTCTCCCAGAGTGATTTATCGTTATATCGAACGATATCGAGGGCTAGGAAGTGAATCCTTAGCTTCCTTCGATACACAGCGTGTGGATTAGGTGAACATCGCGAATCCGCGCCTGCCATAGTGATTTATCGTTATATCGAACGATATCGAGGGCTTGGAAGTGAATCCTTAGCTTCCTTCGATACACAGCGTGTGGAAAAGGTAAATATCGTTATTCCGAATCTCCCAGAGTCATGTATCGTTATATCGAACGACATCGTGGGCTAGGAAGTGAATCATTAGCTTCCTTCGATACACAGCTTGTGGAATAGGTGAATATCGCGAATCCGAGTGTCCCAGAGTGATTTATCGTTATATCGAACGATATCGTGGGCTAGGAAGTGAATCCTAAGCTTCCTTCGATACACAGCGTGTGGATTAGGTGAATATCGCGATTCCGCGTCTCCCAGAGTGATTTATCGTTATATCGAACGATATCGAGGGCTAGGAAGTGAATCATTAGCTTCCTTCGATACACAGCTTGTGGAATAGGTGAATATCGCTAATCCGAGTGTCCCAGAGTGATTTATCGTTATATCGAACGATATGGTGGGCTAGGAAGTGAAGCCTTAGCTTCTTTCGTTACACAGCGCGTGGAAGAGGTAAATATCGCGATTCCGCGTCTCCCAGAGTGATTTATCGTTATACCGAACGATATCGTGGGCTAGGAAGTGAAGCCTTAACTTCCTTCGGTACACAGCTTGTGGAATAGGTGAATATCGCGAATCCGCGTCTCGCAGAGTGATTTATCGTTATATCGAACGATATCGTGGGCTACGAAGTGAATCCTTATCTTCCTTCGATACACAGCGTGTGGATAAGGTAAATATCGTTATTCGGAGTCTCCCAGAGTGATTTATCGTTATATCGAACGATATCCAGGGCTAGGAAGTGAATCCTTAGCATCTTTCGTTACACAACGCGTGGAAGAGGTAAATATCGCGATTCCGCGTCTCCCAGAGTGATTTATCGTTATATCGAACGATATCGAGGGCTAGGTAGTGAATCCTAAGCTTCCTTCGATACACAGCGTGTGGATTAGGTGAATATCGCGATTCCGCGTCTCCCAGAGTGATTTATCGTTATATCGAACGATATCGAGGGCTAGGAAGTGAATCATTAGCTTCCTTCGATACACAGCTTGTGGAATAGGTGAATATCGCTAATCCGAGTGTCCCAGAGTGATTTATCGTTATATCGAACGATATGGTGGGCTAGGAAGTGAATCATTAGCTTCCTTCGATACACAGCGTGTGGAATAGGTAAATATCGTTATTCGGAGTCTCCCAGAGTGATTTATCGTTATATCGAACGATATCGAGGGCTAGGAAGTGAAGCCTTAGCTTCCTTCGATACACAGCGTGTGGATTAGGTGAACATCGCGAATCCGCGCCTGCCAGAGTGATTTATCGTTATATCGAACGATATCGAGGGCTTGGAAGTGAATCCTTAGCTTCCTTCGATGCACAGCGTGTGCAAAAGGTAAATATCGTTATTCCGCGTCTCGCAGTGTGATTTATCGTTATATCGAACGATATCGTGGGCTAGGAAGTGAAGCCTTAGCTTCCTTCGATACACAGCGTGTGCAAAAGGTAAATATCGTTATTCCGAGTCTCCCAGAGTCATATATCGTTATATCGAACGATATCGTGGGCTAGGAAGTGAAGCCTTAGCATCTTTCGTTACACAACGCGTGGAAGAGGTAAATATCGCGATTCCGCGTCTCCCAGAGTGATTTATCGTTATATCGAACGATATCGAGGGCTAGGAAGTGAATCCTAAGCTTCCTTCGATACACAGCGTGTGGATTAGGTGAATATCGCGATTCCGCGTCTCCCAGAGTGATTTATCGTTATATCGAACGATATCGTGGGCTAGGAAATGAAGCCTTAGCTTCTTTCGTTACACAACGCGTGGAAGAGGTAAATATCGCGATTCCGCGTCTCCCAGAGTGATTTATCGTTATATCGAACGATATCGAGGGCTTGGAAGTGAATCCTTAGCTTCCTTCGATACACAGCGTGTGGAAAAGGTAAATATCGTTATTCCGAGTCTCCCAGAGTGATTTATCGTTATATCGAACGACATCGTGGGCTAGGAAGTGAAGCCTTAGCTTCCTTCGATACACAGCGTGTGGAAAAGGTAAATATCGTTATTCCGAGTCTCCCAGAGTGATTTATCGTTATATCGAACGATATCGAGGGCTTGGAAGTGAATCCTTAGCTTCCTTCGATGCACAGCGTGTGCAAAAGGTAAATATCGTTATTCCGCGTCTCGCAGTGTGATTTATCGTTATATCGAACGATATCGTGGGCTAGGAAGTGAAGCCTTAGCTTCCTTCGATACACAGCGTGTGCAAAAGGTAAATAGCGTTATTCCGAGTCTCCCAGAGTCATATATCGTTATATCGAACGATATCGTGGGCTAGGAAGTGAAGCCTTAGCATCTTTCGTTACACAACGCGTGGAAGAGGTAAATATCGCGATTCCGCGTCTCCCAGAGTGATTTATCGATATATCGAACGATATCGAGGGCTAGGAAGTGAATCCTAAGCTTCCTTCGATACACAGCGTGTGGATTAGGTGAATATCGCGATTCCGCGTCTCCCAGAGTGATTTATCGTTATATCGAACGATATCGTGGGCTAGGAAATGAAGCCTTAGCTTCTTTCGTTACACAACGCGTGGAAGAGGTAAATATCGCGATTCCGCGTCTCCCAGAGTGATTTATCGTTATATCGAACGATATCGAGGGCTTGGAAGTGAATCCTTAGCTTCCTTCGATACACAGCGTGTGGAAAAGGTAAATATCGTTATTCCGAGTCTCCCAGAGTGATTTATCGTTATATCGAACGACATCGTGGGCTAGGAAGTGAAGCCTTAGCTTCCTTCGATACACAGCGTGTGGAAAAGGTAAATATCGTTATTCCGAGTCTCCCAGAGTGATTTATCGTTATATCGAACGATATCGTGGGCTAGGAAGTGAAGCCTTAGCTTCTTTCGTTACACAACGCGTGGAAGAGGTAAATATCGCGATTCCGCGTCTCCCAGAGTGATTTATCGTTATATCGAACGATATCGAGGGCTAGGAAGTGAATCATTAGCTTCCTTCGATACACAGCTTGTGGAATAGGTGAATATCGCGAATCCGAGTCTCCCAGAGTGATTTATCGTTACATCGAACGATATCCACTGCTAGGAAGTGAAGCCTTAGCTTCTTTCGTTACACAACGCGTGGAAGAGGTAAATATCGCGATTCCGCGTCTCCCAGAGTGATTTATCGTTATATCGAACGATATCGAGGGCTAGGAAGTGAATCATTTGCTTCCTTCGGTACACAGCTTGTGGAATAGGTGAATATCGCGAATCCGCGTCTGCCAGAGTGATTTATCGTTATATCGAACGATATCGAGGGCTAGGAAGTGAATCATTAGCTTCCTTCGATACACAGCTTGTGGAATAGGTGAATATCGCGAATCCGAGTCTCCCAGAGTGATTTATCGTTATATCGAACGATATCGTGGGCTAGGAAATGAAGCCTTAGCTTCTTTCGTTACACAACGCGTGGAAGAGGTAAATATCGCGATTCCGCGTCTCCCAGAGTGATTTATCGTTATATCGAACGATATCGAGGGCTAGGAAGTGAATCATTAGCTTCCTTCGATACACAGCTTGTGGAATAGGTGAATATCGCGAATCCGAGTCTCCCAGAGTGATTTATCGTTATATCGAACGATATCGTGGGCTAGGAAATGAAGCCTTAGCTTCCTTCGATACACAGCGTGTGGAAAAGGTAAATATCGTTATTCCGAGTCTCCCAGAGTGATTTATCGTTATATCGAACGATATCCACTGCTAGGAAGTGAAGCCTTAGCTTCTTTCGTTACACAACGCGTGGAAGAGGTAAATATCGCGATTCCGCGTCTCCCAGAGTGATTTATCGTTATATCGAACGATATCGAGGGCTAGGAAGTGAATCATTAGCTTCCTTCGGTACACAGCTTGTGGAATAGGTGAATATCGCGAATCCGCGTCTGCCAGAGTGATTTATCGTTATATCGAACGATATCGAGGGCTTGGAAGTGAATCCTTAGCTTCCTTCGATACACAGCGTGTGGAAAAGGTAAATATCGTTATTCCGAGTCTCCCAGAGTGATTTATCGTTATATCGAACGACATCGTGGGCTAGGAAGTGAAGCCTTAGCTTCCTTCGATACACAGCGTGTGCAAAAGGTAAATATCGTTATTCCGCGTCTCGCAGAGTGATTTATCGTTATATCGAACGATATCGAGGGCTACGAAGTCAATCCTTAGCTTCCTTCGATACACAGCGTGTGCAAAAGGTAAATATCGTTATTCCGAATCTCCCAGAGTCATGTATCGTTATATCGAACGACATCGTGGGCTAGGAAGTGAATCATTAGCTTCCTTCGATACACAGCTTGTGGAATAGGTGAATATCGCGAATCCGAGTGTCCCAGAGTGATTTATCGTTATATCGAACGATATCGTGGGCTAGGAAGTGAATCCTAAGCTTCCTTCGATACACAGCGTGTGGATTAGGTGAATATCGCGATTCCGCGTCTCCCAGAGTGATTTATCGTTATATCGAACGATATCGAGGGCTAGGAAGTGAATCATTAGCTTCCTTCGATACACAGCTTGTGGAATAGGTGAATATCGCTAATCCGAGTGTCCCAGAGTGATTTATCGTTATATCGAACGATATGGTGGGCTAGGAAGTGAAGCCTTAGCTTCTTTCGTTACACAGCGCGTGGAAGAGGTAAATATCGCGATTCCGCGTCTCCCAGAGTGATTTATCGTTATACCGAACGATATCGTGGGCTAGGAAGTGAAGCCTTAACTTCCTTCGGTACACAGCTTGTGGAATAGGTGAATATCGCGAATCCGCGTCTCGCAGAGTGATTTATCGTTATATCGAACGATATCGTGGGCTACGAAGTGAATCCTTATCTTCCTTCGATACACAGCGTGTGGATAAGGTAAATATCGTTATTCGGAGTCTCCCAGAGTGATTTATCGTTATATCGAACGATATCCAGGGCTAGGAAGTGAATCCTTAGCATCTTTCGTTACACAACGCGTGGAAGAGGTAAATATCGCGATTCCGCGTCTCCCAGAGTGATTTATCGTTATATCGAACGATATCGAGGGCTACGAAGTCAATCCTTAGCTTCCTTCGATACACAGCGTGTGCAAAAGGTAAATATCGTTATTCCGAATCTCCCAGAGTCATGTATCGTTATATCGAACGACATCGTGGGCTAGGAAGTGAATCATTAGCTTCCTTCGATACACAGCTTGTGGAATAGGTGAATATCGCGAATCCGAGTGTCCCAGAGTGATTTATCGTTATATCGAACGATATCGTGGGCTAGGAAGTGAATCCTAAGCTTCCTTCGATACACAGCGTGTGGATTAGGTGAATATCGCGATTCCGCGTCTCCCAGAGTGATTTATCGTTATATCGAACGATATCGAGGGCTAGGAAGTGAATCATTAGCTTCCTTCGATACACAGCTTGTGGAATAGGTGAATATCGCTAATCCGAGTGTCCCAGAGTGATTTATCGTTATATCGAACGATATGGTGGGCTAGGAAGTGAAGCCTTAGCTTCTTTCGTTACACAGCGCGTGGAAGAGGTAAATATCGCGATTCCGCGTCTCCCAGAGTGATTTATCGTTATACCGAACGATATCGTGGGCTAGGAAGTGAAGCCTTAACTTCCTTCGGTACACAGCTTGTGGAATAGGTGAATATCGCGAATCCGCGTCTCGCAGAGTGATTTATCGTTATATCGAACGATATCGTGGGCTACGAAGTGAATCCTTATCTTCCTTCGATACACAGCGTGTGGATAAGGTAAATATCGTTATTCGGAGTCTCCCAGAGTGATTTATCGTTATATCGAACGATATCCAGGGCTAGGAAGTGAATCCTTAGCATCTTTCGTTACACAACGCGTGGAAGAGGTAAATATCGCGATTCCGCGTCTCCCAGAGTGATTTATCGTTATATCGAACGATATCGAGGGCTAGGAAGTGAATCATTAGCTTCCTTCGATACACAGCTTGTGGAATAGGTGAATATCGCTAATCCGAGTGTCCCAGAGTGATTTATCGTTATATCGAACGATATCGTGGGCTAGGAAGTGAATCCTAAGCTTCCTTCGATACACAGCGTGTGGATTAGGTGAACATCGCGAATCCGCGCCTGCCAGAGTGATTTATCGTTATATCGAACGATATCGAGGGCTTGGAAGTGAATCCTTAGCTTCCTTCGATGCACAGCGTGTGCAAAAGGTAAATATCGTTATTCCGCGTCTCGCAGTGTGATTTATCGTTATATCGAACGATATCGTGGGCTAGGAAGTGAAGCCTTAGCTTCCTTCGATACACAGCGTGTGCAAAAGGTAAATATCGTTATTCCGAGTCTCCCAGAGTCATATATCGTTATATCGAACGATATCGTGGGCTAGGAAGTGAAGCCTTAGCATCTTTCGTTACACAACGCGTCGAAGAGGTAAATATCGCGATTCCGCGTCTCCCAGAGTGATTTATCGTTATATCGAACGATATCGAGGGCTAGGAAGTGAATCCTAAGCTTCCTTCGATACACAGCGTGTGGATTAGGTGAATATCGCGATTCCGCGTCTCCCAGAGTGATTTATCGTTATATCGAACGATATCGTGGGCTAGGAAATGAAGCCTTAGCTTCTTTCGTTACACAACGCGTGGAAGAGGTAAATATCGCGATTCCGCGTCTCCCAGAGTGATTTATCGTTATATCGAACGATATCGAGGGCTTGGAAGTGAATCCTTAGCTTCCTTCGATACACAGCGTGTGGAAAAGGTAAATATCGTTATTCCGAGTCTCCCAGAGTGATTTATCGTTATATCGAACGACATCGTGGGCTAGGAAGTGAAGCCTTAGCTTCCTTCGATACACAGCGTGTGGAAAAGGTAAATATCGTTATTCCGAGTCTCCCAGAGTGATTTATCGTTATATCGAACGATATCGAGGGCTTGGAAGTGAATCCTTAGCTTCCTTCGATGCACAGCGTGTGCAAAAGGTAAATATCGTTATTCCGCGTCTCGCAGTGTGATTTATCGTTATATCGAACGATATCGTGGGCTAGGAAGTGAAGCCTTAGCTTCCTTCGATACACAGCGTGTGCAAAAGGTAAATAGCGTTATTCCGAGTCTCCCAGAGTCATATATCGTTATATCGAACGATATCGTGGGCTAGGAAGTGAAGCCTTAGCATCTTTCGTTACACAACGCGTGGAAGAGGTAAATATCGCGATTCCGCGTCTCCCAGAGTGATTTATCGATATATCGAACGATATCGAGGGCTAGGAAGTGAATCCTAAGCTTCCTTCGATACACAGCGTGTGGATTAGGTGAATATCGCGATTCCGCGTCTCCCAGAGTGATTTATCGTTATATCGAACGATATCGTGGGCTAGGAAATGAAGCCTTAGCTTCTTTCGTTACACAACGCGTGGAAGAGGTAAATATCGCGATTCCGCGTCTCCCAGAGTGATTTATCGTTATATCGAACGATATCGAGGGCTTGGAAGTGAATCCTTAGCTTCCTTCGATACACAGCGTGTGGAAAAGGTAAATATCGTTATTCCGAGTCTCCCAGAGTGATTTATCGTTATATCGAACGACATCGTGGGCTAGGAAGTGAAGCCTTAGCTTCCTTCGATACACAGCGTGTGGAAAAGGTAAATATCGTTATTCCGAGTCTCCCAGAGTGATTTATCGTTATATCGAACGATATCGTGGGCTAGGAAGTGAAGCCTTAGCTTCTTTCGTTACACAACGCGTGGAAGAGGTAAATATCGCGATTCCGCGTCTCCCAGAGTGATTTATCGTTATATCGAACGATATCGAGGGCTAGGAAGTGAATCATTAGCTTCCTTCGATACACAGCTTGTGGAATAGGTGAATATCGCGAATCCGAGTCTCCCAGAGTGATTTATCGTTATATCGAACGATATCCACTGCTAGGAAGTGAAGCCTTAGCTTCTTTCGTTACACAACGCGTGGAAAAGGTAAATATCGTTATTCCGAGTCTCCCAGAGTGATTTATCGTTATATCGAACGATATCGAGGGCTTGGAAGTGAATCCTTAGCTTCCTTCGATGCACAGCGTGTGCAAAAGGTAAATATCGTTATTCCGCGTCTCGCAGTGTGATTTATCGTTATATCGAACGATATCGTGGGCTAGGAAGTGAAGCCTTAGCTTCCTTCGATACACAGCGTGTGCAAAAGGTAAATAGCGTTATTCCGAGTCTCCCAGAGTCATATATCGTTATATCGAACGATATCGTGGGCTAGGAAGTGAAGCCTTAGCATCTTTCGTTACACAACGCGTGGAAGAGGTAAATATCGCGATTCCGCGTCTCCCAGAGTGATTTATCGATATATCGAACGATATCGAGGGCTAGGAAGTGAATCCTAAGCTTCCTTCGATACACAGCGTGTGGATTAGGTGAATATCGCGATTCCGCGTCTCCCAGAGTGATTTATCGTTATATCGAACGATATCGTGGGCTAGGAAATGAAGCCTTAGCTTCTTTCGTTACACAACGCGTGGAAGAGGTAAATATCGCGATTCCGCGTCTCCCAGAGTGATTTATCGTTATATCGAACGATATCGAGGGCTTGGAAGTGAATCCTTAGCTTCCTTCGATACACAGCGTGTGGAAAAGGTAAATATCGTTATTCCGAGTCTCCCAGAGTGATTTATCGTTATATCGAACGACATCGTGGGCTAGGAAGTGAAGCCTTAGCTTCCTTCGATACACAGCGTGTGGAAAAGGTAAATATCGTTATTCCGAGTCTCCCAGAGTGATTTATCGTTATATCGAACGATATCGTGGGCTAGGAAGTGAAGCCTTAGCTTCTTTCGTTACACAACGCGTGGAAGAGGTAAATATCGCGATTCCGCGTCTCCCAGAGTGATTTATCGTTATATCGAACGATATCGAGGGCTAGGAAGTGAATCATTAGCTTCCTTCGATACACAGCTTGTGGAATAGGTGAATATCGCGAATCCGAGTCTCCCAGAGTGATTTATCGTTATATCGAACGATATCCACTGCTAGGAAGTGAAGCCTTAGCTTCTTTCGTTACACAACGCGTGGAAGAGGTAAATATCGCGATTCCGCGTCTCCCAGAGTGATTTATCGTTATATCGAACGATATCGAGGGCTAGGAAGTGAATCATTTGCTTCCTTCGGTACACAGCTTGTGGAATAGGTGAATATCGCGAATCCGCGTCTGCCAGAGTGATTTATCGTTATATCGAACGATATCGAGGGCTAGGAAGTGAATCATTAGCTTCCTTCGATACACAGCTTGTGGAATAGGTGAATATCGCGAATCCGAGTCTCCCAGAGTGATTTATCGTTATATCGAACGATATCGTGGGCTAGGAAATGAAGCCTTAGCTTCTTTCGTTACACAACGCGTGGAAGAGGTAAATATCGCGATTCCGCGTCTCCCAGAGTGATTTATCGTTATATCGAACGATATCGAGGGCTAGGAAGTGAATCATTAGCTTCCTTCGATACACAGCTTGTGGAATAGGTGAATATCGCGAATCCGAGTCTCCCAGAGTGATTTATCGTTATATCGAACGATATCGTGGGCTAGGAAATGAAGCCTTAGCTTCCTTCGATACACAGCGTGTGGAAAAGGTAAATATCGTTATTCCGAGTCTCCCAGAGTGATTTATCGTTATATCGAACGATATCCACTGCTAGGAAGTGAAGCCTTAGCTTCTTTCGTTACACAACGCGTGGAAGAGGTAAATATCGCGATTCCGCGTCTCCCAGAGTGATTTATCGTTATATCGAACGATATCGAGGGCTAGGAAGTGAATCATTAGCTTCCTTCGGTACACAGCTTGTGGAATAGGTGAATATCGCGAATCCGCGTCTGCCAGAGTGATTTATCGTTATATCGAACGATATCGAGGGCTTGGAAGTGAATCCTTAGCTTCCTTCGATACACAGCGTGTGGAAAAGGTAAATATCGTTATTCCGAGTCTCCCAGAGTGATTTATCGTTATATCGAACGACATCGTGGGCTAGGAAGTGAAGCCTTAGCTTCCTTCGATACACAGCGTGTGCAAAAGGTAAATATCGTTATTCCGCGTCTCGCAGAGTGATTTATCGTTATATCGAACGATATCGAGGGCTACGAAGTCAATCCTTAGCTTCCTTCGATACACAGCGTGTGCAAAAGGTAAATATCGTTATTCCGAATCTCCCAGAGTCATGTATCGTTATATCGAACGACATCGTGGGCTAGGAAGTGAATCATTAGCTTCCTTCGATACACAGCTTGTGGAATAGGTGAATATCGCGAATCCGAGTGTCCCAGAGTGATTTATCGTTATATCGAACGATATCGTGGGCTAGGAAGTGAATCCTAAGCTTCCTTCGATACACAGCGTGTGGATTAGGTGAATATCGCGATTCCGCGTCTCCCAGAGTGATTTATCGTTATATCGAACGATATCGAGGGCTAGGAAGTGAATCATTAGCTTCCTTCGATACACAGCTTGTGGAATAGGTGAATATCGCTAATCCGAGTGTCCCAGAGTGATTTATCGTTATATCGAACGATATGGTGGGCTAGGAAGTGAAGCCTTAGCTTCTTTCGTTACACAGCGCGTGGAAGAGGTAAATATCGCGATTCCGCGTCTCCCAGAGTGATTTATCGTTATACCGAACGATATCGTGGGCTAGGAAGTGAAGCCTTAACTTCCTTCGGTACACAGCTTGTGGAATAGGTGAATATCGCGAATCCGCGTCTCGCAGAGTGATTTATCGTTATATCGAACGATATCGTGGGCTACGAAGTGAATCCTTATCTTCCTTCGATACACAGCGTGTGGATAAGGTAAATATCGTTATTCGGAGTCTCCCAGAGTGATTTATCGTTATATCGAACGATATCCAGGGCTAGGAAGTGAATCCTTAGCATCTTTCGTTACACAACGCGTGGAAGAGGTAAATATCGCGATTCCGCGTCTCCCAGAGTGATTTATCGTTATATCGAACGATATCGAGGGCTACGAAGTCAATCCTTAGCTTCCTTCGATACACAGCGTGTGCAAAAGGTAAATATCGTTATTCCGAATCTCCCAGAGTCATGTATCGTTATATCGAACGACATCGTGGGCTAGGAAGTGAATCATTAGCTTCCTTCGATACACAGCTTGTGGAATAGGTGAATATCGCGAATCCGAGTGTCCCAGAGTGATTTATCGTTATATCGAACGATATCGTGGGCTAGGAAGTGAATCCTAAGCTTCCTTCGATACACAGCGTGTGGATTAGGTGAATATCGCGATTCCGCGTCTCCCAGAGTGATTTATCGTTATATCGAACGATATCGAGGGCTAGGAAGTGAATCATTAGCTTCCTTCGATACACAGCTTGTGGAATAGGTGAATATCGCTAATCCGAGTGTCCCAGAGTGATTTATCGTTATATCGAACGATATGGTGGGCTAGGAAGTGAAGCCTTAGCTTCTTTCGTTACACAGCGCGTGGAAGAGGTAAATATCGCGATTCCGCGTCTCCCAGAGTGATTTATCGTTATACCGAACGATATCGTGGGCTAGGAAGTGAAGCCTTAACTTCCTTCGGTACACAGCTTGTGGAATAGGTGAATATCGCGAATCCGCGTCTCGCAGAGTGATTTATCGTTATATCGAACGATATCGTGGGCTACGAAGTGAATCCTTATCTTCCTTCGATACACAGCGTGTGGATAAGGTAAATATCGTTATTCGGAGTCTCCCAGAGTGATTTATCGTTATATCGAACGATATCCAGGGCTAGGAAGTGAATCCTTAGCATCTTTCGTTACACAACGCGTGGAAGAGGTAAATATCGCGATTCCGCGTCTCCCAGAGTGATTTATCGTTATATCGAACGATATCGAGGGCTAGGAAGTGAATCCTAAGCTTCCTTCGATACACAGCGTGTGGATTAGGTGAATATCGCGATTCCGCGTCTTCCAGAGTGATTTATCGTTATATCGAACGATATCGAGGGCTAGGAAGTGAATCATTAGCTTCCTTCGATACACAGCTTGTGGAATAGGTGAATATCGCTAATCCGAGTGTCCCAGAGTGATTTATCGTTATATCGAACGATATGGTGGGCTAGGAAGTGAATCATTAGCTTCCTTCGATACACAGCGTGTGGAATAGGTAAATATCGTTATTCGGAGTCTCCCAGAGTGATTTATCGTTATATCGAACGATATCGAGGGCTAGGAAGTGAAGCCTTAGCTTCCTTCGATACACAGCGTGTGGATTAGGTGAACATCGCGAATCCGCGCCTGCCAGAGTGATTTATCGTTATATCGAACGATATCGAGGGCTTGGAAGTGAATCCTTAGCTTCCTTCGATGCACAGCGTGTGCAAAAGGTAAATATCGTTATTCCGCGTCTCGCAGTGTGATTTATCGTTATATCGAACGATATCGTGGGCTAGGAAGTGAAGCCTTAGCTTCCTTCGATACACAGCGTGTGCAAAAGGTAAATATCGTTATTCCGAGTCTCCCAGAGTCATATATCGTTATATCGAACGATATCGTGGGCTAGGAAGTGAAGCCTTAGCATCTTTCGTTACACAACGCGTGGAAGAGGTAAATATCGCGATTGCGCGTCTCCCAGAGTGATTTATCGTTATATCGAACGATATCGAGGGCTAGGAAGTGAATCCTAAGCTTCCTCCGATACACAGCGTGTGGATTAGGTGAATATCGCGATTCCGCGTCTCCCAGAGTGATTTATCGTTATATCGAACGATATCGTGGGCTAGGAAATGAAGCCTTAGCTTCTTTCGTTACACAACGCGTGGAAGAGGTAAATATCGCGATTCCGCGTCTCCCAGAGTGATTTATCGTTATATCGAACGATATCGAGGGCTTGGAAGTGAATCCTTAGCTTCCTTCGATACACAGCGTGTGGAAAAGGTAAATATCGTTATTCCGAGTCTCCCAGAGTGATTTATCGTTATATCGAACGACATCGTGGGCTAGGAAGTGAAGCCTTAGCTTCCTTCGATACACAGCGTGTGGAAAAGGTAAATATCGTTATTCCGAGTCTCCCAGAGTGATTTATCGTTATATCGAACGATATCGTGGGCTAGGAAGTGAAGCCTTAGCTTCTTTCGTTACACAACGCGAGGAAGAGGTAAATATCGCGATTCCGCGTCTCCCAGAGTGATTTATCGTTATATCGAACGATATCGAGGGCTAGGAAGTGAATCATTAGCTTCCTTCGATACACAGCTTGTGGAATAGGTGAATATCGCGAATCCGAGTCTCCCAGAGTGATTTATCGTTATATCGAACGATATCCACTGCTAGGAAGTGAAGCCTTAGCTTCTTTCGTTACACAACGCGTGGAAGAGGTAAATATCGCGATTCCGCGTCTCCCAGAGTGATTTATCGTTATATCGAACGATATCGAGGGCTAGGAAGTGAATCATTTGCTTCCTTCGGTACACAGCTTGTGGAATAGGTGAATATCGCGAATCCGCGTCTGCCAGAGTGATTTATCGTTATATCGAACGATATCGAGGGCTAGGAAGTGAATCATTAGCTTCCTTCGATACACAGCTTGTGGAATAGGTGAATATCGCGAATCCGAGTCTCCCAGAGTGATTTATCGTTATATCGAACGATATCGTGGGCTAGGAAATGAAGCCTTAGCTTCTTTCGTTACACAACGCGTGGAAGAGGTAAATATCGCGATTCCGCGTCTCCCAGAGTGATTTATCGTTATATCGAACGATATCGAGGGCTAGGAAGTGAATCATTAGCTTCCTTCGATACACAGCTTGTGGAATAGGTGAATATCGCGAATCCGAGTCTCCCAGAGTGATTTATCGTTATATCGAACGATATCGTGGGCTAGGAAATGAAGCCTTAGCTTCCTTCGATACACAGCGTGTGGAAAAGGTAAATATCGTTATTCCGAGTCTCCCAGAGTGATTTATCGTTATATCGAACGATATCCACTGCTAGGAAGTGAAGCCGTAGCTTCTTTCGTTACACAACGCGTGGAAGAGGTAAATATCGCGATTCCGCGTCTCCCAGAGTGATTTATCGTTATATCGAACGATATCGAGGGCTAGGAAGTGAATCATTAGCTTCCTTCGGTACACAGCTTGTGGAATAGGTGAATATCGCGAATCCGCGTCTGCCAGAGTGATTTATCGTTATATCGAACGATATCGAGGGCTAGGAAGTGAATCATTAGCTTCCTTCGATACACAGCTTGTGGAATAGGTGAATATCGCGAATCCGAGTCTCCCAGAGTGATTTATCGTTATATCGAACGATATCGTGGGCTAGGAAATGAAGCCTTAGCTTCGTTCGTTACACAACGCGTGGAAGAGGTAAATATCGCGATTCCGCGTCTCCCAGAGTGATTTATCGTTATATCGAACGATATCGAGGGCTAGGAAGTGAATCATTAGCTTCCTTCGATACACAGCTTGTGGAATAGGTGAATATCGCGAATCCGAGTCTCCCAGAGTGATTTATCGTTATATCGAACGATATCGTGGGCTAGGAAATGAAGCCTTAGCTTCCTTCGATACACAGCGTGTGGAAAAGGTAAATATCGTTATTCCGAGTCTCCCAGAGTGATTTATCGTTATATCGAACGATATCGTGGGCTAGGAAATGAAGCCTTAGCTTCTTTCGTTACACAACGCGTGGAAGAGGTAAATATCGCGATTCCGCGTCTCCCAGAGTGATTTATCGTTATATCGAACGATATCCACTGCTAGGAAGTGAAGCCTTAGCTTCTTTCGTTACACAACGCGTGGAAGAGGTAAATATCGCGATTCCGCGTCTCCCAGAGTGATTTATCGTTATATCGAACGATATCGAGGGCTAGGAAGTGAATCCTTAGCTTCCTTCGATACACAGCGTGTGGATTAGGTGAACATCGCGAATCCGCGCCTGCCATAGTGATTTATCGTTATATCGAACGATATCGAGGGCTTGGAAGTGAATCCTTAGCTTCCTTCGATACACAGCGTGTGGAAAAGGTAAATATCGTTATTCCGAGTCTCCCAGAGTGATTTATCGTTATATCGAACGACATCGTGGGCTAGGAAGTGAAGCCTTAGCTTCCTTCGATACACAGCGTGTGGAAAAGGTAAATATCGTTATTCCGAGTCTCCCAGAGTGATTTATCGTTATATCGAACGATATCGTGGGCTAGGAAGTGAAGCCTTAGCTTCTTTCGTTACACAACGCGTGGAAGAGGTAAATATCGCGATTCCGCGTCTCCCAGAGTGATTTATCGTTATATCGAACGATATCGAGGGCTAGGAAGTGAATCCTAAGCTTCCTTCGATACACAGCGTGTGGATTAGGTGAATATCGCGATTCCGCGTCTGCCAGAGTGATTTATCGTTATGTCGAACGATATCGTGGGCTAGGAAGTGAAGCCTTAGCTTCTTTCGTTACACAGCGCGTGGAAGAGGTAAATATCGCGATTCCGCGTCTCCCAGAGTGATTTTTCGTTATATCGAACGATATCGAGGGCTAGGAAGTGAAGCCTTAGCTTCTTTCGTTACACAGCGCGTGGAAGAGGTAAATATCGTGATTCCGCGTCTCCCAGAGTGATTTATCGTTATATCGAACGATATCGAGGGCTAGGAAGTGAAGCCTTAGCTTCTTTCGTTACACAGCGTGTGGATTAGGTGAATATCGCGAATCGGCGTCTCCCAGAGTGATTTATCGTTATATTGAACGATATCGAGGGCTAGGAAGTGAATCCTAAGCTTCCTTCGATACACAGCGTGTGGATTAGGTGAATATCGCGATTCCGCGTCTGCCAGAGTGATTTATCGTTATGTCGAACGATATCGTGGGCTAGGAAGTGAAGCCTTAGCTTCTTTCGTTACACAGCGCGTGGAAGAGGTAAATATCGCGATTCCGCGTCTCCCAGAGTGATTTATCGTTATATCGAACGATATCCAGGTTTAGGAAGTGAATCCTTAGCTTCCTTCGATACACAGCGTGTGGAAAAGGTAAATATCGTTATTCGGAGTCTCCCAGAGTGATTTATCGTTATATCGAACGATATCCAGGGCTAGGAAGTGAATCCTTAGCTTCCTTCGATACACAGCGTGTGGAAAAGGTAAATATCGTTATTCCTAGTCTCCCAGAGTGATTTATCGTTATACCGAATGATATCGTGGGCTAGAAGTGAAGCCTTAACTTCCTTCGGTACACAGCTTGTGGAATAGGTGAATATCGCGAATCCGCGTCTCGCAGAGTGATTTATCGTTATATCGAACGATATCGTGGGCTAGGAAATGAAGCCTTAGCTTCTTTCGTTACACAACGCGTGGAAGAGGTAAATATCGCGATTCCGCGTCTCCCAGAGTGATTTATCGTTATATCGAACGATATCGAGGGCTTGGAAGAGAATCCTTAGCTTCCTTCGATACACAGCGTGTGGAAAAGGTAAATATCGTTATTCCGAGTCTCCCAGAGTGATTTATCGTTATATCGAACGACATCGTGGGCTAGGAAGTGAAGCCTTAGCTTCCTTCGATACACAGCGTGTGGAAAAGGTAAATATCGTTATTCCGAGTCTCCCAGAGTGATTTATCGTTATATCGAACGATATCGTGGGCTAGGAAGTGAAGCCTTAGCTTCTTTCGTTACACAACGCGTGGAAGAGGTAAATATCGCGATTCCGCGTCTCCCAGAGTGATTTATCGTTATATCGAACGATATCGAGGGCTAGGAAGTGAATCATTAGCTTCCTTCGATACACAGCTTGTGGAATAGGTGAATATCGCGAATCCGAGTCTCCCAGAGTGATTTATCGTTATATCGAACGATATCCAGGGCTAGGAAGTGAAGCCTTAGCTTCTTTCGTTACACAACGCGTGGAAGAGGTAAATATCGCGATTCCGCGTCTCCCAGAGTGATTTATCGTTATATCGAACGATATCGAGGGCTAGGAAGTGAATCATTAGCTTCCTTCGGTACACAGCTTGTGGAATAGGTGAATATCGCGAATCCGCGTCTGCCAGAGTGATTTATCGTTATATCGAACGATATCGAGGGCTAGGAAGTGAATCATTAGCTTCCTTCGATACACAGCTTGTGGAATAGGTGAATATCGCGAATCCGAGTCTCCCAGAGTGATTTATCGTTATATCGAACGATATCGAGGGCTTGGAAGAGAATCCTTAGCTTCCTTCGATACACAGCGTGTGGAAAAGGTAAATATCGTTATTCCGAGTCTCCCAGAGTGATTTATCGTTATATCGAACGATATCGAGGGCTAGGAAGTGAATCATTAGCTTCCTTCGATACACAGCTTGTGGAATAGGTGAATATCGCGAATCCGAGTCTCCCAGAGTGATTTATCGTTATATCGAACGATATCCACTGCTAGGAAGTGAAGCCTTAGCTTCTTTCGTTACACAACGCGTGGAAGAGGTAAATATCGCGATTCCGCGTCTCCCAGAGTGATTTATCGTTATATCGAACGATATCGAGGGCTAGGAAGTGAATCCTTAGCTTCCTTCGATACACAGCGTGTGGATTAGGTGAACATCGCGAATCCGCGCCTGCCATAGTGATTTATCGTTATATCGAACGATATCGAGGGCTTGGAAGTGAATCCTTAGCTTCCTTCGATACACAGCGTGTGGAAAAGGTAAATATCGTTATTCCGAGTCTCCCAGAGTGATTTATCGTTATATCGAACGATATCGTGGGCTAGGAAGTGAAGCCTTAGCTTCTTTCGTTACACAGCGCGTGGAAGAGGTAAATATCGCGATTCCGCGTCTCCCAGAGTGATTTATCGTTATATCGAACGATATCCAGGTTTAGGAAGTGAATCCTTAGCTTCCTTCGATACACAGCGTGTGGAAAAGGTAAATATCGTTATTCCGAGTCTCCCAGAGTGATTTATCGTTATATCGAACGATATCGAGGGCTAGGAAGTGAATCATTAGCTTCCTTCGATACACAGCTTGTGGAATAGGTGAATATCGCGAATCCGAGTCTCCCAGAGTGATTTATCGTTATATCGAACGATATCCACTGCTAGGAAGTGAAGCCTTAGCTTCTTTCGTTACACAACGCGTGGAAGAGGTAAATATCGCGATTCCGCGTCTCCCAGAGTGATTTATCGTTATATCGAACGATATCGAGGGCTAGGAAGTGAATCCTTAGCTTCCTTCGATACACAGCGTGTGGATTAGGTGAACATCGCGAATCCGCGCCTGCCATAGTGATTTATCGTTATATCGAACGATATCGAGGGCTTGGAAGTGAATCCTTAGCTTCCTTCGATACACAGCGTGTGGAAAAGGTAAATATCGTTATTCCGAGTCTCCCAGAGTGATTTATCGTTATATCGAACGATATCGTGGGCTAGGAAGTGAAGCCTTAGCTTCTTTCGTTACACAACGCGTGGAAGAGGTAAATATCGCGATTCCGCGTCTCCCAGAGTGATTTATCGTTATATCGAACGATATCGAGGGCTTGGAAGTGAATCCTTAGCTTCCTTCGATACACAGCGTGTGGAAAAGGTAAATATCGTTATTCCGAGTCTCCCAGAGTGATTTATCGTTATATCGAACGACATCGTGGGCTAGGAAGTGAAGCCTTAGCTTCCTTCGATACACAGCGTGTGGAAAAGGTAAATATCGTTATTCCGAGTCTCCCAGAGTGATTTATCGTTATATCGAACGATATCGAGGGCTAGGAAGTGAATCATTAGCTTCCTTCGATACACAGCTTGTGGAATAGGGGAATATCGCGAATCCGAGTCTCCCACAGTGATTTATCGTTATATCGAACGATATCGTGGGCTAGGAAATGAAGCCTTAACTTCCTTCGGTACACAGCTTGTGGGATAGGTGAATATCGCGAATATCCGCGTCTCCCAGAGTGATTTATCGTTATATCGAACGATATCGAGGGCTAGGAAGTGAATCCTTAGCTTCCTTCGATACACAGCGTGTGGATTAGGTGAACATCGCGAATCCGCGCCTGCCATAGTGATTTATCGTTATATCGAACGACATCGTGGGCTAGGAAGTGAAGCCTTAGCTTCTTTCGATACACAGCGTGTGGAAAAGGTAAATATCGTTATTCCGAGTCTCCCAGAG
This sequence comes from Nomada fucata, assembly GCA_948146005.1. Classification (NCBI taxonomy): domain Eukaryota; kingdom Metazoa; phylum Arthropoda; class Insecta; order Hymenoptera; family Apidae; genus Nomada; species Nomada fucata. The sequence goes on along the minus strand of OX411279.1, from coordinate 18,521,613 downwards.
TGATTTATCGTTATATCGAACGATATCGTGGGCTAGGAAGTGAAGCCTTAGCTTCTTTCGTTACACAACGCGTGGAAGAGGTAAATATCGCGATTCCGCGTCTCCCAGAGTGATTTATCGTTATATCGAACGATATCGAGGGCTAGGAAGTGAATCCTAAGCTTCCTTCGATACACAGCGTGTGGATTAGGTGAATATCGCGATTCCGCGTCTGCCAGAGTGATTTATCGTTATGTCGAACGATATCGTGGGCTAGGAAGTGAAGCCTTAGCTTCTTTCGTTACACAGCGCGTGGAAGAGGTAAATATCGCGATTCCGCGTCTCCCAGAGTGATTTATCGTTATATCGAACGATATCGAGGGCTAGGAAGTGAAGCCTTAGCTTCTTTCGTTACACAGCGCGTGGAAGAGGTAAATATCGCGATTCCGCGTCTCCCAGAGTGATTTATCGTTATATCGAACGATATCGAGGGCTAGGAAGTGAAGCCTTAGCTTCTTTCGTTACACAGCGCGTGGAAGAGGTAAATATCGCGATTCCGCGTCTCCCAGAGTGATTTATCGTTATATCGAACGATATCGAGGGCTAGGAAGTGAAGCCTTAGCTTCTTTCGTTACACAGCGCGTGGAAGAGGTAAATATCGCGATTCCGCGTCTCCCAGAGTGATTTATCGTTATATCGAACGATATCGAGGGCTTGGAAGTGAATCCTTAGCTTCCTTCGATACACAGCGTGTGGAAAAGGTAAATATCGTTATTCCGAGTCTCCCAGAGTGATTTATCGTTATATCGAACGACATCGTGGGCTAGGAAGTGAAGCCTTAGCTTCCTTCGATACACAGCGTGTGGAAAAGGTAAATATCGTTATTCCGAGTCTCCCAGAGTGATTTATCGTTATATCGAACGATATCGAGGGCTAGGAAGTGAATCATTAGCTTCCTTCGATACACAGCTTGTGGAATAGGGGAATATCGCGAATCCGAGTCTCCCACAGTGATTTATCGTTATATCGAACGATATCGTGGGCTAGGAAATGAAGCCTTAACTTCCTTCGGTACACAGCTTGTGGGATAGGTGAATATCGCGAATATCCGCGTCTCCCAGAGTGATTTATCGTTATATCGAACGATATCGAGGGCTAGGAAGTGAATCCTTAGCTTCCTTCGATACACAGCGTGTGGATTAGGTGAACATCGCGAATCCGCGCCTGCCATAGTGATTTATCGTTATATCGAACGACATCGTGGGCTAGGAAGTGAAGCCTTAGCTTCTTTCGATACACAGCGTGTGGAAAAGGTAAATATCGTTATTCCGAGTCTCCCAGAGTGATTTATCGTTATATCGAACGATATCGTGGGCTAGGAAGTGAAGCCTTAGCTTCTTTCGTTACACAACGCGTGGAAGAGGTAAATATCGCGATTCCGCGTCTCCCAGAGTGATTTATCGTTATATCGAACGATATCGAGGGCTAGGAAGTGAATCCTAAGCTTCCTTCGATACACAGCGTGTGGATTAGGTGAATATCGCGATTCCGCGTCTGCCAGAGTGATTTATCGTTATGTCGAACGATATCGTGGGCTAGGAAGTGAAGCCTTAGCTTCTTTCGTTACACAGCGCGTGGAAGAGGTAAATATCGCGATTCCGCGTCTCCCAGAGTGATTTATCGTTATATCGAACGATATCGAGGGCTAGGAAGTGAAGCCTTAGCTTCTTTCGTTACACAGCGCGTGGAAGAGGTAAATATCGCGATTCCGCGTCTCCCAGAGTGATTTATCGTTATATCGAACGATATCGAGGGCTAGGAAGTGAAGCCTTAGCTTCTTTCGTTACACAGCGCGTGGAAGAGGTAAATATCGCGATTCCGCGTCTCCCAGAGTGATTTATCGTTATATCGAACGATATCGTGGGCTAGGAAGTGAAGCCTTAGCTTCTTTCGTTACACAACGCGTGGAAGAGGTAAATATCGCGATTCCGCGTCTCCCAGAGTGATTTATCGTTATATCGAACGATATCGAGGGCTAGGAAGTGAATCCTAAGCTTCCTTCGATACACAGCGTGTGGATTAGGTGAATATCGCGATTCCGCGTCTGCCAGAGTGATTTATCGTTATGTCGAACGATATCGTGGGCTAGGAAGTGAAGCCTTAGCTTCTTTCGTTACACAGCGCGTGGAAGAGGTAAATATCGCGATTCCGCGTCTCCCAGAGTGATTTATCGTTATATCGAACGATATCGAGGGCTAGGAAGTGAAGCCTTAGCTTCTTTCGTTACACAGCGCGTGGAAGAGGTAAATATCGCGATTCCGCGTCTCCCAGAGTGATTTATCGTTATGTCGAACGATATCGTGGGCTAGGAAGTGAAGCCTTAGCTTCTTTCGTTACACAGCGCGTAGAAGAGGTAAATATCGCGATTCCGCGTCTCCCAGAGTGATTTATCGTTATATCGAACGATATCGAGGGCTAGGAAGTGAAGCCTTAGCTTCTTTCGTTACACAGCGCGTGGAAGAAGTAAATATCGCGATTCCGCGTCTCCGAGAGTGATGTATCGTTATATCGAACGATATCGAGGGCTAGGAAGTGAATCCTAAGCTTCCTTCGATACACAGCGTGTGGATTAGGTGAATATCGCGATTCCGCGTCTGCCAGAGTGATTTATCGTTATGTCGAACGATATCGTGGGCTAGGAAGTGAAGCCTTAGCTTCTTTCGTTACACAGCGCGTGGAAGAGGTAAATATCGCGATTCCGCGTCTCCCAGAGTGATTTATCGTTATATCGAACGATATCCAGGTTTAGGAAGTGAATCCTTAGCTTCCTTCGATACACAGCGTGTGGAAACGGTAAATATCGTTATTCGGAGTCTCCCAGAGTGATTTATCGTTATATCGAACGATATCCAGGGCTAGGAAGTGAATCCTTAGCTTCCTTCGATACACAGCGTGTGGAAAAGGTAAATATCGTTATTCCGAGTCTCCCAGAGTGATTTATCGTTATACCGAATGACATCGTGGGCTAGAAGTGAAGCCTTAACTTCCTTCGGTACACAGCTTGTGGAATAGGTGAATATCGCGAATCCGCGTCTCGCAGAGTGATTTATCGTTATATCGAACGATATCGTGGGCTAGGAAATGAAGCCTTAGCTTCTTTCGTTACACAACGCGTGGAAGAGGTAAATATCGCGATTCCGCGTCTCCCAGAGTGATTTATCGTTATATCGAACGATATCGAGGGCTAGGAAGTGAATCATTAGCTTCCTTCGATACACAGCTTGTGGAATAGGTGAATATCGCGAATCCGAGTCTCCCAGAGTGATTTATCGTTATATCGAACGATATCGAGGGCTTGGAAGTGAATCCTTAGCTTCCTTCGATACACAGCGTGTGGAAAAGGTAAATATCGTTATTCCGAGTCTCCCAGAGTGATTTATCGTTATATCGAACGACATCGTGGGCTAGGAAGTGAAGCCTTAGCTTCCTTCGATACACAGCGTGTGGAAAAGGTGAATATCGCGAATCCGAGTCTCCCAGAGTGATTTATCGTTATATCGAACGATATCGTGGGCTAGGAAATGAAGCCTTAGCTTCTTTCGTTACACAACGCGTGGAAGAGGTAAATATCGCGATTCCGCGTCTCCCAGAGTGATTTATCGTTATATCGAACGATATCGAGGGCTAGGAAGTGAATCATTAGCTTCCTTCGATACACAGCTTGTGGAATAGGTGAATATCGCGAATCCGAGTCTCCCAGAGTGATTTATCGTTATATCGAACGATATCGTGGGCTAGGAAATGAAGCCTTAGCTTCCTTCGATACACAGCGTGTGGAAAAGGTAAATATCGTTATTCCGAGTCTCCCAGAGTGATTTATCGTTATATCGAACGATATCGAGGGCTAGGAAGTGAATCATTAGCTTCCTTCGATACACAGCTTGTGGAATAGGTGAATATCGCGAATCCGAGTCTCCCACAGTGATTTATCGTTATATCGAACGATATCGTGGGCTAGGAAATGAAGCCTTAGCTTCTTTCGTTACACAACGCGTGGAAGAGGTAAATATCGCGATTCCGCGTCTCCCAGAGTGATTTATCGTTATATCGAACGATATCGAGGGCTTGGAAGTGAATCCTTAGCTTCCTTCGACACACAGCGTGTGGAAAAGGTAAATATCGTTATTCCGAGTCTCCCAGAGTGATTTATCGTTATATCGAACGATATCGTGGGCAAGGAAGTGAAGCCTTAGCTTCTTTCGTTACACAACGCGTGGAAGAGGTAAATATCGCGATTCCGCGTCTCCCAGAGTGATTTATCGTTATATCGAACGATATCGAGGGCTAGGAAGTGAATCCTAAGCTTCCTTCGATACACAGCGTGTGGATTCGGTGAATATCGCGATTCCGCGTCTGCCAGAGTGATTCATCGTTATGTCGAACGATATCGTGGGCTAGGAAGTGAAGCCTTAGCTTCTTTCGTTACACAGCGCGTAGAAGAGGTAAATATCGCGATTCCGCGTCTCCCAGAGTGATTTATCGTTATATCGAACGATATCGAGGGCTAGGAATTGAAGCCTTAGCTTCTTTCGTTACACAGCGCGTGGAAGAGGTAAATATCGCGATTCCGCGTCTCCCAGAGTGATTTATCGTTATATCGAACGATATCGAGGGCTAGGAAGTGAAGCCTTAGCTTCTTTCGTTACACAGCGTGTGGATTAGGTGAATATCGCGAATCGGCGTCTCCCAGAGTGATTTATCGTTATATTGAACGATATCGAGGGCTAGGAAGTGAATCCTAATCTTCCTTCGATACACAGCGTGTGGATTAGGTGAATATCGCGATTCCGCGTCTGCCAGAGTGATTTATCGTTATGTCGAACGATATCGTGGGCTAGGAAGTGAAGCCTTAGCTTCTTTCGTTACACAGCGCGTGGAAGAGGTAAATATCGCGATTCCGCGTCTCCCAGAGTGATTTATCGTTATATCGAACGATATCCAGGTTTAGGAAGTGAATCCTTAGCTTCCTTCGATACACAGCGTGTGGAAAAGGTAAATATCGTTATTCGGAGTCTCCCAGAGTGATTTATCGTTATATCGAACGATATCCAGGGCTAGGAAGTGAATCCTTAGCTTCCTTCGATACACAGCGTGTGGAAAAGGTAAATATCGTTATTCCGAGTCTCCCAGAGTGATTTATCGTTATACCGAATGATATCGTGGGCTAGAAGTGAAGCCTTAACTTCCTTCGGTACACAGCTTGTGGAATAGGTGAATATCGCGAATCCGCGTCTCGCAGAGTGATTTATCGTTATATCGAACGATATCGTGGGCTAGGAAATGAAGCCTTAGCTTCTTTCGTTACACAACGCGTGGAAGAGGTAAATATCGCGATTCCGCGTCTCCCAGAGTGATTTATCGTTATATCGAACGATATCGAGGGCTAGGAAGTGAATCATTAGCTTCCTTCGATACACAGCTTGTGGAATAGGTGAATATCGCGAATCCGAGTCTGCCAGAGTGATTTATCGTTATGTCGAACGATATCGTGGGCTAGGAAGTGAATCCTTAGCTTCCTTCGATACACAGCGTGTGGAAAAGGTAAATATCGTTATTCCGAGTCTCCCAGAGTGATTTATCGTTATATCGAACGATATCGTGGGCTAGGAAGTGAAGCCTTAGCTTCTTTCGTTACACAACGCGTGGAAGAGGTAAATATCGCGATTCCGCGTCTCCCAGAGTGATTTATCGTTATATCGAACGATATCGTGGGCTAGGAAGTGAAGCCTTAACTTCCTTCGGTACACAGCTTGTGGAATAGGTGAATATCGCGAATATCCGCGTCTCCCAGAGTGATTTATCGTTATATCGAACGATATCGAGGGCTAGGAAGTGAATCCTAAGCTTCCTTCGATACACAGCGTGTGGAAAAGGTAAATATCGTTATTCCGAGTCTCCCAGAGTGATTTATCGTTATATCGAACGACATCGTGGGCTAGGAAGTGAAGCCTTAGCTTCCTTCGATACACAGCGTGTGGAAAAGGTAAATATCGTTATTCCGAGTCTCCCAGAGTGATTTATCGTTATATCGAACGATATCGTGGGCTAGGAAGTGAAGCCTTAGCTTCTTTCGTTACACAACGCGTGGAAGAGGTAAATATCGCGATTCCGCGTCTCCCAGAGTGATTTATCGTTATATCGAACGATATCGAGGGCTAGGAAGTGAATCCTAAGCTTCCTTCGATACACAGCGTGTGGATTAGGTGAATATCGCGATTCCGCGTCTGCCAGAGTGATTTATCGTTATGTCGAACGATATCGTGGGCTAGGAAGTGAAGCCTTAGCTTCTTTCGTTACACAGCGCGTGGAAGAGGTAAATATCGCGATTCCGCGTCTCCCAGAGTGATTTATCGTTATATCGAACGATATCGAGGGCTAGGAAGTGAAGCCTTAGCTTCTTTCGTTACACAGCGCGTGGAAGAGGTAAATATCGCGATTCCGCGCCTCCCAGAGTGATTTATCGTTATATCGAACGATATCGAGGGCTAGGAAGTGAAGCCTTAGCTTCTTTCGTTACACAGCGCGTGGAAGAGGTAAATATCGCGATTCCGCGTCTCCTAGAGTGATTTATCGTTATATCGAACGATATCGAGGGCTAGGAAGTGAATCCTAAGCTTCCTTCGATACACAGCGTGTGGATTAGGTGAATATCGCGATTCCGCGTCTGCCAGAGTGATTCATCGTTATGTCGAACGATATCGTGGGCTAGGAAGTGAGGCCTTAGCTTCTTTCGTTACACAGCGCGTTGAAGAGGTAAATATCGCGATTCCGCGTCTCCCAGAGTGATTTATCGTTATATCGAACGATATCGAGGGCTAGGAAGTGAAGCCTTAGCTTCTTTCGTTACACAGCGCGTGGAAGAGGTAAATATCGCGATTCCGCGTCTCCCAGAGTGATTTATCGTTATATCGAACGATATCGAGGGCTAGGAAGTGAAGCCTTAGCTTCTTTCGTTACACAGCGTGTGGATTAGGTGAATATCGCGAATCGGCGTCTCCCAGAGTGATTTATCGTTATATTGAACGATATCGAGGGCTAGGAAGTGAATCCTAAGCTTCCTTCGATACACAGCGTGTGGATTAGGTGAATATCGCGATTCCGCGTCTGCCAGAGTGATTTATCGTTATGTCGAACGATATCGTGGGCTAGGAAGTGAAGCCTTAGCTTCTTTCGTTACACAGCGCGTGGAAGAGGTAAATATCGCGATTCCGCGTCTCCCAGAGTGATTTATCGTTATATCGAACGATATCCAGGTTTAGGAAGTGAATCCTTAGCTTCCTTCGATACACAGCGTGTGGAAAAGGTAAATATCGTTATTCGGAGTCTCCCAGAGTGATTTATCGTTATATCGAACGATATCCAGGGCTAGGAAGTGAATCCTTAGCTTCCTTCGATACACAGCGTGTGGAAAAGGTAAATATCGTTATTCCGAGTCTCCCAGAGTGATTTATCGTTATACCGAATGATATCGTGGGCTAGAAGTGAAGCCTTAACTTCCTTCGGTACACAGCTTGTGGAATAGGTGAATATCGCGAATCCGCGTCTCGCAGAGTGATTTATCGTTATATCGAACGATATCGTGGGCTAGGAAATGAAGCCTTAGCTTCTTTCGTTACACAACGCGTGGAAGAGGTAAATATCGCGATTCCGCGTCTCCCAGAGTGATTTATCGTTATATCGAACGATATCGAGGGCTAGGAAGTGAATCCTTAGCTTCCTTCGATACACAGCGTGTGGAAAAGGTAAATATCGTTATTCCGAGTCTCCCAGAGTGATTTATCGTTATACCGAATGATATCGTGGGCTAGAAGTGAAGCCTTAACTTCCTTCGGTACACAGCTTGTGGAATAGGTGAATATCGCGAATCCGCGTCTCGCAGAGTGATTTATCGTTATATCGAACGATATCGTGGGCTAGGAAATGAAGCCTTAGCTTCTTTCGTTACACAACGCGTGGAAGAGGTAAATATCGCGATTCCGCGTCTCCCAGAGTGATTTATCGTTATATCGAACGATATCGAGGGCTTGGAAGTGAATCCTTAGCTTCCTTCGATACACAGCGTGTGGAAAAGGTAAATATCGTTATTCCGAGTCTCCCAGAGTGATTTATCGTTATATCGAACGACATCGTGGGCTAGGAAGTGAAGCCTTAGCTTCCTTCGATACACAGCGTGTGGAAAAGGTAAATATCGTTATTCCAAGTCTCCCAGAGTGATTTATCGTTATATCGAACGATATCGTGGGCTAGGAAGTGAAGCCTTAGCTTCTTTCGTTACACAACGCGTGGAAGAGGTAAATATCGCGATTCCGCGTCTCCCAGAGTGATTTATCGTTATATCGAACGATATCGAGGGCTAGGAAGTGAATCATTAGCTTCCTTCGATACACAGCTTGTGGAATAGGTGAATATCGCGAATCCGAGTCTCCCAGAGTGATTTATCGTTATATCGAACGATATCCAGGGCTAGGAAGTGAAGCCTTAGCTTCTTTCGTTACACAACGCGTGGAAGAGGTAAATATCGCGATTCCGCGTCTCCCAGAGTGATTTATCGTTATATCGAACGATATCGAGGGCTAGGAAGTGAATCCTAAGCTTCCTTCGATACACAGCGTGTGGATTAGGTGAATATCGCGATTCCGCGTCTGCCAGAGTGATTCATCGTTATGTCGAACGATATCGTGGGCTAGGAAGTGAAGCCTTAGCTTCTTTCGTTACACAGCGCGTGGAAGAGGTAAATATCGCGATTCCGCGTCTCCCAGAGTGATTTATCGTTATATCGAACGATATCGAGGGCTAGGAAGTGAATCCTAAGCTTCCTTCGATACACAGCGTGTGGATTAGGTGAATATCGCGATTCCGAGTCTCCCAGAGTGATTTATCGTTATATCGAACGACATCGTGGGCTAGGAAGTGAAGCCTTAGCTTCCTTCGATACACAGCGTGTGGATTAGGTGAACATCGCGAATATCCGCGTCTCCCAGAGTGATTTATCGTTATATCGAACGATATCGAGGGCTAGGAAGTGAATCCTTAGCTTCCTTCGATACACAGCGTGTGGATTAGGTGAACATCGCGAATCCGCGCCTGCCATAGTGATTTATCGTTATATCGAACGATATCGAGGGCTTGGAAGTGAATCCTTAGCTTCCTTCGATACACAGCGTGTGGAAAAGGTAAATATCGTTATTCCGAGTCTCCCAGAGTGATTTATCGTTATATCGAACGACATCGTGGGCTAGGAAGTGAAGCCTTAGCTTCCTTCGATACACAGCGTGTGGAAAAGGTAAATATCGTTATTCCGAGTCTCCCAGAGTGATTTATCGTTATATCGAACGACATCGTGGGCTAGGAAGTGAAGCCTTAGCTTCCTTCGATACACAGCGTGTGGAAAAGGTAAATATCGTTATTCCGAGTCTCCCAGAGTGATTTATCGTTATATCGAACGATATCGTGGGCAAGGAAGTGAAGCCTTAGCTTCTTTCGTTACACAACGCGTGGAAGAGGTAAATATCGCGATTCCGCGTCTCCCAGAGTGATTTATCGTTATATCGAACGATATCGAGGGCTAGGAAGTGAATCCTAAGCTTCCTTCGATACACAGCGTGTGGATTCGGTGAATATCGCGATTCCGCGTCTGCCAGAGTGATTCATCGTTATGTCGAACGATATCGTGGGCTAGGAAGTGAAGCCTTAGCTTCTTTCGTTACACAGCGCGTAGAAGAGGTAAATATCGCGATTCCGCGTCTCCCAGAGTGATTTATCGTTATATCGAACGATATCGAGGGCTAGGAATTGAAGCCTTAGCTTCTTTCGTTACACAGCGCGTGGAAGAGGTAAATATCGCGATTCCGCGTCTCCCAGAGTGATTTATCGTTATATCGAACGATATCGAGGGCTAGGAAGTGAAGCCTTAGCTTCTTTCGTTACACAGCGTGTGGATTAGGTGAATATCGCGAATCGGCGTCTCCCAGAGTGATTTATCGTTATATTGAACGATATCGAGGGCTAGGAAGTGAATCCTAATCTTCCTTCGATACACAGCGTGTGGATTAGGTGAATATCGCGATTCCGCGTCTGCCAGAGTGATTTATCGTTATGTCGAACGATATCGTGGGCTAGGAAGTGAAGCCTTAGCTTCTTTCGTTACACAGCGCGTGGAAGAGGTAAATATCGCGATTCCGCGTCTCCCAGAGTGATTTATCGTTATATCGAACGATATCCAGGTTTAGGAAGTGAATCCTTAGCTTCCTTCGATACACAGCGTGTGGAAAAGGTAAATATCGTTATTCGGAGTCTCCCAGAGTGATTTATCGTTATATCGAACGATATCCAGGGCTAGGAAGTGAATCCTTAGCTTCCTTCGATACACAGCGTGTGGAAAAGGTAAATATCGTTATTCCGAGTCTCCCAGAGTGATTTATCGTTATACCGAATGATATCGTGGGCTAGAAGTGAAGCCTTAACTTCCTTCGGTACACAGCTTGTGGAATAGGTGAATATCGCGAATCCGCGTCTCGCAGAGTGATTTATCGTTATATCGAACGATATCGTGGGCTAGGAAATGAAGCCTTAGCTTCTTTCGTTACACAACGCGTGGAAGAGGTAAATATCGCGATTCCGCGTCTCCCAGAGTGATTTATCGTTATATCGAACGATATCGAGGGCTAGGAAGTGAATCATTAGCTTCCTTCGATACACAGCTTGTGGAATAGGTGAATATCGCGAATCCGAGTCTGCCAGAGTGATTTATCGTTATGTCGAACGATATCGTGGGCTAGGAAGTGAATCCTTAGCTTCCTTCGATACACAGCGTGTGGAAAAGGTAAATATCGTTATTCCGAGTCTCCCAGAGTGATTTATCGTTATATCGAACGATATCGTGGGCTAGGAAGTGAAGCCTTAGCTTCTTTCGTTACACAACGCGTGGAAGAGGTAAATATCGCGATTCCGCGTCTCCCAGAGTGATTTATCGTTATATCGAACGATATCGTGGGCTAGGAAGTGAAGCCTTAACTTCCTTCGGTACACAGCTTGTGGAATAGGTGAATATCGCGAATATCCGCGTCTCCCAGAGTGATTTATCGTTATATCGAACGATATCGAGGGCTAGGAAGTGAATCCTAAGCTTCCTTCGATACACAGCGTGTGGAAAAGGTAAATATCGTTATTCCGAGTCTCCCAGAGTGATTTATCGTTATATCGAACGACATCGTGGGCTAGGAAGTGAAGCCTTAGCTTCCTTCGATACACAGCGTGTGGAAAAGGTAAATATCGTTATTCCGAGTCTCCCAGAGTGATTTATCGTTATATCGAACGATATCGTGGGCTAGGAAGTGAAGCCTTAGCTTCTTTCGTTACACAACGCGTGGAAGAGGTAAATATCGCGATTCCGCGTCTCCCAGAGTGATTTATCGTTATATCGAACGATATCGAGGGCTAGGAAGTGAATCCTAAGCTTCCTTCGATACACAGCGTGTGGATTAGGTGAATATCGCGATTCCGCGTCTGCCAGAGTGATTTATCGTTATGTCGAACGATATCGTGGGCTAGGAAGTGAAGCCTTAGCTTCTTTCGTTACACAGCGCGTGGAAGAGGTAAATATCGCGATTCCGCGTCTCCCAGAGTGATTTATCGTTATATCGAACGATATCGAGGGCTAGGAAGTGAAGCCTTAGCTTCTTTCGTTACACAGCGCGTGGAAGAGGTAAATATCGCGATTCCGCGCCTCCCAGAGTGATTTATCGTTATATCGAACGATATCGAGGGCTAGGAAGTGAAGCCTTAGCTTCTTTCGTTACACAGCGCGTGGAAGAGGTAAATATCGCGATTCCGCGTCTCCTAGAGTGATTTATCGTTATATCGAACGATATCGAGGGCTAGGAAGTGAATCCTAAGCTTCCTTCGATACACAGCGTGTGGATTAGGTGAATATCGCGATTCCGCGTCTGCCAGAGTGATTCATCGTTATGTCGAACGATATCGTGGGCTAGGAAGTGAGGCCTTAGCTTCTTTCGTTACACAGCGCGTTGAAGAGGTAAATATCGCGATTCCGCGTCTCCCAGAGTGATTTATCGTTATATCGAACGATATCGAGGGCTAGGAAGTGAAGCCTTAGCTTCTTTCGTTACACAGCGCGTGGAAGAGGTAAATATCGCGATTCCGCGTCTCCCAGAGTGATTTATCGTTATATCGAACGATATCGAGGGCTAGGAAGTGAAGCCTTAGCTTCTTTCGTTACACAGCGTGTGGATTAGGTGAATATCGCGAATCGGCGTCTCCCAGAGTGATTTATCGTTATATTGAACGATATCGAGGGCTAGGAAGTGAATCCTAAGCTTCCTTCGATACACAGCGTGTGGATTAGGTGAATATCGCGATTCCGCGTCTGCCAGAGTGATTTATCGTTATGTCGAACGATATCGTGGGCTAGGAAGTGAAGCCTTAGCTTCTTTCGTTACACAGCGCGTGGAAGAGGTAAATATCGCGATTCCGCGTCTCCCAGAGTGATTTATCGTTATATCGAACGATATCCAGGTTTAGGAAGTGAATCCTTAGCTTCCTTCGATACACAGCGTGTGGAAAAGGTAAATATCGTTATTCGGAGTCTCCCAGAGTGATTTATCGTTATATCGAACGATATCCAGGGCTAGGAAGTGAATCCTTAGCTTCCTTCGATACACAGCGTGTGGAAAAGGTAAATATCGTTATTCCGAGTCTCCCAGAGTGATTTATCGTTATACCGAATGATATCGTGGGCTAGAAGTGAAGCCTTAACTTCCTTCGGTACACAGCTTGTGGAATAGGTGAATATCGCGAATCCGCGTCTCGCAGAGTGATTTATCGTTATATCGAACGATATCGTGGGCTAGGAAATGAAGCCTTAGCTTCTTTCGTTACACAACGCGTGGAAGAGGTAAATATCGCGATTCCGCGTCTCCCAGAGTGATTTATCGTTATATCGAACGATATCGAGGGCTAGGAAGTGAATCCTTAGCTTCCTTCGATACACAGCGTGTGGAAAAGGTAAATATCGTTATTCCGAGTCTCCCAGAGTGATTTATCGTTATACCGAATGATATCGTGGGCTAGAAGTGAAGCCTTAACTTCCTTCGGTACACAGCTTGTGGAATAGGTGAATATCGCGAATCCGCGTCTCGCAGAGTGATTTATCGTTATATCGAACGATATCGTGGGCTAGGAAATGAAGCCTTAGCTTCTTTCGTTACACAACGCGTGGAAGAGGTAAATATCGCGATTCCGCGTCTCCCAGAGTGATTTATCGTTATATCGAACGATATCGAGGGCTTGGAAGTGAATCCTTAGCTTCCTTCGATACACAGCGTGTGGAAAAGGTAAATATCGTTATTCCGAGTCTCCCAGAGTGATTTATCGTTATATCGAACGACATCGTGGGCTAGGAAGTGAAGCCTTAGCTTCCTTCGATACACAGCGTGTGGAAAAGGTAAATATCGTTATTCCAAGTCTCCCAGAGTGATTTATCGTTATATCGAACGATATCGTGGGCTAGGAAGTGAAGCCTTAGCTTCTTTCGTTACACAACGCGTGGAAGAGGTAAATATCGCGATTCCGCGTCTCCCAGAGTGATTTATCGTTATATCGAACGATATCGAGGGCTAGGAAGTGAATCATTAGCTTCCTTCGATACACAGCTTGTGGAATAGGTGAATATCGCGAATCCGAGTCTCCCAGAGTGATTTATCGTTATATCGAACGATATCCAGGGCTAGGAAGTGAAACCTTAGCTTCTTTCGTTACACAACGCGTGGAAGAGGTAAATATCGCGATTCCGCGTCTCCCAGAGTGATTTATCGTTATATCGAACGATATCGAGGGCTAGGAAGTGAATCCTAAGCTTCCTTCGATACACAGCGTGTGGATTAGGTGAATATCGCGATTCCGCGTCTGCCAGAGTGATTCATCGTTATGTCGAACGATATCGTGGGCTAGGAAGTGAAGCCTTAGCTTCTTTCGTTACACAGCGCGTGGAAGAGGTAAATATCGCGATTCCGCGTCTCCCAGAGTGATTTATCGTTATATCGAACGATATCGAGGGCTAGGAAGTGAATCCTAAGCTTCCTTCGATACACAGCGTGTGGATTAGGTGAATATCGCGATTCCGAGTCTCCCAGAGTGATTTATCGTTATATCGAACGACATCGTGGGCTAGGAAGTGAAGCCTTAGCTTCCTTCGATACACAGCGTGTGGATTAGGTGAACATCGCGAATATCCGCGTCTCCCAGAGTGATTTATCGTTATATCGAACGATATCGAGGGCTAGGAAGTGAATCCTTAGCTTCCTTCGATACACAGCGTGTGGATTAGGTGAACATCGCGAATCCGCGCCTGCCATAGTGATTTATCGTTATATCGAACGATATCGAGGGCTTGGAAGTGAATCCTTAGCTTCCTTCGATACACAGCGTGTGGAAAAGGTAAATATCGTTATTCCGAGTCTCCCAGAGTGATTTATCGTTATATCGAACGACATCGTGGGCTAGGAAGTGAAGCCTTAGCTTCCTTCGATACACAGCGTGTGGAAAAGGTAAATATCGTTATTCCGAGTCTCCCAGAGTGATTTATCGTTATATCGAACGACATCGTGGGCTAGGAAGTGAAGCCTTAGCTTCCTTCGATACACAGCGTGTGGAAAAGGTAAATATCGTTATTCCGAGTCTCCCAGAGTGATTTATCGTTATATCGAACGATATCGTGGGCAAGGAAGTGAAGCCTTAGCTTCTTTCGTTACACAACGCGTGGAAGAGGTAAATATCGCGATTCCGCGTCTCCCAGAGTGATTTATCGTTATATCGAACGATATCGAGGGCTAGGAAGTGAATCCTAAGCTTCCTTCGATACACAGCGTGTGGATTCGGTGAATATCGCGATTCCGCGTCTGCCAGAGTGATTCATCGTTATGTCGAACGATATCGTGGGCTAGGAAGTGAAGCCTTAGCTTCTTTCGTTACACAGCGCGTAGAAGAGGTAAATATCGCGATTCCGCGTCTCCCAGAGTGATTTATCGTTATATCGAACGATATCGAGGGCTAGGAATTGAAGCCTTAGCTTCTTTCGTTACACAGCGCGTGGAAGAGGTAAATATCGCGATTCCGCGTCTCCCAGAGTGATTTATCGTTATATCGAACGATATCGAGGGCTAGGAAGTGAAGCCTTAGCTTCTTTCGTTACACAGCGTGTGGATTAGGTGAATATCGCGAATCGGCGTCTCCCAGAGTGATTTATCGTTATATTGAACGATATCGAGGGCTAGGAAGTGAATCCTAATCTTCCTTCGATACACAGCGTGTGGATTAGGTGAATATCGCGATTCCGCGTCTGCCAGAGTGATTTATCGTTATGTCGAACGATATCGTGGGCTAGGAAGTGAAGCCTTAGCTTCTTTCGTTACACAGCGCGTGGAAGAGGTAAATATCGCGATTCCGCGTCTCCCAGAGTGATTTATCGTTATATCGAACGATATCCAGGTTTAGGAAGTGAATCCTTAGCTTCCTTCGATACACAGCGTGTGGAAAAGGTAAATATCGTTATTCGGAGTCTCCCAGAGTGATTTATCGTTATATCGAACGATATCCAGGGCTAGGAAGTGAATCCTTAGCTTCCTTCGATACACAGCGTGTGGAAAAGGTAAATATCGTTATTCCGAGTCTCCCAGAGTGATTTATCGTTATACCGAATGATATCGTGGGCTAGAAGTGAAGCCTTAACTTCCTTCGGTACACAGCTTGTGGAATAGGTGAATATCGCGAATCCGCGTCTCGCAGAGTGATTTATCGTTATATCGAACGATATCGTGGGCTAGGAAATGAAGCCTTAGCTTCTTTCGTTACACAACGCGTGGAAGAGGTAAATATCGCGATTCCGCGTCTCCCAGAGTGATTTATCGTTATATCGAACGATATCGAGGGCTAGGAAGTGAATCATTAGCTTCCTTCGATACACAGCTTGTGGAATAGGTGAATATCGCGAATATCCGCGTCTCCCAGAGTGATTTATCGTTATATCGAACGATATCGAGGGCTAGGAAGTGAATCCTTAGCTTCCTTCGATACACAGCGTGTGGAAAAGGTAAATATCGTTATTCCGAGTCTCCCAGAGTGATTTATCGTTATACCGAATGATATCGTGGGCTAGAAGTGAAGCCTTAACTTCCTTCGGTACACAGCGTGTGGAAAAGGTAAATATCGTTATTCCGAGTCTCCCAGAGTGATTTATCGTTATATCGAACGATATCGTGGGCTAGGAAGTGAAGCCTTAGCTTCTTTCGTTACACAACGCGTGGAAGAGGTAAATATCGCGATTCCGCGTCTCCCAGAGTGATTTATCGTTATATCGAACGATATCGTGGGCTAGGAAGTGAAGCCTTAACTTCCTTCGGTACACAGCTTGTGGAATAGGTGAATATCGCGAATATCCGCGTCTCCCAGAGTGATTTATCGTTATATCGAACGATATCGAGGGCTAGGAAGTGAATCCTTAGCTTCCTTCGATACACAGCGTGTGGATTAGGTGAACATCGCGAATCCGCGCCTGCCATAGTGATTTATCGTTATATCGAACGATATCGAGGGCTTGGAAGTGAATCCTTAGCTTCCTTCGATACACAGCGTGTGGAAAAGGTAAATATCGTTATTCCGAGTCTCCCAGAGTGATTTATCGTTATATCGAACGACATCGTGGGCTAGGAAGTGAAGCCTTAGCTTCCTTCGATACACAGCGTGTGGAAAAGGTAAATATCGTTATTCCGAGTCTCCCAGAGTGATTTATCGTTATATCGAACGACATCGTGGGCTAGGAAGTGAAGCCTTAGCTTCCTTCGATACACAGCGTGTGGAAAAGGTAAATATCGTTATTCCGAGTCTCCCAGAGTGATTTATCGTTATATCGAACGATATCGTGGGCTAGGAAGTGAAGCCTTAGCTTCTTTCGTTACACAACGCGTGGAAGAGGTAAATATCGCGATTCCGCGTCTCCCAGAGTGATTTATCGTTATATCGAACGATATCGAGGGCTAGGAAGTGAATCCTAAGCTTCCTTCGATACACAGCGTGTGGATTAGGTGAATATCGCGATTCCGCGTCTGCCAGAGTGATTTATCGTTATGTCGAACGATATCGTGGGCTAGGAAGTGAAGCCTTAGCTTCTTTCGTTACACAGCGCGTGGAAGAGGTAAATATCGCGATTCCGCGTCTCCCAGAGTGATTTATCGTTATATCGAACGATATCGAGGGCTAGGAAGTGAAGCCTTAGCTTCTTTCGTTACACAGCGCGTGGAAGAGGTAAATATCGCGATTCCGCGCCTCCCAGAGTGATTTATCGTTATATCGAACGATATCGAGGGCTAGGAAGTGAAGCCTTAGCTTCTTTCGTTACACAGCGCGTGGAAGAGGTAAATATCGCGATTCCGCGTCTCCTAGAGTGATTTATCGTTATATCGAACGATATCGAGGGCTAGGAAGTGAATCCTAAGCTTCCTTCGATACACAGCGTGTGGATTAGGTGAATATCGCGATTCCGCGTCTGCCAGAGTGATTCATCGTTATGTCGAACGATATCGTGGGCTAGGAAGTGAGGCCTTAGCTTCTTTCGTTACACAGCGCGTTGAAGAGGTAAATATCGCGATTCCGCGTCTCCCAGAGTGATTTATCGTTATATCGAACGATATCGAGGGCTAGGAAGTGAAGCCTTAGCTTCTTTCGTTACACAGCGCGTGGAAGAGGTAAATATCGCGATTCCGCGTCTCCCAGAGTGATTTATCGTTATATCGAACGATATCGAGGGCTAGGAAGTGAAGCCTTAGCTTCTTTCGTTACACAGCGTGTGGATTAGGTGAATATCGCGAATCGGCGTCTCCCAGAGTGATTTATCGTTATATTGAACGATATCGAGGGCTAGGAAGTGAATCCTAAGCTTCCTTCGATACACAGCGTGTGGATTAGGTGAATATCGCGATTCCGCGTCTGCCAGAGTGATTTATCGTTATGTCGAACGATATCGTGGGCTAGGAAGTGAAGCCTTAGCTTCTTTCGTTACACAGCGCGTGGAAGAGGTAAATATCGCGATTCCGCGTCTCCCAGAGTGATTTATCGTTATATCGAACGATATCCAGGTTTAGGAAGTGAATCCTTAGCTTCCTTCGATACACAGCGTGTGGAAAAGGTAAATATCGTTATTCGGAGTCTCCCAGAGTGATTTATCGTTATATCGAACGATATCCAGGGCTAGGAAGTGAATCCTTAGCTTCCTTCGATACACAGCGTGTGGAAAAGGTAAATATCGTTATTCCGAGTCTCCCAGAGTGATTTATCGTTATACCGAATGATATCGTGGGCTAGAAGTGAAGCCTTAACTTCCTTCGGTACACAGCTTGTGGAATAGGTGAATATCGCGAATCCGCGTCTCGCAGAGTGATTTATCGTTATATCGAACGATATCGTGGGCTAGGAAATGAAGCCTTAGCTTCTTTCGTTACACAACGCGTGGAAGAGGTAAATATCGCGATTCCGCGTCTCCCAGAGTGATTTATCGTTATATCGAACGATATCGAGGGCTAGGAAGTGAATCCTTAGCTTCCTTCGATACACAGCGTGTGGAAAAGGTAAATATCGTTATTCCGAGTCTCCCAGAGTGATTTATCGTTATACCGAATGATATCGTGGGCTAGAAGTGAAGCCTTAACTTCCTTCGGTACACAGCTTGTGGAATAGGTGAATATCGCGAATCCGCGTCTCGCAGAGTGATTTATCGTTATATCGAACGATATCGTGGGCTAGGAAATGAAGCCTTAGCTTCTTTCGTTACACAACGCGTGGAAGAGGTAAATATCGCGATTCCGCGTCTCCCAGAGTGATTTATCGTTATATCGAACGATATCGAGGGCTTGGAAGTGAATCCTTAGCTTCCTTCGATACACAGCGTGTGGAAAAGGTAAATATCGTTATTCCGAGTCTCCCAGAGTGATTTATCGTTATATCGAACGACATCGTGGGCTAGGAAGTGAAGCCTTAGCTTCCTTCGATACACAGCGTGTGGAAAAGGTAAATATCGTTATTCCAAGTCTCCCAGAGTGATTTATCGTTATATCGAACGATATCGTGGGCTAGGAAGTGAAGCCTTAGCTTCTTTCGTTACACAACGCGTGGAAGAGGTAAATATCGCGATTCCGCGTCTCCCAGAGTGATTTATCGTTATATCGAACGATATCGAGGGCTAGGAAGTGAATCATTAGCTTCCTTCGATACACAGCTTGTGGAATAGGTGAATATCGCGAATCCGAGTCTCCCAGAGTGATTTATCGTTATATCGAACGATATCCAGGGCTAGGAAGTGAAGCCTTAGCTTCTTTCGTTACACAACGCGTGGAAGAGGTAAATATCGCGATTCCGCGTCTCCCAGAGTGATTTATCGTTATATCGAACGATATCGAGGGCTAGGAAGTGAATCCTAAGCTTCCTTCGATACACAGCGTGTGGATTAGGTGAATATCGCGATTCCGCGTCTGCCAGAGTGATTCATCGTTATGTCGAACGATATCGTGGGCTAGGAAGTGAAGCCTTAGCTTCTTTCGTTACACAGCGCGTGGAAGAGGTAAATATCGCGATTCCGCGTCTCCCAGAGTGATTTATCGTTATATCGAACGATATCGAGGGCTAGGAAGTGAATCCTAAGCTTCCTTCGATACACAGCGTGTGGATTAGGTGAATATCGCGATTCCGCGTCTGCCAGAGTGATTCATCGTTATGTCGAACGATATCGTGGGCTAGGAAGTGAAGCCTTAGCTTCTTTCGTTACACAGCGCGTAGAAGAGGTAAATATCGCGATTCCGCGTCTCCCAGAGTGATTTATCGTTATATCGAACGATATCGAGGGCTAGGAAGTGAAGCCTTAGCTTCTTTCGTTACACAGCGCGTGGAAGAGGTAAATATCGCGATTCCGCGTCTCCCAGAGTGATTTATCGTTATATCGAACGATATCGAGGGCTAGGAAGTGAATCCTAAGCTTCCTTCGATACACAGCGTGTGGATTAGGTGAATATCGCGATTCCGCGTCTGCCAGAGTGATTCATCGTTATGTCGAACGATATCGTGGGCTAGGAAGTGAAGCCTTAGCTTCTTTCGTTACACAGCGCGTGGAAGAGGTAAATATCGCGATTCCGCGTCTCCCAGAGTGATTTATCGTTATATCGAACGATATCGAGGGCTAGGAAGTGAATCCTAAGCTTCCTTCGATACACAGCGTGTGGATTAGGTGAATATCGCGATTCCGCGTCTGCCAGAGTGATTCATCGTTATGTCGAACGATATCGTGGGCTAGGAAGTGAAGCCTTAGCTTCTTTCGTTACACAGCGCGTAGAAGAGGTAAATATCGCGATTCCGCGTCTCCCAGAGTGATTTATCGTTATATCGAACGATATCGAGGGCTAGGAAGTGAAGCCTTAGCTTCTTTCGTTACACAGCGCGTGGAAGAGGTAAATATCGCGATTCCGCGTCTCCCAGAGTGATTTATCGTTATATCGAACGATATCGAGGGCTAGGAAGTGAAGCCTTAGCTTCTTTCGTTACACAGCGTGTGGATTAGGTGAATATCGCGAATCGGCGTCTCCCAGAGTGATTTATTGTTATATTGAACGATATCGAGGGCTAGGAAGTGAATCCTAAGCTTCCTTCGATACACAGCGTGTGGATTAGGTGAATATCGCGATTCCGCGTCTGCCAGAGTGATTTATCGTTATGTCGAACGATATCGTGGGCTAGGAAGTGAAGCCTTAGCTTCTTTCGTTACACAGCGCGTGGAAGAGGTAAATAGCGCGATTCCGCGTCTCCCAGAGTGATTTATCGTTATATCGAACGATATCCAGGTTTAGGAAGTGAATCCTTAGCTTCCTTCGATACACAGCGTGTGGAAAAGGTAAATATCGTTATTCGGAGTCTCCCAGAGTGATTTATCGTTATATCGAACGATATCCAGGGCTAGGAAGTGAATCCTTAGCTTCCTTCGATACACAGCGTGTGGAAAAGGTAAATATCGTTATTCCGAGTCTCCCAGAGTGATTTATCGTTATACCGAATGATATCGTGGGCTAGAAGTGAAGCCTTAACTTCCTTCGGTACACAGCTTGTGGAATAGGTGAATATCGCGAATCCGCGTCTCGCAGAGTGATTTATCGTTATATCGAACGATATCGTGGGCTAGGAAATGAAGCCTTAGCTTCTTTCGTTACACAACGCGTGGAAGAGGTAAATATCGCGATTCCGCGTCTCCCAGAGTGATTTATCGTTATATCGAACGATATCGAGGGCTAGGAAGTGAATCATTAGCTTCCTTCGATACACAGCTTGTGGAATAGGTGAATATCGCGAATCCGAGTCTCCCAGAGTGATTTATCGTTATATCGAACGATATCGTGGGCTAGGAAATGAAGCCTTAGCTTCTTTCGTTACACAACGCGTGGAAGAGGTAAATATCGCGATTCCGCGTCTCCCAGAGTGATTTATCGTTATATCGAACGATATCGAGGGCTTGGAAGTGAATCCTTAGCTTCCTTCGATACACAGCGTGTGGAAAAGGTAAATATCGTTATTCCGAGTCTCCCAGAGTGATTTATCGTTATATCGAACGACATCGTGGGCTAGGAAGTGAAGCCTTAGCTTCCTTCGATACACAGCGTGTGGAAAAGGTAAATATCGTTATTCCGAGTCTCCCAGAGTGATTTATCGTTATATCGAACGACATCGTGGGCTAGGAAGTGAAGCCTTAGCTTCCTTCGATACACAGCGTGTGGAAAAGGTAAATATCGTTATTCCAAGTCTCCCAGAGTGATTTATCGTTATATCGAACGATATCGTGGGCTAGGAAATGAAGCCTTAGCTTCTTTCGTTACACAACGCGTGGAAGAGGTAAATATCGCGATTCCGCGTCTCCCAGAGTGATTTATCGTTATATCGAACGATATCGAGGGCTAGGAAGTGAATCCTTAGCTTCCTTCGATACACAGCGTGTGGAAAAGGTAAATATCGTTATTCCGAGTCTCCCAGAGTGATTTATCGTTATACCGAATGATATCGTGGGCTAGAAGTGAAGCCTTAACTTCCTTCGGTACACAGCTTGTGGAATAGGTGAATATCGCGAATCCGCGTCTCGCAGAGTGATTTATCGTTATATCGAACGATATCGTGGGCTAGGAAATGAAGCCTTAGCTTCTTTCGTTACACAACGCGTGGAAGAGGTAAATATCGCGATTCCGCGTCTCCCAGAGTGATTTATCGTTATATCGAACGATATCGAGGGCTTGGAAGTGAATCCTTAGCTTCCTTCGATACACAGCGTGTGGAAAAGGTAAATATCGTTATTCCGAGTCTCCCAGAGTGATTTATCGTTATATCGAACGACATCGTGGGCTAGGAAGTGAAGCCTTAGCTTCCTTCGATACACAGCGTGTGGAAAAGGTAAATATCGTTATTCCAAGTCTCCCAGAGTGATTTATCGTTATATCGAACGATATCGTGGGCTAGGAAGTGAAGCCTTAGCTTCTTTCGTTACACAACGCGTGGAAGAGGTAAATATCGCGATTCCGCGTCTCCCAGAGTGATTTATCGTTATATCGAACGATATCGAGGGCTAGGAAGTGAATCATTAGCTTCCTTCGATACACAGCTTGTGGAATAGGTGAATATCGCGAATCCGAGTCTCCCAGAGTGATTTATCGTTATATCGAACGATATCCAGGGCTAGGAAGTGAAGCCTTAGCTTCTTTCGTTACACAACGCGTGGAAGAGGTAAATATCGCGATTCCGCGTCTCCCAGAGTGATTTATCGTTATATCGAACGATATCGAGGGCTAGGAAGTGAATCCTAAGCTTCCTTCGATACACAGCGTGTGGATTAGGTGAATATCGCGATTCCGCGTCTGCCAGAGTGATTCATCGTTATGTCGAACGATATCGTGGGCTAGGAAGTGAAGCCTTAGCTTCTTTCGTTACACAGCGCGTGGAAGAGGTAAATATCGCGATTCCGCGTCTCCCAGAGTGATTTATCGTTATATCGAACGATATCGAGGGCTAGGAAGTGAAGCCTTAGCTTCTTTCGTTACACAACGCGTGGAAGAGGTAAATATCGCGATTCCGCGTCTCCCAGAGTGATTTATCGTTATATCGAACGATATCGAGGGCTTGGAAGTGAATCCTTAGCTTCCTTCGATACACAGCGTGTGGAAAAGGTAAATATCGTTATTCCGAGTCTCCCAGAGTGATTTATCGTTATATCGAACGACATCGTGGGCTAGGAAGTGAAGCCTTAGCTTCCTTCGATACACAGCGTGTGGAAAAGGTAAATATCGTTATTCCAAGTCTCCCAGAGTGATTTATCGTTATATCGAACGATATCGTGGGCTAGGAAGTGAAGCCTTAGCTTCTTTCGTTACACAACGCGTGGAAGAGGTAAATATCGCGATTCCGCGTCTCCCAGAGTGATTTATCGTTATATCGAACGATATCGAGGGCTAGGAAGTGAATCATTAGCTTCCTTCGATACACAGCTTGTGGAATAGGTGAATATCGCGAATCCGAGTCTCCCAGAGTGATTTATCGTTATATCGAACGATATCCAGGGCTAGGAAGTGAAGCCTTAGCTTCTTTCGTTACACAACGCGTGGAAGAGGTAAATATCGCGATTCCGCGTCTCCCAGAGTGATTTATCGTTATATCGAACGATATCGAGGGCTAGGAAGTGAATCCTAAGCTTCCTTCGATACACAGCGTGTGGATTAGGTGAATATCGCGATTCCGCGTCTGCCAGAGTGATTCATCGTTATGTCGAACGATATCGTGGGCTAGGAAGTGAAGCCTTAGCTTCTTTCGTTACACAGCGCGTGGAAGAGGTAAATATCGCGATTCCGCGTCTCCCAGAGTGATTTATCGTTATATCGAACGATATCGAGGGCTAGGAAGTGAATCCTAAGCTTCCTTCGATACACAGCGTGTGGATTAGGTGAATATCGCGATTCCGCGTCTGCCAGAGTGATTCATCGTTATGTCGAACGATATCGTGGGCTAGGAAGTGAAGCCTTAGCTTCTTTCGTTACACAGCGCGTAGAAGAGGTAAATATCGCGATTCCGCGTCTCCCAGAGTGATTTATCGTTATATCGAACGATATCGAGGGCTAGGAAGTGAAGCCTTAGCTTCTTTCGTTACACAGCGCGTGGAAGAGGTAAATATCGCGATTCCGCGTCTCCCAGAGTGATTTATCGTTATATCGAACGATATCGAGGGCTAGGAAGTGAATCCTAAGCTTCCTTCGATACACAGCGTGTGGATTAGGTGAATATCGCGATTCCGCGTCTGCCAGAGTGATTCATCGTTATGTCGAACGATATCGTGGGCTAGGAAGTGAAGCCTTAGCTTCTTTCGTTACACAGCGCGTGGAAGAGGTAAATATCGCGATTCCGCGTCTCCCAGAGTGATTTATCGTTATATCGAACGATATCGAGGGCTAGGAAGTGAAGCCTTAGCTTCTTTCGTTACACAGCGCGTGGAAGAGGTAAATATCGCGATTCCGCGTCTCCCAGAGTGATTTATCGTTATATCGAACGATATCGAGGGCTAGGAAGTGAAGCCTTAGCTTCTTTCGTTACACAGCGTGTGGATTAGGTGAATATCGCGAATCGGCGTCTCCCAGAGTGATTTATTGTTATATTGAACGATATCGAGGGCTAGGAAGTGAATCCTAAGCTTCCTTCGATACACAGCGTGTGGATTAGGTGAATATCGCGATTCCGCGTCTGCCAGAGTGATTTATCGTTATGTCGAACGATATCGTGGGCTAGGAAGTGAAGCCTTAGCTTCTTTCGTTACACAGCGCGTGGAAGAGGTAAATATCGCGATTCCGCGTCTCCCAGAGTGATTTATCGTTATATCGAACGATATCCAGGTTTAGGAAGTGAATCCTTAGCTTCCTTCGATACACAGCGTGTGGAAAAGGTAAATATCGTTATTCGGAGTCTCCCAGAGTGATTTATCGTTATATCGAACGATATCGAGGGCTTGGAAGTGAATCCTTAGCTTCCTTCGATACACAGCGTGTGGAAAAGGTAAATATCGTTATTCCGAGTCTCCCAGAGTGATTTATCGTTATATCGAACGACATCGTGGGCTAGGAAGTGAAGCCTTAGCTTCCTTCGATACACAGCGTGTGGAAAAGGTAAATATCGTTATTCCAAGTCTCCCAGAGTGATTTATCGTTATATCGAACGATATCGTGGGCTAGGAAGTGAAGCCTTAGCTTCTTTCGTTACACAACGCGTGGAAGAGGTAAATATCGCGATTCCGCGTCTCCCAGAGTGATTTATCGTTATATCGAACGATATCGAGGGCTAGGAAGTGAATCATTAGCTTCCTTCGATACACAGCTTGTGGAATAGGTGAATATCGCGAATCCGAGTCTCCCAGAGTGATTTATCGTTATATCGAACGATATCCAGGGCTAGGAAGTGAAGCCTTAGCTTCTTTCGTTACACAACGCGTGGAAGAGGTAAATATCGCGATTCCGCGTCTCCCAGAGTGATTTATCGTTATATCGAACGATATCGAGGGCTAGGAAGTAAATCATTAGCTTCCTTCGGTACACAGCTTGTGGAATAGGTGAATATCGCGAATCCGCGTCTGCCAGAGTGATTTATCGTTATATCGAACGATATCGAGGGCTAGGAAGTGAATCATTAGCTTCCTTCGATACACAGCTTGTGGAATAGGTGAATATCGCGAATCCGAGTCTCCCAGAGTGATTTATCGTTATATCGAACGATATCGTGGGCTAGGAAATGAAGCCTTAGCTTCTTTCGTTACACAGCGCGTGGAAGAGGTAAATATCGCGATTCCGCGTCTCCCAGAGTGATTTATCGTTATATCGAACGATATCGAGGGCTAGGAAGTGAATCATTAGCTTCCTTCGATACACAGCTTGTGGAATAGGTGAATATCGCGAATCCGAGTCTCCCAGAGTGATTTATCGTTATATCGAACGATATCGTGGGCTAGGAAATGAAGCCTTAGCTTCCTTCGATACACAGCGTGTGGAAAAGGTAAATATCGTTATTCCGAGTCTCCCAGAGTGATTTATCGTTATATCGAACGATATCGAGGGCTAGGAAGTGAATCATTAGCTTCCTTCGATACACAGCTTGTGGAATAGGTGAATATCGCGAATCCGAGTCTCCCACAGTGATTTATCGTTATATCGAACGATATCGTGGGCTAGGAAATGAAGCCTTAGCTTCTTTCGTTACACAACGCGTGGAAGAGGTAAATATCGCGATTCCGCGTCTCCCAGAGTGATTTATCGTTATATCGAACGATATCGAGGGCTTGGAAGTGAATCCTTAGCTTCCTTCGATACACAGCGTGTGGAAAAGGTAAATATCGTTATTCCGAGTCTCCCAGAGTGATTTATCGTTATATCGAACGACATCGTGGGCTAGGAAGTGAATCCTTAGCTTCCTTCGATACACAGCGTGTGGAAAAGGTAAATATCGTTATTCCGAGTCTCCCAGAGTGATTTATCGTTATATCGAACGATATCGTGGGCTAGGAAATGGAGCCTTAACTTCCTTCGGTACACAGCTTGTGGAATAGGTGAATATCGCGAATATCCGCGTCTCCCAGCGTGATTTATCGTTATATCGAACGATATCGAGGGCTAGGAAGTGAATCCTTAGCTTCCTTCGATACACAGCGTGTGGATTAGGTGAACATCGCGAATCCGCGCCTGCCATAGTGATTTATCGTTATATCGAACGATATCGAGGGCTTGGAAGTGAATCCTTAGCTTCCTTCGATACACAGCGTGTGGAAAAGGTAAATATCGTTATTCCGAGTCTCCCAGAGTGATTTATCGTTATATCGAACGACATCGTGGGCTAGGAAGTGAAGCCTTAGCTTCCTTCGATACACAGCGTGTGGAAAAGGTAAATATCGTTATTCCGAGTCTCCCAGAGTGATTTATCGTTATATCGAACGATATCGTGGGCTAGGAAGTGAAGCCTTAGCTTCTTTCGTTACACAACGCGTGGAAGAGGTAAATATCGCGATTCCGCGTCTCCCAGAGTGATTTATCGTTATATCGAACGATATCGTGGGCTACGAAGTGAATCCTTAGCTTCCTTCGATACACAGCGTGTGGATAAGGTAAATATCGTTACTCGGAGTCTCCCAGAGTGATTTATCGTTATATCAAACGATATCCAGGGCTAGGAAGTGAATCCTTAGCTTCCTTCGATACACAGCGTGTGGAAAAGGTAAATATCGTTATTCCGAGTCTCCCAGAGTGATTTATCGTTATACCGAATGATATCGTGGGCTAGAAGTGAAGCCTTAACTTCCTTCGGTACACAGCTTGTGGAATAGGTGAATATCGCGAATCCGCGTCTCGCAGAGTGATTTATCGTTATATCGAACGATATCGTGGGCTAGGAAATGAAGCCTTAGCTTCTTTCGTTACACAACGCGTGGAAGAGGTAAATATCGCGATTCCGCGTCTATCAGAGTGATTTATCGTTATATCGAACGATCTCGAGGGCTAGGAAGTGAATCATTAGCTTCCTTCGATACACAGCTTGTGGAATAGGTGAATATCGCGAATCCGAGTCTCCCAGAGTGATTTATCGTTATATCGAACGATATCGTGGGCTAGGAAATGAAGCCTTAGCTTCTTTCGTTACACAACGCGTGGAAGAGGTAAATATCGCGATTCCGCGTCTCCCAGAGTGATTTATCGTTATATCGAACGATATCGAGGGCTTGGAAGTGAATCCTTAGCTTCCTTCGATACACAGCGTGTGGAAAAGGTAAATATCGTTATTCCGAGTCTCCCAGAGTGATTTATCGTTATATCGAACGACATCGTGGGCTAGGAAGTGAAGCCTTAGCTTCCTTCGATACACAGCGTGTGGAAAAGGTAAATATCGTTATTCCAAGTCTCCCAGAGTGATTTATCGTTATATCGAACGATATCGTGGGCTAGGAAGTGAAGCCTTAGCTTCTTTCGTTACACAACGCGTGGAAGAGGTAAATATCGCGATTCCGCGTCTCCCAGAGTGATTTATCGTTATATCGAACGATATCGAGGGCTAGGAAGTGAATCATTAGCTTCCTTCGATACACAGCTTGTGGAATAGGTGAATATCGCGAATCCGAGTCTCCCAGAGTGATTTATCGTTATATCGAACGATATCGTGGGCTAGGAAATGAAGCCTTAGCTTCCTTCGATACACAGCGTGTGGAAAAGGTAAATATCGTTATTCCGAGTCTCCCAGAGTGATTTATCGTTATATCGAACGATATCGTGGGCTAGGAAATGAAGCCTTAGCTTCTTTCGTTACACAACGCGTGGAAGAGGTAAATATCGCGATTCCGCGTCTCCCAGAGTGATTTATCGTTATATCGAACGATATCGTGGGCTAGGAAGTGAAGCCTTAACTTCCTTCGGTACACAGCTTGTGGAATAGGTGAATATCGCGAATATCCGCGTCTCCCAGAGTGATTTATCGTTATATCGAACGATATCGAGGGCTAGGAAGTGAATCCTTAGCTTCCTTCGATACACAGCGTGTGGATTAGGTGAACATCGCGAATCCGCGCCTGCCATAGTGATTTATCGTTATATCGAACGATATCGAGGGCTTGGAAGTGAATCCTTAGCTTCCTTCGATACACAGCGTGTGGAAAAGGTAAATATCGTTATTCCGAGTCTCCCAGAGTGATTTATCGTTATATCGAACGACATCGTGGGCAAGGAAGTGAAGCCTTAGCTTCCTTCGATACACAGCGTGTGGAAAAGGTAAATATCGTTATTCCGAGTCTCCCAGAGTGATTTATCGTTATATCGAACGACATCGTGGGCTAGGAAGTGAAGAATTAGCTTCCTTCGATACACAGCGTGTGGAAAAGGTAAATATCGTTATTCCGAGTCTCCCAGAGTGATTTATCGTTATATCGAACGATATCGAGGGCTAGGAAGTGAAGCCTTAGCTTCTTTCGTTACACAGCGCGTGGAAGAGGTAAATATCGCGATTCCGCGTCTCCCAGAGTGATTTATCGTTATATCGAACGATATCGAGGGCTAGGAAGTGAAGCCTTAGCTTCTTTCGTTACACAGCGCGTGGAAGAGGTAAATATCGCGATTCCGCGTCTCCCAGAGTGATTTATCGTTATATCGAACGATATCGAGGGCTAGGAAGTGAATCCTAAGCTTCCTTCGATACACAGCGTGTGGATTAGGTGAATATCGCGATTCCGCGTCTGCCAGAGTGATTTATCGTTATGTCGAACGATATCCAGGTTTAGGAAGTGAATCCTTAGCTTCCTTCGATACACAGCGTGTGGAAAAGGTAAATATCGTTATTCGGAGTCTCCCAGAGTGATTTATCGTTATATCGAACGATATCCAGGGCTAGGAAGTGAATCCTTAGCTTCCTTCGATACACAGCGTGTGGAAAAGGTAAATATCGTTATTCCGAGTCTCCCAGAGTGATTTATCGTTATACCGAATGATATCGTGGGCTAGAAGTGAAGCCTTAACTTCCTTCGGTACACAGCTTGTGGAATAGGTGAATATCGCGAATCCGCGTCTCGCAGAGTGATTTATCGTTATATCGAACGATATCGTGGGCTAGGAAATGAAGCCTTAGCTTCTTTCGTTACACAACGCGTGGAAGAGGTAAATATCGCGATTCCGCGTCTCCCAGAGTGATTTATCGTTATATCGAACGATATCGAGGGCTAGGAAGTGAATCCTTAGCTTCCTTCGATACACAGCGTGTGGAAAAGGTAAATATCGTTATTCCGAGTCTCCCAGAGTGATTTATCGTTATACCGAATGATATCGTGGGCTAGAAGTGAAGCCTTAACTTCCTTCGGTACACAGCTTGTGGAATAGGTGAATATCGCGAATCCGCGTCTCGCAGAGTGATTTATCGTTATATCGAACGATATCGTGGGCTAGGAAATGAAGCCTTAGCTTCTTTCGTTACACAACGCGTGGAAGAGGTAAATATCGCGATTCCGCGTCTCCCAGAGTGATTTATCGTTATATCGAACGATATCGAGGGCTTGGAAGTGAATCCTTAGCTTCCTTCGATACACAGCGTGTGGAAAAGGTAAATATCGTTATTCCGAGTCTCCCAGAGTGATTTATCGTTATATCGAACGACATCGTGGGCTAGGAAGTGAAGCCTTAGCTTCCTTCGATACACAGCGTGTGGAAAAGGTAAATATCGTTATTCCAAGTCTCCCAGAGTGATTTATCGTTATATCGAACGATATCGTGGGCTAGGAAGTGAAGCCTTAGCTTCTTTCGTTACACAACGCGTGGAAGAGGTAAATATCGCGATTCCGCGTCTCCCAGAGTGATTTATCGTTATATCGAACGATATCGAGGGCTAGGAAGTGAATCATTAGCTTCCTTCGATACACAGCTTGTGGAATAGGTGAATATCGCGAATCCGAGTCTCCCAGAGTGATTTATCGTTATATCGAACGATATCCAGGGCTAGGAAGTGAAGCCTTAGCTTCTTTCGTTACACAACGCGTGGAAGAGGTAAATATCGCGATTCCGCGTCTCCCAGAGTGATTTATCGTTATATCGAACGATATCGAGGGCTAGGAAGTGAATCCTAAGCTTCCTTCGATACACAGCGTGTGGATTAGGTGAATATCGCGATTCCGCGTCTGCCAGAGTGATTCATCGTTATGTCGAACGATATCGTGGGCTAGGAAGTGAAGCCTTAGCTTCTTTCGTTACACAGCGCGTGGAAGAGGTAAATATCGCGATTCCGCGTCTCCCAGAGTGATTTATCGTTATATCGAACGATATCGAGGGCTAGGAAGTGAATCCTAAGCTTCCTTCGATACACAGCGTGTGGATTAGGTGAATATCGCGATTCCGCGTCTGCCAGAGTGATTCATCGTTATGTCGAACGATATCGTGGGCTAGGAAGTGAAGCCTTAGCTTCTTTCGTTACACAGCGCGTAGAAGAGGTAAATATCGCGATTCCGCGTCTCCCAGAGTGATTTATCGTTATATCGAACGATATCGAGGGCTAGGAAGTGAAGCCTTAGCTTCTTTCGTTACACAGCGCGTGGAAGAGGTAAATATCGCGATTCCGCGTCTCCCAGAGTGATTTATCGTTATATCGAACGATATCGAGGGCTAGGAAGTGAATCCTAAGCTTCCTTCGATACACAGCGTGTGGATTAGGTGAATATCGCGATTCCGCGTCTGCCAGAGTGATTCATCGTTATGTCGAACGATATCGTGGGCTAGGAAGTGAAGCCTTAGCTTCTTTCGTTACACAGCGCGTGGAAGAGGTAAATATCGCGATTCCGCGTCTCCCAGAGTGATTTATCGTTATATCGAACGATATCGAGGGCTAGGAAGTGAATCCTAAGCTTCCTTCGATACACAGCGTGTGGATTAGGTGAATATCGCGATTCCGCGTCTGCCAGAGTGATTCATCGTTATGTCGAACGATATCGTGGGCTAGGAAGTGAAGCCTTAGCTTCTTTCGTTACACAGCGCGTAGAAGAGGTAAATATCGCGATTCCGCGTCTCCCAGAGTGATTTATCGTTATATCGAACGATATCGAGGGCTAGGAAGTGAAGCCTTAGCTTCTTTCGTTACACAGCGCGTGGAAGAGGTAAATATCGCGATTCCGCGTCTCCCAGAGTGATTTATCGTTATATCGAACGATATCGAGGGCTAGGAAGTGAAGCCTTAGCTTCTTTCGTTACACAGCGTGTGGATTAGGTGAATATCGCGAATCGGCGTCTCCCAGAGTGATTTATTGTTATATTGAACGATATCGAGGGCTAGGAAGTGAATCCTAAGCTTCCTTCGATACACAGCGTGTGGATTAGGTGAATATCGCGATTCCGCGTCTGCCAGAGTGATTTATCGTTATGTCGAACGATATCGTGGGCTAGGAAGTGAAGCCTTAGCTTCTTTCGTTACACAGCGCGTGGAAGAGGTAAATAGCGCGATTCCGCGTCTCCCAGAGTGATTTATCGTTATATCGAACGATATCCAGGTTTAGGAAGTGAATCCTTAGCTTCCTTCGATACACAGCGTGTGGAAAAGGTAAATATCGTTATTCGGAGTCTCCCAGAGTGATTTATCGTTATATCGAACGATATCCAGGGCTAGGAAGTGAATCCTTAGCTTCCTTCGATACACAGCGTGTGGAAAAGGTAAATATCGTTATTCCGAGTCTCCCAGAGTGATTTATCGTTATACCGAATGATATCGTGGGCTAGAAGTGAAGCCTTAACTTCCTTCGGTACACAGCTTGTGGAATAGGTGAATATCGCGAATCCGCGTCTCGCAGAGTGATTTATCGTTATATCGAACGATATCGTGGGCTAGGAAATGAAGCCTTAGCTTCTTTCGTTACACAACGCGTGGAAGAGGTAAATATCGCGATTCCGCGTCTCCCAGAGTGATTTATCGTTATATCGAACGATATCGAGGGCTAGGAAGTGAATCATTAGCTTCCTTCGATACACAGCTTGTGGAATAGGTGAATATCGCGAATCCGAGTCTCCCAGAGTGATTTATCGTTATATCGAACGATATCGTGGGCTAGGAAATGAAGCCTTAGCTTCTTTCGTTACACAACGCGTGGAAGAGGTAAATATCGCGATTCCGCGTCTCCCAGAGTGATTTATCGTTATATCGAACGATATCGAGGGCTTGGAAGTGAATCCTTAGCTTCCTTCGATACACAGCGTGTGGAAAAGGTAAATATCGTTATTCCGAGTCTCCCAGAGTGATTTATCGTTATATCGAACGACATCGTGGGCTAGGAAGTGAAGCCTTAGCTTCCTTCGATACACAGCGTGTGGAAAAGGTAAATATCGTTATTCCGAGTCTCCCAGAGTGATTTATCGTTATATCGAACGACATCGTGGGCTAGGAAGTGAAGCCTTAGCTTCCTTCGATACACAGCGTGTGGAAAAGGTAAATATCGTTATTCCAAGTCTCCCAGAGTGATTTATCGTTATATCGAACGATATCGTGGGCTAGGAAATGAAGCCTTAGCTTCTTTCGTTACACAACGCGTGGAAGAGGTAAATATCGCGATTCCGCGTCTCCCAGAGTGATTTATCGTTATATCGAACGATATCGAGGGCTAGGAAGTGAATCCTTAGCTTCCTTCGATACACAGCGTGTGGAAAAGGTAAATATCGTTATTCCGAGTCTCCCAGAGTGATTTATCGTTATACCGAATGATATCGTGGGCTAGAAGTGAAGCCTTAACTTCCTTCGGTACACAGCTTGTGGAATAGGTGAATATCGCGAATCCGCGTCTCGCAGAGTGATTTATCGTTATATCGAACGATATCGTGGGCTAGGAAATGAAGCCTTAGCTTCTTTCGTTACACAACGCGTGGAAGAGGTAAATATCGCGATTCCGCGTCTCCCAGAGTGATTTATCGTTATATCGAACGATATCGAGGGCTTGGAAGTGAATCCTTAGCTTCCTTCGATACACAGCGTGTGGAAAAGGTAAATATCGTTATTCCGAGTCTCCCAGAGTGATTTATCGTTATATCGAACGACATCGTGGGCTAGGAAGTGAAGCCTTAGCTTCCTTCGATACACAGCGTGTGGAAAAGGTAAATATCGTTATTCCAAGTCTCCCAGAGTGATTTATCGTTATATCGAACGATATCGTGGGCTAGGAAGTGAAGCCTTAGCTTCTTTCGTTACACAACGCGTGGAAGAGGTAAATATCGCGATTCCGCGTCTCCCAGAGTGATTTATCGTTATATCGAACGATATCGAGGGCTAGGAAGTGAATCATTAGCTTCCTTCGATACACAGCTTGTGGAATAGGTGAATATCGCGAATCCGAGTCTCCCAGAGTGATTTATCGTTATATCGAACGATATCCAGGGCTAGGAAGTGAAGCCTTAGCTTCTTTCGTTACACAACGCGTGGAAGAGGTAAATATCGCGATTCCGCGTCTCCCAGAGTGATTTATCGTTATATCGAACGATATCGAGGGCTAGGAAGTGAATCCTAAGCTTCCTTCGATACACAGCGTGTGGATTAGGTGAATATCGCGATTCCGCGTCTGCCAGAGTGATTCATCGTTATGTCGAACGATATCGTGGGCTAGGAAGTGAAGCCTTAGCTTCTTTCGTTACACAGCGCGTGGAAGAGGTAAATATCGCGATTCCGCGTCTCCCAGAGTGATTTATCGTTATATCGAACGATATCGAGGGCTAGGAAGTGAAGCCTTAGCTTCTTTCGTTACACAACGCGTGGAAGAGGTAAATATCGCGATTCCGCGTCTCCCAGAGTGATTTATCGTTATATCGAACGATATCGAGGGCTTGGAAGTGAATCCTTAGCTTCCTTCGATACACAGCGTGTGGAAAAGGTAAATATCGTTATTCCGAGTCTCCCAGAGTGATTTATCGTTATATCGAACGACATCGTGGGCTAGGAAGTGAAGCCTTAGCTTCCTTCGATACACAGCGTGTGGAAAAGGTAAATATCGTTATTCCAAGTCTCCCAGAGTGATTTATCGTTATATCGAACGATATCGTGGGCTAGGAAGTGAAGCCTTAGCTTCTTTCGTTACACAACGCGTGGAAGAGGTAAATATCGCGATTCCGCGTCTCCCAGAGTGATTTATCGTTATATCGAACGATATCGAGGGCTAGGAAGTGAATCATTAGCTTCCTTCGATACACAGCTTGTGGAATAGGTGAATATCGCGAATCCGAGTCTCCCAGAGTGATTTATCGTTATATCGAACGATATCCAGGGCTAGGAAGTGAAGCCTTAGCTTCTTTCGTTACACAACGCGTGGAAGAGGTAAATATCGCGATTCCGCGTCTCCCAGAGTGATTTATCGTTATATCGAACGATATCGAGGGCTAGGAAGTGAATCCTAAGCTTCCTTCGATACACAGCGTGTGGATTAGGTGAATATCGCGATTCCGCGTCTGCCAGAGTGATTCATCGTTATGTCGAACGATATCGTGGGCTAGGAAGTGAAGCCTTAGCTTCTTTCGTTACACAGCGCGTGGAAGAGGTAAATATCGCGATTCCGCGTCTCCCAGAGTGATTTATCGTTATATCGAACGATATCGAGGGCTAGGAAGTGAATCCTAAGCTTCCTTCGATACACAGCGTGTGGATTAGGTGAATATCGCGATTCCGCGTCTGCCAGAGTGATTCATCGTTATGTCGAACGATATCGTGGGCTAGGAAGTGAAGCCTTAGCTTCTTTCGTTACACAGCGCGTAGAAGAGGTAAATATCGCGATTCCGCGTCTCCCAGAGTGATTTATCGTTATATCGAACGATATCGAGGGCTAGGAAGTGAAGCCTTAGCTTCTTTCGTTACACAGCGCGTGGAAGAGGTAAATATCGCGATTCCGCGTCTCCCAGAGTGATTTATCGTTATATCGAACGATATCGAGGGCTAGGAAGTGAATCCTAAGCTTCCTTCGATACACAGCGTGTGGATTAGGTGAATATCGCGATTCCGCGTCTGCCAGAGTGATTCATCGTTATGTCGAACGATATCGTGGGCTAGGAAGTGAAGCCTTAGCTTCTTTCGTTACACAGCGCGTGGAAGAGGTAAATATCGCGATTCCGCGTCTCCCAGAGTGATTTATCGTTATATCGAACGATATCGAGGGCTAGGAAGTGAAGCCTTAGCTTCTTTCGTTACACAGCGCGTGGAAGAGGTAAATATCGCGATTCCGCGTCTCCCAGAGTGATTTATCGTTATATCGAACGATATCGAGGGCTAGGAAGTGAAGCCTTAGCTTCTTTCGTTACACAGCGTGTGGATTAGGTGAATATCGCGAATCGGCGTCTCCCAGAGTGATTTATTGTTATATTGAACGATATCGAGGGCTAGGAAGTGAATCCTAAGCTTCCTTCGATACACAGCGTGTGGATTAGGTGAATATCGCGATTCCGCGTCTGCCAGAGTGATTTATCGTTATGTCGAACGATATCGTGGGCTAGGAAGTGAAGCCTTAGCTTCTTTCGTTACACAGCGCGTGGAAGAGGTAAATATCGCGATTCCGCGTCTCCCAGAGTGATTTATCGTTATATCGAACGATATCCAGGTTTAGGAAGTGAATCCTTAGCTTCCTTCGATACACAGCGTGTGGAAAAGGTAAATATCGTTATTCGGAGTCTCCCAGAGTGATTTATCGTTATATCGAACGATATCGAGGGCTTGGAAGTGAATCCTTAGCTTCCTTCGATACACAGCGTGTGGAAAAGGTAAATATCGTTATTCCGAGTCTCCCAGAGTGATTTATCGTTATATCGAACGACATCGTGGGCTAGGAAGTGAAGCCTTAGCTTCCTTCGATACACAGCGTGTGGAAAAGGTAAATATCGTTATTCCAAGTCTCCCAGAGTGATTTATCGTTATATCGAACGATATCGTGGGCTAGGAAGTGAAGCCTTAGCTTCTTTCGTTACACAACGCGTGGAAGAGGTAAATATCGCGATTCCGCGTCTCCCAGAGTGATTTATCGTTATATCGAACGATATCGAGGGCTAGGAAGTGAATCATTAGCTTCCTTCGATACACAGCTTGTGGAATAGGTGAATATCGCGAATCCGAGTCTCCCAGAGTGATTTATCGTTATATCGAACGATATCCAGGGCTAGGAAGTGAAGCCTTAGCTTCTTTCGTTACACAACGCGTGGAAGAGGTAAATATCGCGATTCCGCGTCTCCCAGAGTGATTTATCGTTATATCGAACGATATCGAGGGCTAGGAAGTAAATCATTAGCTTCCTTCGGTACACAGCTTGTGGAATAGGTGAATATCGCGAATCCGCGTCTGCCAGAGTGATTTATCGTTATATCGAACGATATCGAGGGCTAGGAAGTGAATCATTAGCTTCCTTCGATACACAGCTTGTGGAATAGGTGAATATCGCGAATCCGAGTCTCCCAGAGTGATTTATCGTTATATCGAACGATATCGTGGGCTAGGAAATGAAGCCTTAGCTTCTTTCGTTACACAGCGCGTGGAAGAGGTAAATATCGCGATTCCGCGTCTCCCAGAGTGATTTATCGTTATATCGAACGATATCGAGGGCTAGGAAGTGAATCATTAGCTTCCTTCGATACACAGCTTGTGGAATAGGTGAATATCGCGAATCCGAGTCTCCCAGAGTGATTTATCGTTATATCGAACGATATCGTGGGCTAGGAAATGAAGCCTTAGCTTCCTTCGATACACAGCGTGTGGAAAAGGTAAATATCGTTATTCCGAGTCTCCCAGAGTGATTTATCGTTATATCGAACGATATCGAGGGCTAGGAAGTGAATCATTAGCTTCCTTCGATACACAGCTTGTGGAATAGGTGAATATCGCGAATCCGAGTCTCCCACAGTGATTTATCGTTATATCGAACGATATCGTGGGCTAGGAAATGAAGCCTTAGCTTCTTTCGTTACACAACGCGTGGAAGAGGTAAATATCGCGATTCCGCGTCTCCCAGAGTGATTTATCGTTATATCGAACGATATCGAGGGCTTGGAAGTGAATCCTTAGCTTCCTTCGATACACAGCGTGTGGAAAAGGTAAATATCGTTATTCCGAGTCTCCCAGAGTGATTTATCGTTATATCGAACGACATCGTGGGCTAGGAAGTGAATCCTTAGCTTCCTTCGATACACAGCGTGTGGAAAAGGTAAATATCGTTATTCCGAGTCTCCCAGAGTGATTTATCGTTATATCGAACGATATCGTGGGCTAGGAAATGGAGCCTTAACTTCCTTCGGTACACAGCTTGTGGAATAGGTGAATATCGCGAATATCCGCGTCTCCCAGCGTGATTTATCGTTATATCGAACGATATCGAGGGCTAGGAAGTGAATCCTTAGCTTCCTTCGATACACAGCGTGTGGATTAGGTGAACATCGCGAATCCGCGCCTGCCATAGTGATTTATCGTTATATCGAACGATATCGAGGGCTTGGAAGTGAATCCTTAGCTTCCTTCGATACACAGCGTGTGGAAAAGGTAAATATCGTTATTCCGAGTCTCCCAGAGTGATTTATCGTTATATCGAACGACATCGTGGGCTAGGAAGTGAAGCCTTAGCTTCCTTCGATACACAGCGTGTGGAAAAGGTAAATATCGTTATTCCGAGTCTCCCAGAGTGATTTATCGTTATATCGAACGATATCGTGGGCTAGGAAGTGAAGCCTTAGCTTCTTTCGTTACACAACGCGTGGAAGAGGTAAATATCGCGATTCCGCGTCTCCCAGAGTGATTTATCGTTATATCGAACGATATCGTGGGCTACGAAGTGAATCCTTAGCTTCCTTCGATACACAGCGTGTGGATAAGGTAAATATCGTTACTCGGAGTCTCCCAGAGTGATTTATCGTTATATCGAACGATATCCAGGGCTAGGAAGTGAATCCTTAGCTTCCTTCGATACACAGCGTGTGGAAAAGGTAAATATCGTTATTCCGAGTCTCCCAGAGTGATTTATCGTTATACCGAATGATATCGTGGGCTAGAAGTGAAGCCTTAACTTCCTTCGGTACACAGCTTGTGGAATAGGTGAATATCGCGAATCCGCGTCTCGCAGAGTGATTTATCGTTATATCGAACGATATCGTGGGCTAGGAAATGAAGCCTTAGCTTCTTTCGTTACACAACGCGTGGAAGAGGTAAATATCGCGATTCCGCGTCTATCAGAGTGATTTATCGTTATATCGAACGATCTCGAGGGCTAGGAAGTGAATCATTAGCTTCCTTCGATACACAGCTTGTGGAATAGGTGAATATCGCGAATCCGAGTCTCCCAGAGTGATTTATCGTTATATCGAACGATATCGTGGGCTAGGAAATGAAGCCTTAGCTTCTTTCGTTACACAACGCGTGGAAGAGGTAAATATCGCGATTCCGCGTCTCCCAGAGTGATTTATCGTTATATCGAACGATATCGAGGGCTTGGAAGTGAATCCTTAGCTTCCTTCGATACACAGCGTGTGGAAAAGGTAAATATCGTTATTCCGAGTCTCCCAGAGTGATTTATCGTTATATCGAACGACATCGTGGGCTAGGAAGTGAAGCCTTAGCTTCCTTCGATACACAGCGTGTGGAAAAGGTAAATATCGTTATTCCAAGTCTCCCAGAGTGATTTATCGTTATATCGAACGATATCGTGGGCTAGGAAGTGAAGCCTTAGCTTCTTTCGTTACACAACGCGTGGAAGAGGTAAATATCGCGATTCCGCGTCTCCCAGAGTGATTTATCGTTATATCGAACGATATCGAGGGCTAGGAAGTGAATCATTAGCTTCCTTCGATACACAGCTTGTGGAATAGGTGAATATCGCGAATCCGAGTCTCCCAGAGTGATTTATCGTTATATCGAACGATATCGTGGGCTAGGAAATGAAGCCTTAGCTTCCTTCGATACACAGCGTGTGGAAAAGGTAAATATCGTTATTCCGAGTCTCCCAGAGTGATTTATCGTTATATCGAACGATATCGTGGGCTAGGAAATGAAGCCTTAGCTTCTTTCGTTACACAACGCGTGGAAGAGGTAAATATCGCGATTCCGCGTCTCCCAGAGTGATTTATCGTTATATCGAACGATATCGTGGGCTAGGAAGTGAAGCCTTAACTTCCTTCGGTACACAGCTTGTGGAATAGGTGAATATCGCGAATATCCGCGTCTCCCAGAGTGATTTATCGTTATATCGAACGATATCGAGGGCTAGGAAGTGAATCCTTAGCTTCCTTCGATACACAGCGTGTGGATTAGGTGAACATCGCGAATCCGCGCCTGCCATAGTGATTTATCGTTATATCGAACGATATCGAGGGCTTGGAAGTGAATCCTTAGCTTCCTTCGATACACAGCGTGTGGAAAAGGTAAATATCGTTATTCCGAGTCTCCCAGAGTGATTTATCGTTATATCGAACGACATCGTGGGCAAGGAAGTGAAGCCTTAGCTTCCTTCGATACACAGCGTGTGGAAAAGGTAAATATCGTTATTCCGAGTCTCCCAGAGTGATTTATCGTTATATCGAACGACATCGTGGGCTAGGAAGTGAAGAATTAGCTTCCTTCGATACACAGCGTGTGGAAAAGGTAAATATCGTTATTCCGAGTCTCCCAGAGTGATTTATCGTTATATCGAACGATATCGAGGGCTAGGAAGTGAAGCCTTAGCTTCTTTCGTTACACAGCGCGTGGAAGAGGTAAATATCGCGATTCCGCGTCTCCCAGAGTGATTTATCGTTATATCGAACGATATCGAGGGCTAGGAAGTGAAGCCTTAGCTTCTTTCGTTACACAGCGCGTGGAAGAGGTAAATATCGCGATTCCGCGTCTCCCAGAGTGATTTATCGTTATATCGAACGATATCGAGGGCTAGGAAGTGAATCCTAAGCTTCCTTCGATACACAGCGTGTGGATTAGGTGAATATCGCGATTCCGCGTCTGCCAGAGTGATTTATCGTTATGTCGAACGATATCGTGGGCTAGGAAGTGAAGCCTTAGCTTCTTTCGTTACACAGCGCGTAGAAGAGGTAAATATCGCGATTCCGCGTCTCCCAGAGTGATTTATCGTTATATCGAACGATATCGAGGGCTAGGAAGTGAAGCCTTAGCTTCTTTCGTTACACAGCGCGTGGAAGAGGTAAATATCGCGATTCCGCGTCTCCCAGAGTGATTTATCGTTATATCGAACGATATCGAGGGCTAGGAAGTGAAGCCTTAGCTTCTTTCGTTACACAGCGTGTGGATTAGGTGAATATCGCGAATCGGCGTCTCCCAGAGTGATTTATCGTTATATTGAACGATATCGAGGGCTAGGAAGTGAATCCTAAGCTTCCTTCGATACACAGCGTGTGGATTAGGTGAATATCGCGATTCCGCGTCTGCCAGAGTGATTTATCGTTATGTCGAACGATATCGTGGGCTAGGAAGTGAAGCCTTAGCTTCTTTCGTTACACAGCGCGTGGAAGAGGTAAATATCGCGATTCCGCGTCTCCCAGAGTGATTTATCGTTATATCGAACGATATCCAGGTTTAGGAAGTGAATCCTTAGCTTCCTTCGATACACAGCGTGTGGAAAAGGTAAATATCGTTATTCGGAGTCTCCCAGAGTGATTTATCGTTATATCGAACGATATCCAGGGCTAGGAAGTGAATCCTTAGCTTCCTTCGATACACAGCGTGTGGAAAAGGTAAATATCGTTATTCCGAGTCTCCCAGAGTGATTTATCGTTATACCGAATGATATCGTGGGCTAGAAGTGAAGCCTTAACTTCCTTCGGTACACAGCTTGTGGAATAGGTGAATATCGCGAATCCGCGTCTCGCAGAGTGATTTATCGTTATATCGAACGATATCGTGGGCTAGGAAATGAAGCCTTAGCTTCTTTCGTTACACAACGCGTGGAAGATGTAAATATCGCGATTCCGCGTCTCCCAGAGTGATTTATCGTTATATCGAACGATATCGAGGGCTAGGAAGTGAATCATTAGCTTCCTTCGATACACAGCTTGTGGAATAGGTGAATATCGCGAATCCGAGTCTCCCAGAGTGATTTATCGTTATATCGAACGATATCGTGGGCTAGGAAATGAAGCCTTAGCTTCTTTCGTTACACAACGCGTGGAAGAGGTAAATATCGCGATTCCGCGTCTCCCAGAGTGATTTATCGTTATATCGAACGATATCGAGGGCTTGGAAGTGAATCCTTAGCTTCCTTCGATACACAGCGTGTGGAAAAGGTAAATATCGTTATTCCGAGTCTCCCAGAGTGATTTATCGTTATATCGAACGACATCGTGGGCTAGGAAGTGAAGCCTTAGCTTCCTTCGATACACAGCGTGTGGAAAAGGTAAATATCGTTATTCCAAGTCTCCCAGAGTGATTTATCGTTATATCGAACGATATCGTGGGCTAGGAAGTGAAGCCTTAGCTTCTTTCGTTACACAACGCGTGGAAGAGGTAAATATCGCGATTCCGCGTCTCCCAGAGTGATTTATCGTTATATCGAACGATATCGAGGGCTAGGAAGTGAATCATTAGCTTCCTTCGATACACAGCTTGTGGAATAGGTGAATATCGCGAATCCGAGTCTCCCAGAGTGATTTATCGTTATATCGAACGATATCCAGGGCTAGGAAGTGAAGCCTTAGCTTCTTTCGTTACACAACGCGTGGAAGAGGTAAATATCGCGATTCCGCGTCTCCCAGAGTGATTTATCGTTATATCGAACGATATCGAGGGCTAGGAAGTAAATCATTAGCTTCCTTCGGTACACAGCTTGTGGAATAGGTGAATATCGCGAATCCGCGTCTGCCAGAGTGATTTATCGTTATATCGAACGATATCGAGGGCTAGGAAGTGAATCATTAGCTTCCTTCGATACACAGCTTGTGGAATAGGTGAATGTCGCGAATCCGAGTCTCCCAGAGTGATTTATCGTTATATCGAACGATATCGTGGGCTAGGAAATGAAGCCTTAGCTTCATTCGTTACACAACGCGTGGAAGAGGTAAATATCGCGAT
Organism: Nomada fucata; assembly: GCA_948146005.1. Taxonomy (NCBI): domain Eukaryota; kingdom Metazoa; phylum Arthropoda; class Insecta; order Hymenoptera; family Apidae; genus Nomada; species Nomada fucata. The sequence continues at coordinate 18,478,947 of OX411279.1, read as the reverse complement.
TCCGCGTCTCCCAGAGTGATTTATCGTTATATCGAACGATATCGAGGGCTAGGAAGTGAATCATTAGCTTCCTTCGATACACAGCTTGTGGAATAGGTGAATATCGCGAATCCGAGTCTCCCAGAGTGATTTATCGTTATATCGAACGATATCGTGGGCTAGGAAATGAAGCCTTAGCTTCCTTCGATACACAGCGTGTGGAAAAGGTAAATATCGTTATTCCGAGTCTCCCAGAGTGATTTATCGTTATATCGAACGATATCGAGGGCTAGGAAGTGAATCATTAGCTTCCTTCGATACACAGCTTGTGGAATAGGTGAATATCGCGAATCCGAGTCTCCCACAGTGATTTATCGTTATATCGAACGATATCGTGGGCTAGGAAATGAAGCCTTAGCTTCTTTCGTTACACAACGCGTGGAAGAGGTAAATATCGCGATTCCGCGTCTCCCAGAGTGATTTATCGTTATATCGAACGATATCGAGGGCTTGGAAGTGAATCCTTAGCTTCCTTCGATACACAGCGTGTGGAAAAGGTAAATATCGTTATTCCGAGTCTCCCAGAGTGATTTATCGTTATATCGAACGACATCGTGGGCTAGGAAGTGAATCCTTAGCTTCCTTCGATACACAGCGTGTGGAAAAGGTAAATATCGTTATTCCGAGTCTCCCAGAGTGATTTATCGTTATATCGAACGATATCGTGGGCTAGGAAGTGAAGCCTTAGCTTCTTTCGTTACACAACGCGTGGAAGAGGTAAATATCGCGATTCCGCGTCTCCCAGAGTGATTTATCGTTATATCGAACGATATCGTGGGCTAGGAAGTGAAGCCTTAACTTCCTTCGGTTCACGGCTTGTGGAATAGGTGAATATCGCGAATATCCGCGTCTCCCAGCGTGATTTATCGTTATATCGAACGATATCGAGGGCTAGGAAGTGAATCCTTAGCTTTCTTCGATACACAGCGTGTGGATTAGGTGAACATCGCGAATCCGCGCCTGCCATAGTGATTTATCGTTATATCGAACGATATCGAGGGCTTGGAAGTGAATCCTTAGCTTCCTTCGATACACAGCGTGTGGAAAAGGTAAATATCGTTATTCCGAGTCTCCCAGAGTGATTTATCGTTATATCGAACGACATCGTGGGCTAGGAAGTGAAGCCTTAGCTTCCTTCGATACACAGCGTGTGGAAAAGGTAAATATCGTTATTCCGAGTCTCCCAGAGTGATTTATCGTTATATCGAACGATATCGTGGGCTAGGAAGTGAAGCCTTAGCTTCTTTCGTTACACAACGCGTGGAAGAGGTAAATATCGCGATTCCGCGTCTCCCAGAGTGATTTATCGTTATATCGAACGATATCGTGGGCTACGAAGTGAATCCTTAGCTTCCTTCGATACACAGCGTGTGGATAAGGTAAATATCGTTATTCGGAGTCTCCCAGAGTGATTTATCGTTATATCGAACGATATCCAGGGCTAGGAAGTGAATCCTTAGCTTCCTTCGATACACAGCGTGTGGAAAAGGTAAATATCGTTATTCGGAGTCTCCCAGAGTGATTTATCGTTATATCGAACGATATCGAGGGCTAGGAAGTGAATCATTAGCTTCCTTCGATACACAGCTTGTGGAATAGGTGAATATCGCGAATCCGAGTCTCCCAGAGTGATTTATCGTTACATCGAACGATATCGTGGGCTAGGAAATGAAGCCTTAGCTTCTTTCGTTACACAACGCGTGGAAGAGGTAAATATCGCGATTCCGCGTCTCCCAGAGTGATTTATCGTTATATCGAACGATATCGAGGGCTTGGAAGTGAATCCTTAGCTTCCTTCGATACACAGCGTGTGGAAAAGGTAAATATCGTTATTCCAAGTCTCCCAGAGTGATTTATCGTTATATCGAACGATATCGTGGGCTAGGAAGTGAAGCCTTAGCTTCTTTCGTTACACAACGCGTGGAAGAGGTAAATATCGCGATTCCGCGTCTCCCAGAGTGATTTATCGTTATATCGAACGATATCGAGGGCTAGGAAGTGAATCATTAGCTTCCTTCGATACACAGCTTGTGGAATAGGTGAATATCGCGAATCCGAGTCTCCCAGAGTGATTTATCGTTATATCGAACGATATCGAGGGCTAGGAAGTGAAGCCTTAGCTTCTTTCGTTACACAACGCGTGGAAGAGGTAAATATCGCGATTCCGCGTCTCCCAGAGTGATTTATCGTTATATCGAACGATATCGAGGGCTAGGAAGTAAATCATTAGCTTCCTTCGGTACACAGCTTGTGGAATAGGTGAATATCGCGAATCCGCGTCTGCCAGAGTGATTTATCGTTATATCGAACGATATCGAGGGCTAGGAAGTGAATCATTAGCTTCCTTCGATACACAGCTTGTGGAATAGGTGAATATCGCGAATCCGAGTCTCCCAGAGTGATTTATCGTTATATCGAACGATATCGTGGGCTAGGAAATGAAGCCTTAGCTTCTTTCGTTACACAACGCGTGGAAGAGGTAAATATCGCGATTCCGCGTCTCCCAGAGTGATTTATCGTTATATCGAACGATATCGAGGGCTAGGAAGTGAATCATTAGCTTCCTTCGATACACAGCTTGTGGAATAGGTGAATATCGCGAATCCGAGTCTCCCAGAGTGATTTATCGTTATATCGAACGATATCGTGGGCTAGGAAATGAAGCCTTAGCTTCCTTCGATACACAGCGTGTGGAAAAGGTAAATATCGTTATTCCGAGTCTCCCAGAGTGATTTATCGTTATATCGAACGATATCGAGGGCTAGGAAGTGAATCATTAGCTTCCTTCGATACACAGCTTGTGGAATAGGTGAATATCGCGAATCCGAGTCTCCCACAGTGATTTATCGTTATATCGAACGATATCGAGGGCTAGGAAGTGAATCCTTAGCTTCCTTCGATACACAGCGTGTGGATTAGGTGAACATCGCGAATCCGCGCCTGCCATAGTGATTTATCGTTATATCGAACGATATCGAGGGCTTGGAAGTGAATCCTTAGCTTCCTTCGATACACAGCGTGTGGAAAAGGTAAATATCGTTATTCCGAGTCTCCCAGAGTGATTTATCGTTATATCGAACGACATCGTGGGCTAGGAAGTGAAGCCTTAGCTTCCTTCGATACACAGCGTGTGGAAAAGGTAAATATCGTTATTCCGAGTCTCCCAGAGTGATTTATCGTTATATCGAACGATATCGTGGGCTAGGAAGTGAAGCCTTAGCTTCTTTCGATACACAGCGTGTGGATTAGGTGAACATCGCGAATCCGCGCCTGCCATAGTGATTTATCGTTATATCGAACGATATCGAGGGCTTGGAAGTGAATCCTTAGCTTCCTTCGATACACAGCGTGTGGAAAAGGTAAATATCGTTATTCCGAGTCTCCCAGAGTGATTTATCGTTATATCGAACGATATCCAGGGCTAGGAAGTGAATCCTTAGCTTCCTTCGATACACAGCGTGTGGAAAAGGTAAATATCGTTATTCGGAGTCTCCCAGAGTGATTTATCGTTATATCGAACGATATCGAGGGCTTGGAAGTGAATCCTTAGCTTCCTTCGATACACAGCGTGTGGAATAGGTGAATATCGCGAATCCGCGTCTCGCAGAGTGATTTATCGTTATATCGAACGATATCGAGGGCTAGGAAGTAAATCATTAGCTTCCTTCGGTACACAGCTTGTGGAATAGGTGAATATCGCGAATCCGCGTCTGCCAGAGTGATTTATCGTTATATCGAACGATATCGAGGGCTAGGAAGTGAATCATTAGCTTCCTTCGATACACAGCTTGTGGAATAGGTGAATATCGCGAATCCGAGTCTCCCAGAGTGATTTATCGTTATATCGAACGATATCGTGGGCTAGGAAATGAAGCCTTAGCTTCTTTCGTTACACAACGCGTGGAAGAGGTAAATATCGCGATTCCGCGTCTCCCAGAGTGATTTATCGTTATATGGAACGATATCGAGGGCTAGGAAGTGAATCATTAGCTTCCTTCGATACACAGCTTGTGGAATAGGTGAATATCGCGAATCCGAGTCTCCCAGAGTGATTTATCGTTATATCGAACGATATCGTGGGCTAGGAAATGAAGCCTTAGCTTCCTTCGATACACAGCGTGTGGAAAATGTAAATATCGTTATTCCGAGTCTCCCAGAGTGATTTATCGTTATATCGAACGATATCGAGGGCTAGGAAGTGAATCATTAGCTTCCTTCGATACACAGCTTGTGGAATAGGTGAATATCGCGAATCCGAGTCTCCCACAGTGATTTATCGTTATATCGAACGATATCGTGGGCTAGGAAATGAAGCCTTAGCTTCTTTCGTTACACAACGCGTGGAAGAGGTAAATATCGCGATTCCGCGTCTCCCAGAGTGATTTATCGTTATATCGAACGATATCGAGGGCTTGGAAGTGAATCCTTAGCTTCCTTCGATACACAGCGTGTGGAAAAGGTAAATATCGTTATTCCGAGTCTCCCAGAGTGATTTATCGTTATATCGAACGACATCGTGGGCTAGGAAGTGAATCCTTAGCTTCCTTCCATACACAGCGTGTGGAAAAGGTAAATATCGTTATTCCGAGTCTCCCAGAGTGATTTATCGTTATATCGAACGATATCGTGGGCTAGGAAGTGAAGCCTTAGCTTCTTTCGTTACACAACGCGTGGAAGAGGTAAATATCGCGATTCCGCGTCTCCCAGAGTGATTTATCGTTATATCGAACGATATCGTGGGCTAGGAAGTGAAGCCTTAACTTCCTTCGGTACACAGCTTGTGGAATAGGTGAATATCGCGAATATCCGCGTCTCCCAGCGTGATTTATCGTTATATCGAACGATATCGAGGGCTAGGAAGTGAATCCTTAGCTTCCTTCGATACACAGCGTGTGGATTAGGTGAACATCGCGAATCCGCGCCTGCCATAGTGATTTATCGTTATATCGAACGATATCGAGGGCTTGGAAGTGAATCCTTAGCTTCCTTCGATACACAGCGTGTGGAAAAGGTAAATATCGTTATTCCGAGTCTCCCAGAGTGATTTATCGTTATATCGAACGACATCGTGGGCTAGGAAGTGAAGCCTTAGCTTCCTTCGATACACAGCGTGTGGAAAAGGTAAATATCGTTATTCCGAGTCTCCCAGAGTGATTTATCGTTATATCGAACGATATCGTGGGCTAGGAAGTGAAGCCTTAGCTTCTTTCGTTACACAACGCGTGGAAGAGGTAAATATCGCGATTCCGCGTCTCGCAGAGTGATTTATCGTTATATCGAACGATATCGAGGGCTACGAAGTGAATCCTTAGCTTCCTTCGATGCACAGCGTGTGCAAAAGGTAAATATCGTTATTCCGCGTCTCGCAGAGTGATTTATCGTTATATCGAACGATATCGAGGGCTAGGAAGTGAAGCCTTAGCTTCTTTCGTTACACAGCGCGTAGAAGAGGTAAATATCGCGAATATCCGCGTCTCCCAGAGTGATTTATCGTTATATCGAACGATATCGAGGGCTACGAAGTGAATCCTTAGCTTCCTTCGATGCACAGCGTGTGCAAAAGGTAAATATCGTTATTCCGCGTCTCGCAGAGTGATTTATCGTTATATCGAACGATATCGAGGGCTAGGAAGTGAAGCCTTAGCTTCTTTCGTTACACAGCGCGTAGAAGAGGTAAATATCGCGAATATCCGCGTCTCCCAGAGTGATTTATCGTTATATCGAACGATATCGAGGGCTTGGAAGTGAATCCTTAGCTTCCTTCGATACACAGCGTGTGGAAAAGGTAAATATCGTTATTCCGAGTCTCCCAGAGTGATTTATCGTTATATCGAACGACATCGTGGGCTAGGAAGTGAAGCCTTAGCTTCCTTCGATACACAGCGTGTGGAAAAGGTAAATATCGTTATTCCGAGTCTCCCAGAGTGATTTATCGTTATATCGAACGATATCGAGGGCTAGGAAGTGAATCATTAGCTTCCTTCGATACACAGCTTGTGGAATAGGTGAATATCGCGAATCCGAGTCTCCCACAGTGATTTATCGTTATATCGAACGATATCGTGGGCTAGGAAATGAAGCCTTAGCTTCTTTCGTTACACAACGCGTGGAAGAGGTAAATATCGCGATTCCGCGTCTCCCAGAGTGATTTATCGTTATATCGAACGATATCGAGGGCTTGGAAGTGAATCCTTAGCTTCCTTCGATACACAGCGTGTGGAAAAGGTAAATATCGTTATTCCGAGTCTCCCAGAGTGATTTATCGTTATATCGAACGACATCGTGGGCTAGGAAGTGAATCCTTAGCTTCCTTCGATACACAGCGTGTGGAAAAGGTAAATATCGTTATTCCGAGTCTCCCAGAGTGATTTATCGTTATATCGAACGATATCGTGGGCTAGGAAGTGAAGCCTTATCTTCTTTCGTTACACAACGCGTGGAAGAGGTAAATATCGCGATTCCGCGTCTCCCAGAGTGATTTATCGTTATATCGAACGATATCGTGGGCTAGGAAGTGAAGCCTTAACTTCCTTCGGTACACAGCTTGTGGAATAGGTGAATATCGCGAATATCCGCGTCACCCAGAGTGATTTATCGTTATATCGAACGATATCGTGGGCTAGGAAATGAAGCCTTAGCTTCTTTCGTTACACAACGCGTGGAAGAGGTAAATATCGCGATTCCGCGTCTCCCAGAGTGATTTATCGTTATATCGAACGATATCGAGGGCTTGGAAGTGAATCCTTAGCTTCCTTCGATACACAGCGTGTGGAAAAGGTAAATATCGTAATTCCGAGTCTCCCAGAGTGATTTATCGTTATATCGAACGACATCGTGGGCTAGGAAGTGAAGCCTTAGCTTCCTTCGATACACAGCGTGTGGAAAAGGTAAATATCGCGATTCCGCGTCTCCCAGAGTGATTTATCGTTATATCGAACGATATCGAGGGCTTGGAAGTGAATCCTTAGCTTCCTTCGATACACAGCGTGTGGAAAAGGTAAATATCGTTATTCCGAGTCTCCCAGAGTGATTTATCGTTATATCGAACGACATCGTGGGCTAGGAAGTGAAGCCTTAGCTTCCTTCGATACACAGCGTGTGGAAAAGGTAAATATCGTTATTCCAAGTCTCCCAGAGTGATTTATCGTTATATCGAACGATATCGTGGGGTAGGAAGTGAAGCCTTAGCTTCTTTCGTTACACAACGCGTGGAAGAGGTAAATATCGCGATTCCGCGTCTCCCAGAGTGATTTATCGTTATATCGAACGATATCGAGGGCTAGGAAGTGAATCATTAGCTTCCTTCGATACACAGCTTGTGGAATAGGTGAATATTGCGAATCCGAGTCTCCCAGAGTGATTTATCGTTATATCGAACGATATCCAGGGCTAGGAAGTGAAGCCTTAGCTTCTTTCGTTACACAACGCGTGGAAGAGGTAAATATCGCGATTCCGCGTCTCCCAGAGTGATTTATCGTTATATCGAACGATATCGAGGGCTAGGAAGTAAATCATTAGCTTCCTTCGGTACACAGCTTGTGGAATAGGTGAATATCGCGAATCCGCGTCTGCCAGAGTGATTTATCGTTATATCGAACGATATCGAGGGCTAGGAAGTGAATCATTAGCTTCCTTCGATACACAGCGTGTGGAAAAGGTAAATATCGTTATTCCGAGTCTCCCAGAGTGATTTATCGTTATATCGAACGATATCGTGGGCTAGGAAGTGAAGCCTTAGCTTCTTTCGATACACAGCGTGTGGAAAAGGTAAATATCGTTATTCCGAGTCTCCCAGAGTGATTTATCGTTATATCGAACGATATCGTGGGCTAGGAAGTGAAGCCTTAGCTTCTTTCGTTACACAACGCGTGGAAGAGGTAAATATCGCGATTCTTCGTCTCCCAGAGTGATTTATCGTTATATCGAACGATATCGTGGGCTACGAAGTGAATCCTTAGCTTCCTTCGATACACAGCGTGTGGATAAGGTAAATATCGTTATTCGGAGTCTCCCAGAGTGATTTATCGTTATATCGAACGATATCCAGGGCTAGGAAGTGAATCCTTAGCTTCCTTCGATACACAGCGTGTGGAAAAGGTAAATATCGTTATTCGGAGTCTCCCAGAGTGATTTATCGTTATATCGAACGATATCGAGGGCTTGGAAGTGAATCCTTAGCTTCCTTCGATACACAGCGTGTGGAATAGGTGAATATCGCGAATCCGCGTCTCGCAGAGTGATTTATCGTTATATCGAACGATATCGAGGGCTACGAAGTGAATCCTTAGCTTCCTTCGATGCACAGCGTGTGCAAAAGGTAAATATCGTTATTCCGCGTCTCGCAGAGTGATTTATCGTTATATCGAACGATATCGAGGGCTAGGAAGTGAATCATTAGCTTCCTTCGATACACAGCTTGTGGAATAGGTGAATATCGCGAATCCGAGTCTCCCAGAGTGATTTATCGTTATATCGAACGATATCGTGGGCTAGGAAATGAAGCCTTAGCTTCTTTCGTTACACAACGCGTGGAAGAGGTAAATATCGCGATTCCGCGTCTCCCAGAGTGATTTATCGTTATATCGAACGATATCGAGGGCTTGGAAGTGAATCCTTAGCTTCCTTCGATACACAGCGTGTGGAAAAGGTAAATATCGTTATTCCGAGTCTCCCAGAGTGATTTATCGTTATATCGAACGACATCGTGGGCTAGGAAGTGAATCCTTAGCTTCCTTCGATACACAGCGTGTGGAAAAGGTAAATATCGTTATTCCGAGTCTCCCAGAGTGATTTATCGTTATATCGAACGATATCGTGGGCTAGGAAGTGAAGCCTTAGCTTCTTTCGTTACACAACGCGTGGAAGAGGTAAATATCGCGATTCCGCGTCTCCCAGAGTGATTTATCGTTATATCGAACGATATCGTGGGCTAGGAAGTGAAGCCTTAACTTCCTTCGGTACACAGCTTGTGGAATAGGTGAATATCGCGAATATCCGCGTCTCCCAGCGTGATTTATCGTTATATCGAACGATATCGAGGGCTAGGTAGTGAATCCTTAGCTTCCTTCGATACACAGCGTGTGGATTAGGTGAACATCGCGAATCCGCGCCTGCCATAGTGATTTATCGTTATATCGAACGATATCGAGGGCTTGGAAGTGAATCCTTAGCTTCCTTCGATACACAGCGTGTGGAAAAGGTAAATATCGTTATTCCGAGTCTCCCAGAGTGATTTATCGTTATATCGAACGACATCGTGGGCTAGGAAGTGAAGCCTTAGCTTCCTTCGATACACAGCGTGTGGAAAAGGTAAATATCGTTATTCCGAGTCTCCCAGAGTGATTTATCGTTATATCGAACGATATCGTGGGCTAGGAAGTGAAGCCTTAGCTTCTTTCGTTACACAACGCGTGGAAGAGGTAAATATCGCGATTCTTCGTCTCCCAGAGTGATTTATCGTTATATCGAACGATATCGTGGGCTACGAAGTGAATCCTTAGCTTCCTTCGATACACAGCGTGTGGATAAGGTAAATATCGTTATTCGGAGTCTCCCAGAGTGATTTATCGTTATATCGAACGATATCCAGGGCTAGGAAGTGAATCCTTAGCTTCCTTCGATACACAGCGTGTGGAAAAGGTAAATATCGTTATTCGGAGTCTCCCAGAGTGATTTATCGTTATATCGAACGATATCGAGGGCTTGGAAGTCAATCCTTAGCTTCCTTCGATACACAGCGTGTGGAATAGGTGAATATCGCGAATCCGCGTCTCGCAGAGTGATTTATCGTTATATCGAACGATATCGAGGGCTACGAAGTGAATCCTTAGCTTCCTTCGATGCACAGCGTGTGCAAAAGGTAAATATCGTTATTCCGCGTCTCCCAGAGTGATTTATCGTTATATCGAACGATATCCAGGGCTAGGAAGTGAAGCCTTAGCTTCTTTCGTTACACAACGCGTGGAAGAGGTAAATATCGCGATTCCGCGTCTCCCAGAGTGATTTATCGTTATATCGAACGATATCGAGGGCTTGGAAGTGAATCCTTAGCTTCCTTCGATACACAGCGTGTGGAATAGGTGAATATCGCGAATCCGCGTCTCGCAGAGTGATTTATCGTTATATCGAACGATATCGAGGGCTAGGAAGTAAATCATTAGCTTCCTTCGGTACACAGCTTGTGGAATAGGTGAATATCGCGAATCCGCGTCTGCCAGAGTGATTTATCGTTATATCGAACGATATCGAGGGCTAGGAAGTGAATCATTAGCTTCCTTCGATACACAGCTTGTGGAATAGGTGAATATCGCGAATCCGAGTCTCCCAGAGTGATTTATCGTTATATCGAACGATATCGTGGGCTAGGAAATGAAGCCTTAGCTTCTTTCGTTACACAACGCGTGGAAGAGGTAAATATCGCGATTCCGCGTCTCCCAGAGTGATTTATCGTTATATGGAACGATATCGAGGGCTAGGAAGTGAATCATTAGCTTCCTTCGATACACAGCTTGTGGAATAGGTGAATATCGCGAATCCGAGTCTCCCAGAGTGATTTATCGTTATATCGAACGATATCGTGGGCTAGGAAATGAAGCCTTAGCTTCCTTCGATACACAGCGTGTGGAAAATGTAAATATCGTTATTCCGAGTCTCCCAGAGTGATTTATCGTTATATCGAACGATATCGAGGGCTAGGAAGTGAATCATTAGCTTCCTTCGATACACAGCTTGTGGAATAGGTGAATATCGCGAATCCGAGTCTCCCACAGTGATTTATCGTTATATCGAACGATATCGTGGGCTAGGAAATGAAGCCTTAGCTTCTTTCGTTACACAACGCGTGGAAGAGGTAAATATCGCGATTCCGCGTCTCCCAGAGTGATTTATCGTTATATCGAACGATATCGAGGGCTTGGAAGTGAATCCTTAGCTTCCTTCGATACACAGCGTGTGGAAAAGGTAAATATCGTTATTCCGAGTCTCCCAGAGTGATTTATCGTTATATCGAACGACATCGTGGGCTAGGAAGTGAATCCTTAGCTTCCTTCCATACACAGCGTGTGGAAAAGGTAAATATCGTTATTCCGAGTCTCCCAGAGTGATTTATCGTTATATCGAACGATATCGTGGGCTAGGAAGTGAAGCCTTAGCTTCTTTCGTTACACAACGCGTGGAAGAGGTAAATATCGCGATTCCGCGTCTCCCAGAGTGATTTATCGTTATATCGAACGATATCGTGGGCTAGGAAGTGAAGCCTTAACTTCCTTCGGTACACAGCTTGTGGAATAGGTGAATATCGCGAATATCCGCGTCTCCCAGCGTGATTTATCGTTATATCGAACGATATCGAGGGCTAGGAAGTGAATCCTTAGCTTCCTTCGATACACAGCGTGTGGATTAGGTGAACATCGCGAATCCGCGCCTGCCATAGTGATTTATCGTTATATCGAACGATATCGAGGGCTTGGAAGTGAATCCTTAGCTTCCTTCGATACACAGCGTGTGGAAAAGGTAAATATCGTTATTCCGAGTCTCCCAGAGTGATTTATCGTTATATCGAACGACATCGTGGGCTAGGAAGTGAAGCCTTAGCTTCCTTCGATACACAGCGTGTGGAAAAGGTAAATATCGTTATTCCGAGTCTCCCAGAGTGATTTATCGTTATATCGAACGATATCGTGGGCTAGGAAGTGAAGCCTTAGCTTCTTTCGTTACACAACGCGTGGAAGAGGTAAATATCGCGATTCCGCGTCTCGCAGAGTGATTTATCGTTATATCGAACGATATCGAGGGCTACGAAGTGAATCCTTAGCTTCCTTCGATGCACAGCGTGTGCAAAAGGTAAATATCGTTATTCCGCGTCTCGCAGAGTGATTTATCGTTATATCGAACGATATCGAGGGCTAGGAAGTGAAGCCTTAGCTTCTTTCGTTACACAGCGCGTAGAAGAGGTAAATATCGCGAATATCCGCGTCTCCCAGAGTGATTTATCGTTATATCGAACGATATCGAGGGCTACGAAGTGAATCCTTAGCTTCCTTCGATGCACAGCGTGTGCAAAAGGTAAATATCGTTATTCCGCGTCTCGCAGAGTGATTTATCGTTATATCGAACGATATCGAGGGCTAGGAAGTGAAGCCTTAGCTTCTTTCGTTACACAGCGCGTAGAAGAGGTAAATATCGCGAATATCCGCGTCTCCCAGAGTGATTTATCGTTATATCGAACGATATCGAGGGCTTGGAAGTGAATCCTTAGCTTCCTTCGATACACAGCGTGTGGAAAAGGTAAATATCGTTATTCCGAGTCTCCCAGAGTGATTTATCGTTATATCGAACGACATCGTGGGCTAGGAAGTGAAGCCTTAGCTTCCTTCGATACACAGCGTGTGGAAAAGGTAAATATCGTTATTCCGAGTCTCCCAGAGTGATTTATCGTTATATCGAACGATATCGAGGGCTAGGAAGTGAATCATTAGCTTCCTTCGATACACAGCTTGTGGAATAGGTGAATATCGCGAATCCGAGTCTCCCACAGTGATTTATCGTTATATCGAACGATATCGTGGGCTAGGAAATGAAGCCTTAGCTTCTTTCGTTACACAACGCGTGGAAGAGGTAAATATCGCGATTCCGCGTCTCCCAGAGTGATTTATCGTTATATCGAACGATATCGAGGGCTTGGAAGTGAATCCTTAGCTTCCTTCGATACACAGCGTGTGGAAAAGGTAAATATCGTTATTCCGAGTCTCCCAGAGTGATTTATCGTTATATCGAACGACATCGTGGGCTAGGAAGTGAATCCTTAGCTTCCTTCGATACACAGCGTGTGGAAAAGGTAAATATCGTTATTCCGAGTCTCCCAGAGTGATTTATCGTTATATCGAACGATATCGTGGGCTAGGAAGTGAAGCCTTATCTTCTTTCGTTACACAACGCGTGGAAGAGGTAAATATCGCGATTCCGCGTCTCCCAGAGTGATTTATCGTTATATCGAACGATATCGTGGGCTAGGAAGTGAAGCCTTAACTTCCTTCGGTACACAGCTTGTGGAATAGGTGAATATCGCGAATATCCGCGTCACCCAGAGTGATTTATCGTTATATCGAACGATATCGTGGGCTAGGAAATGAAGCCTTAGCTTCTTTCGTTACACAACGCGTGGAAGAGGTAAATATCGCGATTCCGCGTCTCCCAGAGTGATTTATCGTTATATCGAACGATATCGAGGGCTTGGAAGTGAATCCTTAGCTTCCTTCGATACACAGCGTGTGGAAAAGGTAAATATCGTAATTCCGAGTCTCCCAGAGTGATTTATCGTTATATCGAACGACATCGTGGGCTAGGAAGTGAAGCCTTAGCTTCCTTCGATACACAGCGTGTGGAAAAGGTAAATATCGCGATTCCGCGTCTCCCAGAGTGATTTATCGTTATATCGAACGATATCGAGGGCTTGGAAGTGAATCCTTAGCTTCCTTCGATACACAGCGTGTGGAAAAGGTAAATATCGTTATTCCGAGTCTCCCAGAGTGATTTATCGTTATATCGAACGACATCGTGGGCTAGGAAGTGAAGCCTTAGCTTCCTTCGATACACAGCGTGTGGAAAAGGTAAATATCGTTATTCCAAGTCTCCCAGAGTGATTTATCGTTATATCGAACGATATCGTGGGGTAGGAAGTGAAGCCTTAGCTTCTTTCGTTACACAACGCGTGGAAGAGGTAAATATCGCGATTCCGCGTCTCCCAGAGTGATTTATCGTTATATCGAACGATATCGAGGGCTAGGAAGTGAATCATTAGCTTCCTTCGATACACAGCTTGTGGAATAGGTGAATATCGCGAATCCGAGTCTCCCAGAGTGATTTATCGTTATATCGAACGATATCCAGGGCTAGGAAGTGAAGCCTTAGCTTCTTTCGTTACACAACGCGTGGAAGAGGTAAATATCGCGATTCCGCGTCTCCCAGAGTGATTTATCGTTATATCGAACGATATCGAGGGCTAGGAAGTAAATCATTAGCTTCCTTCGGTACACAGCTTGTGGAATAGGTGAATATCGCGAATCCGCGTCTGCCAGAGTGATTTATCGTTATATCGAACGATATCGAGGGCTAGGAAGTGAATCATTAGCTTCCTTCGATACACAGCGTGTGGAAAAGGTAAATATCGTTATTCCGAGTCTCCCAGAGTGATTTATCGTTATATCGAACGATATCGTGGGCTAGGAAGTGAAGCCTTAGCTTCTTTCGATACACAGCGTGTGGAAAAGGTAAATATCGTTATTCCGAGTCTCCCAGAGTGATTTATCGTTATATCGAACGATATCGTGGGCTAGGAAGTGAAGCCTTAGCTTCTTTCGTTACACAACGCGTGGAAGAGGTAAATATCGCGATTCTTCGTCTCCCAGAGTGATTTATCGTTATATCGAACGATATCGTGGGCTACGAAGTGAATCCTTAGCTTCCTTCGATACACAGCGTGTGGATAAGGTAAATATCGTTATTCGGAGTCTCCCAGAGTGATTTATCGTTATATCGAACGATATCCAGGGCTAGGAAGTGAATCCTTAGCTTCCTTCGATACACAGCGTGTGGAAAAGGTAAATATCGTTATTCGGAGTCTCCCAGAGTGATTTATCGTTATATCGAACGATATCGAGGGCTAGGAAGTGAATCATTAGCTTCCTTCGATACACAGCTTGTGGAATAGGTGAATATCGCGAATCCGAGTCTCCCAGAGTGATTTATCGTTATATCGAACGATATCGTGGGCTAGGAAATGAAGCCTTAGCTTCTTTCGTTACACAACGCGTGGAAGAGGTAAATATCGCGATTCCGCGTCTCCCAGAGTGATTTATCGTTATATCGAACGATATCGAGGGCTTGGAAGTGAATCCTTAGCTTCCTTCGATACACAGCGTGTGGAAAAGGTAAATATCGTTATTCCGAGTCTCCCAGAGTGATTTATCGTTATATCGAACGACATCGTGGGCTAGGAAGTGAATCCTTAGCTTCCTTCGATACACAGCGTGTGGAAAAGGTAAATATCGTTATTCCGAGTCTCCCAGAGTGATTTATCGTTATATCGAACGATATCGTGGGCTAGGAAGTGAAGCCTTAGCTTCTTTCGTTACACAACGCGTGGAAGAGGTAAATATCGCGATTCCGCGTCTCCCAGAGTGATTTATCGTTATATCGAACGATATCGTGGGCTAGGAAGTGAAGCCTTAACTTCCTTCGGTACACAGCTTGTGGAATAGGTGAATATCGCGAATATCCGCGTCTCCCAGCGTGATTTATCGTTATATCGAACGATATCGAGGGCTAGGAAGTGAATCCTTAGCTTCCTTCGATACACAGCGTGTGGATTAGGTGAACATCGCGAATCCGCGCCTGCCATAGTGATTTATCGTTATATCGAACGATATCGAGGGCTTGGAAGTGAATCCTTAGCTTCCTTCGATACACAGCGTGTGGAAAAGGTAAATATCGTTATTCCGAGTCTCCCAGAGTGATTTATCGTTATATCGAACGACATCGTGGGCTAGGAAGTGAAGCCTTAGCTTCCTTCGATACACAGCGTGTGGAAAAGGTAAATATCGTTATTCCGAGTCTCCCAGAGTGATTTATCGTTATATCGAACGATATCGTGGGCTAGGAAGTGAAGCCTTAGCTTCTTTCGTTACACAACGCGTGGAAGAGGTAAATATCGCGATTCTTCGTCTCCCAGAGTGATTTATCGTTATATCGAACGATATCGTGGGCTACGAAGTGAATCCTTAGCTTCCTTCGATACACAGCGTGTGGATAAGGTAAATATCGTTATTCGGAGTCTCCCAGAGTGATTTATCGTTATATCGAACGATATCCAGGGCTAGGAAGTGAATCCTTAGCTTCCTTCGATACACAGCGTGTGGAAAAGGTAAATATCGTTATTCGGAGTCTCCCAGAGTGATTTATCGTTATATCGAACGATATCGAGGGCTTGGAAGTCAATCCTTAGCTTCCTTCGATACACAGCGTGTGGAATAGGTGAATATCGCGAATCCGCGTCTCGCAGAGTGATTTATCGTTATATCGAACGATATCGAGGGCTACGAAGTGAATCCTTAGCTTCCTTCGATGCACAGCGTGTGCAAAAGGTAAATATCGTTATTCCGCGTCTCCCAGAGTGATTTATCGTTATATCGAACGATATCCAGGGCTAGGAAGTGAAGCCTTAGCTTCTTTCGTTACACAACGCGTGGAAGAGGTAAATATCGCGATTCCGCGTCTCCCAGAGTGATTTATCGTTATATCGAACGATATCGAGGGCTTGGAAGTGAATCCTTAGCTTCCTTCGATACACAGCGTGTGGAATAGGTGAATATCGCGAATCCGCGTCTCGCAGAGTGATTTATCGTTATATCGAACGATATCGAGGGCTAGGAAGTAAATCATTAGCTTCCTTCGGTACACAGCTTGTGGAATAGGTGAATATCGCGAATCCGCGTCTGCCAGAGTGATTTATCGTTATATCGAACGATATCGAGGGCTAGGAAGTGAATCATTAGCTTCCTTCGATACACAGCTTGTGGAATAGGTGAATATCGCGAATCCGAGTCTCCCAGAGTGATTTATCGTTATATCGAACGATATCGTGGGCTAGGAAATGAAGCCTTAGCTTCTTTCGTTACACAACGCGTGGAAGAGGTAAATATCGCGATTCCGCGTCTCCCAGAGTGATTTATCGTTATATGGAACGATATCGAGGGCTAGGAAGTGAATCATTAGCTTCCTTCGATACACAGCTTGTGGAATAGGTGAATATCGCGAATCCGAGTCTCCCAGAGTGATTTATCGTTATATCGAACGATATCGTGGGCTAGGAAATGAAGCCTTAGCTTCCTTCGATACACAGCGTGTGGAAAATGTAAATATCGTTATTCCGAGTCTCCCAGAGTGATTTATCGTTATATCGAACGATATCGAGGGCTAGGAAGTGAATCATTAGCTTCCTTCGATACACAGCTTGTGGAATAGGTGAATATCGCGAATCCGAGTCTCCCACAGTGATTTATCGTTATATCGAACGATATCGTGGGCTAGGAAATGAAGCCTTAGCTTCTTTCGTTACACAACGCGTGGAAGAGGTAAATATCGCGATTCCGCGTCTCCCAGAGTGATTTATCGTTATATCGAACGATATCGAGGGCTTGGAAGTGAATCCTTAGCTTCCTTCGATACACAGCGTGTGGAAAAGGTAAATATCGTTATTCCGAGTCTCCCAGAGTGATTTATCGTTATATCGAACGACATCGTGGGCTAGGAAGTGAATCCTTAGCTTCCTTCCATACACAGCGTGTGGAAAAGGTAAATATCGTTATTCCGAGTCTCCCAGAGTGATTTATCGTTATATCGAACGATATCGTGGGCTAGGAAGTGAATCCTTAGCTTCCTTCGATGCACAGCGTGTGCAAAAGGTAAATATCGTTATTCCGCGTCTCGCAGAGTGATTTATCGTTATATCGAACGATATCGAGGGCTAGGAAGTGAAGCCTTAGCTTCTTTCGTTACACAGCGCGTAGAAGAGGTAAATATCGCGAATATCCGCGTCTCCCAGAGTGATTTATCGTTATATCGAACGATATCGAGGGCTACGAAGTGAATCCTTAGCTTCCTTCGATGCACAGCGTGTGCAAAAGGTAAATATCGTTATTCCGCGTCTCGCAGAGTGATTTATCGTTATATCGAACGATATCGAGGGCTAGGAAGTGAAGCCTTAGCTTCTTTCGTTACACAGCGCGTAGAAGAGGTAAATATCGCGAATATCCGCGTCTCCCAGAGTGATTTATCGTTATATCGAACGATATCGAGGGCTTGGAAGTGAATCCTTAGCTTCCTTCGATACACAGCGTGTGGAAAAGGTAAATATCGTTATTCCGAGTCTCCCAGAGTGATTTATCGTTATATCGAACGACATCGTGGGCTAGGAAGTGAAGCCTTAGCTTCCTTCGATACACAGCGTGTGGAAAAGGTAAATATCGTTATTCCGAGTCTCCCAGAGTGATTTATCGTTATATCGAACGATATCGAGGGCTAGGAAGTGAATCATTAGCTTCCTTCGATACACAGCTTGTGGAATAGGTGAATATCGCGAATCCGAGTCTCCCACAGTGATTTATCGTTATATCGAACGATATCGTGGGCTAGGAAATGAAGCCTTAGCTTCTTTCGTTACACAACGCGTGGAAGAGGTAAATATCGCGATTCCGCGTCTCCCAGAGTGATTTATCGTTATATCGAACGATATCGAGGGCTTGGAAGTGAATCCTTAGCTTCCTTCGATACACAGCGTGTGGAAAAGGTAAATATCGTTATTCCGAGTCTCCCAGAGTGATTTATCGTTATATCGAACGACATCGTGGGCTAGGAAGTGAATCCTTAGCTTCCTTCGATACACAGCGTGTGGAAAAGGTAAATATCGTTATTCCGAGTCTCCCAGAGTGATTTATCGTTATATCGAACGATATCGTGGGCTAGGAAGTGAAGCCTTATCTTCTTTCGTTACACAACGCGTGGAAGAGGTAAATATCGCGATTCCGCGTCTCCCAGAGTGATTTATCGTTATATCGAACGATATCGTGGGCTAGGAAGTGAAGCCTTAACTTCCTTCGGTACACAGCTTGTGGAATAGGTGAATATCGCGAATATCCGCGTCACCCAGAGTGATTTATCGTTATATCGAACGATATCGTGGGCTAGGAAATGAAGCCTTAGCTTCTTTCGTTACACAACGCGTGGAAGAGGTAAATATCGCGATTCCGCGTCTCCCAGAGTGATTTATCGTTATATCGAACGATATCGAGGGCTTGGAAGTGAATCCTTAGCTTCCTTCGATACACAGCGTGTGGAAAAGGTAAATATCGTAATTCCGAGTCTCCCAGAGTGATTTATCGTTATATCGAACGACATCGTGGGCTAGGAAGTGAAGCCTTAGCTTCCTTCGATACACAGCGTGTGGAAAAGGTAAATATCGCGATTCCGCGTCTCCCAGAGTGATTTATCGTTATATCGAACGATATCGAGGGCTTGGAAGTGAATCCTTAGCTTCCTTCGATACACAGCGTGTGGAAAAGGTAAATATCGTTATTCCGAGTCTCCCAGAGTGATTTATCGTTATATCGAACGACATCGTGGGCTAGGAAGTGAAGCCTTAGCTTCCTTCGATACACAGCGTGTGGAAAAGGTAAATATCGTTATTCCAAGTCTCCCAGAGTGATTTATCGTTATATCGAACGATATCGTGGGGTAGGAAGTGAAGCCTTAGCTTCTTTCGTTACACAACGCGTGGAAGAGGTAAATATCGCGATTCCGCGTCTCCCAGAGTGATTTATCGTTATATCGAACGATATCGAGGGCTAGGAAGTGAATCATTAGCTTCCTTCGATACACAGCTTGTGGAATAGGTGAATATCGCGAATCCGAGTCTCCCAGAGTGATTTATCGTTATATCGAACGATATCCAGGGCTAGGAAGTGAAGCCTTAGCTTCTTTCGTTACACAACGCGTGGAAGAGGTAAATATCGCGATTCCGCGTCTCCCAGAGTGATTTATCGTTATATCGAACGATATCGAGGGCTAGGAAGTAAATCATTAGCTTCCTTCGGTACACAGCTTGTGGAATAGGTGAATATCGCGAATCCGCGTCTGCCAGAGTGATTTATCGTTATATCGAACGATATCGAGGGCTAGGAAGTGAATCATTAGCTTCCTTCGATACACAGCGTGTGGAAAAGGTAAATATCGTTATTCCGAGTCTCCCAGAGTGATTTATCGTTATATCGAACGATATCGTGGGCTAGGAAGTGAAGCCTTAGCTTCTTTCGATACACAGCGTGTGGAAAAGGTAAATATCGTTATTCCGAGTCTCCCAGAGTGATTTATCGTTATATCGAACGATATCGTGGGCTAGGAAGTGAAGCCTTAGCTTCTTTCGTTACACAACGCGTGGAAGAGGTAAATATCGCGATTCTTCGTCTCCCAGAGTGATTTATCGTTATATCGAACGATATCGTGGGCTACGAAGTGAATCCTTAGCTTCCTTCGATACACAGCGTGTGGATAAGGTAAATATCGTTATTCGGAGTCTCCCAGAGTGATTTATCGTTATATCGAACGATATCCAGGGCTAGGAAGTGAATCCTTAGCTTCCTTCGATACACAGCGTGTGGAAAAGGTAAATATCGTTATTCGGAGTCTCCCAGAGTGATTTATCGTTATATCGAACGATATCGAGGGCTTGGAAGTGAATCCTTAGCTTCCTTCGATACACAGCGTGTGGAATAGGTGAATATCGCGAATCCGCGTCTCGCAGAGTGATTTATCGTTATATCGAACGATATCGAGGGCTACGAAGTGAATCCTTAGCTTCCTTCGATGCACAGCGTGTGCAAAAGGTAAATATCGTTATTCCGCGTCTCGCAGAGTGATTTATCGTTATATCGAACGATATCGAGGGCTAGGAAGTGAATCATTAGCTTCCTTCGATACACAGCTTGTGGAATAGGTGAATATCGCGAATCCGAGTCTCCCAGAGTGATTTATCGTTATATCGAACGATATCGTGGGCTAGGAAATGAAGCCTTAGCTTCTTTCGTTACACAACGCGTGGAAGAGGTAAATATCGCGATTCCGCGTCTCCCAGAGTGATTTATCGTTATATCGAACGATATCGAGGGCTTGGAAGTGAATCCTTAGCTTCCTTCGATACACAGCGTGTGGAAAAGGTAAATATCGTTATTCCGAGTCTCCCAGAGTGATTTATCGTTATATCGAACGACATCGTGGGCTAGGAAGTGAATCCTTAGCTTCCTTCGATACACAGCGTGTGGAAAAGGTAAATATCGTTATTCCGAGTCTCCCAGAGTGATTTATCGTTATATCGAACGATATCGTGGGCTAGGAAGTGAAGCCTTAGCTTCTTTCGTTACACAACGCGTGGAAGAGGTAAATATCGCGATTCCGCGTCTCCCAGAGTGATTTATCGTTATATCGAACGATATCGTGGGCTAGGAAGTGAAGCCTTAACTTCCTTCGGTACACAGCTTGTGGAATAGGTGAATATCGCGAATATCCGCGTCTCCCAGCGTGATTTATCGTTATATCGAACGATATCGAGGGCTAGGAAGTGAATCCTTAGCTTCCTTCGATACACAGCGTGTGGATTAGGTGAACATCGCGAATCCGCGCCTGCCATAGTGATTTATCGTTATATCGAACGATATCGAGGGCTTGGAAGTGAATCCTTAGCTTCCTTCGATACACAGCGTGTGGAAAAGGTAAATATCGTTATTCCGAGTCTCCCAGAGTGATTTATCGTTATATCGAACGACATCGTGGGCTAGGAAGTGAAGCCTTAGCTTCCTTCGATACACAGCGTGTGGAAAAGGTAAATATCGTTATTCCGAGTCTCCCAGAGTGATTTATCGTTATATCGAACGATATCGTGGGCTAGGAAGTGAAGCCTTAGCTTCTTTCGTTACACAACGCGTGGAAGAGGTAAATATCGCGATTCTTCGTCTCCCAGAGTGATTTATCGTTATATCGAACGATATCGTGGGCTACGAAGTGAATCCTTAGCTTCCTTCGATACACAGCGTGTGGATAAGGTAAATATCGTTATTCGGAGTCTCCCAGAGTGATTTATCGTTATATCGAACGATATCCAGGGCTAGGAAGTGAATCCTTAGCTTCCTTCGATACACAGCGTGTGGAAAAGGTAAATATCGTTATTCGGAGTCTCCCAGAGTGATTTATCGTTATATCGAACGATATCGAGGGCTTGGAAGTCAATCCTTAGCTTCCTTCGATACACAGCGTGTGGAATAGGTGAATATCGCGAATCCGCGTCTCGCAGAGTGATTTATCGTTATATCGAACGATATCGAGGGCTACGAAGTGAATCCTTAGCTTCCTTCGATGCACAGCGTGTGCAAAAGGTAAATATCGTTATTCCGCGTCTCCCAGAGTGATTTATCGTTATATCGAACGATATCCAGGGCTAGGAAGTGAAGCCTTAGCTTCTTTCGTTACACAACGCGTGGAAGAGGTAAATATCGCGATTCCGCGTCTCCCAGAGTGATTTATCGTTATATCGAACGATATCGAGGGCTAGGAAGTAAATCATTAGCTTCCTTCGGTACACAGCTTGTGGAATAGGTGAATATCGCGAATCCGCGTCTGTCAGAGTGATTTATCGTTATATCGAACGATATCGAGGGCTAGGAAGTGAATCATTAGCTTCCTTCGATACACAGCTTGTGGAATAGGTGAATATCGCGAATCCGAGTCTCCCAGAGTGATTTATCGTTATATCGAACGATATCGTGGGCTAGGAAATGAAGCCTTAGCTTCTTTCGTTACACAACGCGTGGAAGAGGTAAATATCGCGATTCCGCGTCTCCCAGAGTGATTTATCGTTATATCGAACGATATCGAGGGCTAGGAAGTGAATCATTAGCTTCCTTCGATACACAGCTTGTGGAATAGGTGAATATCGCGAATCCGAGTCTCCCAGAGTGATTTATCGTTATATCGAACGATATCGTGGGCTAGGAAATGAAGCCTTAGCTTCCTTCGATACACAGCGTGTGGAAAAGGTAAATATCGTTATTCCGAGTCTCCCAGAGTGATTTATCGTTATATCGAACGATATCGAGGGCTAGGAAGTGAATCATTAGCTTCCTTCGATACACAGCTTGTGGAATAGGTGAATATCGCGAATCCGAGTCTCCCACAGTGATTTATCGTTATATCGAACGATATCGTGGGCTAGGAAATGAAGCCTTAGCTTCTTTCGTTACACAACGCGTGGAAGAGGTAAATATCGTTATTCGGAGTCTCCCAGAGTGATTTATCGTTATATCGAACGATATCGAGGGCTAGGAAGTGAATCCTTAGCTTCCTTCGATACACAGCGTGTGGATTAGGTGAACATCGCGAATCCGCGCCTGCCATAGTGATTTATCGTTATATCGAACGATATCGAGGGCTTGGAAGTGAATCCTTAGCTTCCTTCGATACACAGCGTGTGGAAAAGGTAAATATCGTTATTCCGAGTCTCCCAGAGTGATTTATCGTTATATCGAACGACATCGTGGGCTAGGAAGTGAAGCCTTAGCTTCCTTCGATACACAGCGTGTGGAAAAGGTAAATATCGTTATTCCGAGTCTCCCAGAGTGATTTATCGTTATATCGAACGATATCGTGGGCTAGGAAGTGAAGCCTTAGCTTCTTTCGTTACACAACGCGTGGAAGAGGTAAATATCGCGATTCTTCGTCTCCCAGAGTGATTTATCGTTATATCGAACGATATCGTGGGCTACGAAGTGAATCCTTAGCTTCCTTCGATACACAGCGTGTGGATAAGGTAAATATCGTTATTCGGAGTCTCCCAGAGTGATTTATCGTTATATCGAACGATATCCAGGGCTAGGAAGTGAATCCTTAGCTTCCTTCGATACACAGCGTGTGGAAAAGGTAAATATCGTTATTCGGAGTCTCCCAGAGTGATTTATCGTTATATCGAACGATATCGAGGGCTTGGAAGTGAATCCTTAGCTTCCTTCGATACACAGCGTGTGGAATAGGTGAATATCGCGAATCCGCGTCTCGCAGAGTGATTTATCGTTATATCGAACGATATCGAGGGCTACGAAGTGAATCCTTAGCTTCCTTCGATGCACAGCGTGTGCAAAAGGTAAATATCGTTATTCCGCGTCTCGCAGAGTGATTTATCGTTATATCGAACGATATCGAGGGCTAGGAAGTGAATCATTAGCTTCCTTCGATACACAGCTTGTGGAATAGGTGAATATCGCGAATCCGAGTCTCCCAGAGTGATTTATCGTTATATCGAACGATATCGTGGGCTAGGAAATGAAGCCTTAGCTTCTTTCGTTACACAACGCGTGGAAGAGGTAAATATCGCGATTCCGCGTCTCCCAGAGTGATTTATCGTTATATCGAACGATATCGAGGGCTTGGAAGTGAATCCTTAGCTTCCTTCGATACACAGCGTGTGGAAAAGGTAAATATCGTTATTCCGAGTCTCCCAGAGTGATTTATCGTTATATCGAACGACATCGTGGGCTAGGAAGTGAATCCTTAGCTTCCTTCGATACACAGCGTGTGGAAAAGGTAAATATCGTTATTCCGAGTCTCCCAGAGTGATTTATCGTTATATCGAACGATATCGTTGGCTAGGAAGTGAAGCCTTAGCTTCTTTCGTTACACAACGCGTGGAAGAGGTAAATATCGCGATTCCGCGTCTCCCAGAGTGATTTATCGTTATATCGAACGATATCGTGGGCTAGGAAGTGAAGCCTTAACTTCCTTCGGTACACAGCTTGTGGAATAGGTGAATATCGCGAATATCCGCGTCTCCCAGCGTGATTTATCGTTATATCGAACGATATCAAGGGCTAGGAAGTGAATCCTTAGCTTCCTTCGATACACAGCGTGTGGATTAGGTGAACATCGCGAATCCGCGCCTGCCATAGTGATTTATCGTTATATCGAACGATATCGAGGGCTTGGAAGTGAATCCTTAGCTTCCTTCGATACACAGCGTGTGGAAAAGGTAAATATCGTTATTCCGAGTCTCCCAGAGTGATTTATAGTTATATCGAACGATATCGTGGGCTAGGAAGTGAAGCCTTAGCTTCTTTCGTTACACAACGCGTGGAAGAGGTAAATATCGCGATTCTTCGTCTCCCAGAGTGATTTATCGTTATATCGAACGATATCGTGGGCTACGAAGTGAATCCTTAGCTTCCTTCGATACACAGCGTGTGGATAAGGTAAATATCGTTATTCGGAGTCTCCCAGAGTGATTTATCGTTATATCGAACGATATCCAGGGCTAGGAAGTGAATCCTTAGCTTCCTTCGATACACAGCGTGTGGAAAAGGTAAATATCGTTATTCCGAGTCTCCCAGAGTGATTTATCGTTATATCGAACGACATCGTGGGCTAGGAAGTGAAGCCTTAGCTTCTTTCGTTACACAACGCGTGGAAGAGGTAAATATCGCGATTCTTCGTCTCCCAGAGTGATTTATCGTTATATCGAACGATATCGTGGGCTACGAAGTGAATCCTTAGCTTCCTTCGATACACAGCGTGTGGATAAGGTAAATATCGTTATTCGGAGTCTCCCAGAGTGATTTATCGTTATATCGAACGATATCCAGGGCTAGGAAGTGAATCCTTAGCTTCCTTCGATACACAGCGTGTGGAAAAGGTAAATATCGTTATTCGGAGTCTCCCAGAGTGATTTATCGTTATATCGAACGATATCGAGGGCTTGGAAGTGAATCCTTAGCTTCCTTCGATACACAGCGTGTGGAATAGGTGAATATCGCGAATCCGCGTCTCGCAGAGTGATTTATCGTTATATCGAACGATATCGAGGGCTACGAAGTGAATCCTTAGCTTCCTTCGATGCACAGCGTGTGCAAAAGGTAAATATCGTTATTCCGCGTCTCCCAGAGTGATTTATCGTTATATCGAACGATATCCAGGGCTAGGAAGTGAAGCCTTAGCTTCTTTCGTTACACAACGCGTGGAAGAGGTAAATATCGCGATTCCGCGTCTCCCAGAGTGATTTATCGTTATATCGAACGATATCGAGGGCTAGGAAGTAAATCATTAGCTTCCTTCGGTACACAGCTTGTGGAATAGGTGAATATCGCGAATCCGCGTCTGCCAGAGTGATTTATCGTTATATCGAACGATATCGAGGGCTAGGAAGTGAATCATTAGCTTCCTTCGATACACAGCTTGTGGAATAGGTGAATATCGCGAATCCGAGTCTCCCAGAGTGATTTATCGTTATATCGAACGATATCGTGGGCTAGGAAATGAAGCCTTAGCTTCTTTCGTTACACAACGCGTGGAAGAGGTAAATATCGCGATTCCGCGTCTCCCAGAGTGATTTATCGTTATATCGAACGATATCGAGGGCTAGGAAGTGAATCATTAGCTTCCTTCGATACACAGCTTGTGGAATAGGTGAATATCGCGAATCCGAGTCTCCCAGAGTGATTTATCGCTATATCGAACGATATCGTGGGCTAGGAAATGAAGCCTTAGCTTCCTTCGATACACAGCGTGTGGAAAAGGTAAATATCGTTATTCCGAGTCTCCCAGAGTGATTTATCGTTATATCGAACGATATCGAGGGCTAGGAAGTGAATCATTAGCTTCCTTCGATACACAGCTTGTGGAATAGGTGAATATCGCGAATCCGAGTCTCCCACAGTGATTTATCGTTATATCGAACGATATCGTGGGCTAGGAAATGAAGCCTTAGCTTCTTTCGTTACACAACGCGTGGAAGAGGTAAATATCGTTATTCGGAGTCTCCCAGAGTGATTTATCGTTATATCGAACGATATCCAGGGCTAGGAAGTGAATCATTAGCTTCCTTCGATACACAGCTTGTGGAATAGGTGAATATCGCGAATCCGAGTCTCCCAGAGTGATTTATCGTTATATCGAACGATATCGTGGGCTAGGAAATGAAGCCTTAGCTTCTTTCGTTACACAACGCGTGGAAGAGGTAAATATCGCGATTCCGCGTCTCCCAGAGTGATTTATCGTTATATCGAACGATATCGAGGGCTAGGAAGTGAATCCTTAGCTTCCTTCGATACACAGCGTGTGGAAAAGGTAAATATCGGTATTCCGAGTCTCCCAGAGTGATTTATCGTTATATCGAACGACATCGTGGGCTAGGAAGTGAAGCCTTAGCTTCCTTCGATACACAGCGTGTGGAAAAGGTAAATATCGTTATTCCGAGTCTCCCAGAGTGATTTATCGTTATATCGAACGATATCGTGGGCTAGGAAGTGAAGCCTTAGCTTCTTTCGTTACACAACGCGTGGAAGAGGTAAATATCGCGATTCCGCGTCTCCCAGAGTGATTTATCGTTATATCGAACGATATCGAGGGCTAGGAAGTGAATCATTAGCTTCCTTCGATACACAGCTTGTGGAATAGGTGAATATCGCGAATCCGAGTCTCCCAGAGTGATTTATCGTTATATCGAACGATATCCAGGGCTAGGAAGTGAAGCCTTAGCTTCTTTCGTTACACAACGCGTGGAAGAGGTAAATATCGCGATTCCGCGTCTCCCAGAGTGATTTATCGTTATATCGAACGATATCGAGGGCTAGGAAGTAAATCATTAGCTTCCTTCGGTACACAGCTTGTGGAATAGGTGAATATCGCGAATCCGCGTCTGCCAGAGTGATTTATCGTTATATCGAACGATATCGAGGGCTAGGAAGTGAATCATTAGCTTCCTTCGATACACAGCTTGTGGAATAGGTGAATATCGCGAATCCGAGTCTCCCAGAGTGATTTATCGTTATATCGAACGATATCGTGGGCTAGGAAATGAAGCCTTAGCTTCTTTCGTTACACAACGCGTGGAAGAGGTAAATATCGCGATTCCGCGTCTCCCAGAGTGATTTATCGTTATATCGAACGATATCGAGGGCTAGGAAGTGAATCATTAGCTTCCTTCGATACACAGCTTGTGGAATAGGTGAATATCGCGAATCCGAGTCTCCCAGAGTGATTTATCGTTATATCGAACGATATCGTGGGCTAGGAAATGAAGCCTTAGCTTCCTTCGATACACAGCGTGTGGAAAAGGTAAATATCGTTATTCCGAGTCTCCCAGAGTGATTTATCGTTATATCGAACGATATCGAGGGCTAGGAAGTGAATCATTAGCTTCCTTCGATACACAGCTTGTGGAATAGGTGAATATCGCGAATCCGAGTCTCCCACAGTGATTTATCGTTATATCGAACGATATCGTGGGCTAGGAAATGAAGCCTTAGCTTCTTTCGTTACACAACGCGTGGAAGAGGTAAATATCGCGATTCCGCGTCTCCCAGAGTGATTTATCGTTATATCGAACGATATCGAGGGCTTGGAAGTGAATCCTTAGCTTCCTTCGATACACAGCGTGTGGAAAAGGTAAATATCGTTATTCCGAGTCTCCCAGAGTGATTTATCGTTATATCGAACGACATCGTGGGCTAGGAAGTGAATCCTTAGCTTCCTTCGATACACAGCGTGTGGAAAAGGTAAATATCGTTATTCCGAGTCTCCCAGAGTGATTTATCGTTATATCGAACGATATCGTGGGCTAGGAAGTGAAGCCTTAGCTTCTTTCGTTACACAACGCGTGGAAGAGGTAAATATCGCGATTCCGCGTCTCCCAGAGTGATTTATCGTTATATCGAACGATATCGTGGGCTAGGAAGTGAAGCCTTAACTTCCTTCGGTACACAGCTTGTGGAATAGGTGAATATCGCGAATATCCGCGTCTCCCAGCGTGATTTATCGTTATATCGAACGATATCGAGGGCTAGGAAGTGAATCCTTAGCTTCCTTCGATACACAGCGTGTGGATTAGGTGAACATCGCGAATCCGCGCCTGCCATAGTGATTTATCGTTATATCGAACGATATCGAGGGCTTGGAAGTGAATCCTTAGCTTCCTTCGATACACAGCGTGTGGAAAAGGTAAATATCGTTATTCCGAGTCTCCCAGAGTGATTTATCGTTATATCGAACGACATCGTGGGCTAGGAAGTGAAGCCTTAGCTTCCTTCGATACACAGCGTGTGGAAAAGGTAAATATCGTTATTCCGAGTCTCCCAGAGTGATTTATCGTTATATCGAACGATATCGTGGGCTACGAAGTGAATCCTTAGCTTCCTTCGATACACAGCGTGTGGATAAGGTAAATATCGTTATTCGGAGTCTCCCAGAGTGATTTATCGTTATATCGAACGATATCCAGGGCTAGGAAGTGAATCCTTAGCTTCCTTCGATACACAGCGTGTGGAAAAGGTAAATATCGTTATTCGGAGTCTCCCAGAGTGATTTATCGTTATATCGAACGATATCGAGGGCTTGGAAGTGAATCCTTAGCTTCCTTCGATACACAGCGTGTGGAATAGGTGAATATCGCGAATCCGCGTCTCGCAGAGTGATTTATCGTTATATCGAACGATATCGAGGGCTACGAAGTGAATCCTTAGCTTCCTTCGATGCACAGCGTGTGCAAAAGGTAAATATCGTTATTCCGCGTCTCGCAGAGTGATTTATCGTTATATCGAACGATATCGAGGGCTAGGAAGTGAATCATTAGCTTCCTTCGATACACAGCTTGTGGAATAGGTGAATATCGCGAATCCGAGTCTCCCAGAGTGATTTATCGTTATATCGAACGATATCGTGGGCTAGGAAATGAAGCCTTAGCTTCTTTCGTTACACAACGCGTGGAAGAGGTAAATATCGCGATTCCGCGTCTCCCAGAGTGATTTATCGTTATATCGAACGATATCGAGGGCTTGGAAGTGAATCCTTAGTTTCCTTCGATACACAGCGTGTGGAAAAGGTAAATATCGTTATTCCGAGTCTCCCAGAGTGATTTATCGTTATATCGAACGACATCGTGGGCTAGGAAGTGAATCCTTAGCTTCCTTCGATACACAGCGTGTGGAAAAGGTAAATATCGTTATTCCGAGTCTCCCAGAGTGATTTATCGTTATATCGAACGATATCGTGGGCTAGGAAGTGAAGCCTTAGCTTCTTTCGTTACACAACGCGTGGAAGAGGTAAATATCGCGATTCCGCGTCTCCCAGAGTGATTTATCGTTATATCGAACGATATCGTGGGCTAGGAAGTGAAGCCTTAACTTCCTTCGGTACACAGCTTGTGGAATAGGTGAATATCGCGAATATTCGCGTCTCCCAGCGTGATTTATCGTTATATCGAACGATATCGAGGGCTAGGAAGTGAATCCTTAGCTTCCTTCGATACACAGCGTGTGGATTAGGTGAACATCGCGAATCCGCGCCTGCCATAGTGATTTATCGTTATATCGAACGATATCGAGGGCTTGGAAGTGAATCCTTAGCTTCCTTCGATACACAGCGTGTGGAAAAGGTAAATATCGTTATTCCGAGTCTCCCAGAGTGATTTATCGTTATATCGAACGACATCGTGGGCTAGGAAGTGAAGCCTTAGCTTCCTTCGATACACAGCGTGTGGAAAAGGTAAATATCGTTATTCCGAGTCTCCCAGAGTGATTTATCGTTATATCGAACGATATCGTGGGCTAGGAAGTGAAGCCTTAGCTTCTTTCGTTACACAACGCGTGGAAGAGGTAAATATCGCGATTCTTCGTCTCCCAGAGTGATTTATCGTTATATCGAACGATATCGTGGGCTACGAAGTGAATCCTTAGCTTCCTTCGATACACAGCGTGTGGATAAGGTAAATATCGTTATTCGGAGTCTCCCAGAGTGATTTATCGTTATATCGAACGATATCCAGGGCTAGGAAGTGAATCCTTAGCTTCCTTCGATACACAGCGTGTGGAAAAGGTAAATATCGTTATTCGGAGTCTCCCAGAGTGATTTATCGTTATATCGAACGATATCGAGGGCTTGGAAGTGAATCCTTAGCTTCCTTCGATACACAGCGTGTGGAATAGGTGAATATCGCGAATCCGCGTCTCGCAGAGTGATTTATCGTTATATCGAACGATATCGAGGGCTACGAAGTGAATCCTTAGCTTCCTTCGATGCACAGCGTGTGCAAAAGGTAAATATCGTTATTCCGCGTCTCGCAGAGTGATTTATCGTTATATCGAACGATATCGAGGGCTAGGAAGTGAATCATTAGCTTCCTTCGATACACAGCTTGTGGAATAGGTGAATATCGCGAATCCGAGTCTCCCAGAGTGATTTATCGTTATATCGAACGATATCGTGGGCTAGGAAATGAAGCCTTAGCTTCTTTCGTTACACAACGCGTGGAAGAGGTAAATATCGCGATTCCGCGTCTCCCAGAGTGATTTATCGTTATATCGAATGATATCGAGGGCTAGGAAGTGAATCATTAGCTTCCTTCGATACACAGCTTGTGGAATAGGTGAATATCGCGAATCCGAGTCTCCCAGAGTGATTTATCGTTATATCGAACGATATCGTGGGCTAGGAAATGAAGCCTTAGCTTCCTTCGATACACAGCGTGTGGAAAAGGTAAATATCGTTATTCCGAGTCTCCCAGAGTGATTTATCGTTATATCGAACGATATCGAGGGCTAGGAAGTGAATCATTAGCTTCCTTCGATACACAGCTTGTGGAATAGGTGAATATCGCGAATCCGAGTCTCCCACAGTGATTTATCGTTATATCGAACGATATCGTGGGCTAGGAAATGAAGCCTTAGCTTCTTTCGTTACACAACGCGTGGAAGAGGTAAATATCGCGATTCCGCGTCTCCCAGAGTGATTTATCGTTATATCGAACGATATCGAGGGCTTGGAAGTGAATCCTTAGCTTCCTTCGATACACAGCGTGTGGAAAAGGTAAATATCGTTATTCCGAGTCTCCCAGAGTGATTTATCGTTATATCGAACGACATCGTGGGGTAGGAAGTGAATCCTTAGCTTCCTTCGATACACAGCGTGTGGAAAAGGTAAATATCGTTATTCCGAGTCTCCCAGAGTGATTTATCGTTATATCGAACGATATCGTGGGCTAGGAAGTGAAGCCTTAGCTTCTTTCGTTACACAACGCGTGGAAGAGGTAAATATCGCGATTCCGCGTCTCCCAGAGTGATTTATCGTTATATCGAACGATATCGTGGGCTAGGAAGTGAAGCCTTAACTTCCTTCGGTACACAGCTTGTGGAATAGGTGAATATCGCGAATATCCGCGTCTCCCAGCGTGATTTATCGTTATATCGAACGATATCGAGGGCTAGGAAGTGAATCCTTAGCTTCCTTCGATACACAGCGTGTGGATTAGGTGAACATCGCGAATCCGCGCCTGCCATAGTGATTTATCGTTATATCGAACGATATCGAGGGCTCGGTAGTGAATCCTTAGCTTCCTTCGATACACAGCGTGTGGAAAAGGTAAATATCGTTATTCCGAGTCTCCCAGAGTGATTTATCGTTATATCGAACGACATCGTGGGCTAGGAAGTGAAGCCTTAGCTTCCTTCGATACACAGCGTGTGGAAAAGGTAAATATCGTTATTCCGAGTCTCCCAGAGTGATTTATCGTTATATCGAACGATATCGTGGGCTAGGAAGTGAAGCCTTAGCTTCTTTCGTTACACAACGCGTGGAAGAGGTAAATATCGCGATTCCGGTCTCCCAGAGTGATTTATCGTTATATCGAACGATATCGTGGGCTACGAAGTGAATCCTTAGCTTCCTTCGATACACAGCGTGTGGATAAGGTAAATATCGTTATTCGGAGTCTCCCAGAGTGATTTATCGTTATATCGAACGATATCCTGGGCTAGGAAGTGAATCCTTAGCTTCCTTCGATACACAGCGTGTGGAAAAGGTAAATATCGTTATTCGGAGTCTCCCAGAGTGATTTATCGTTATATCGAACGATATCGAGGGCTTGGAAGTGAATCCTTAGCTTCCTTCGATACACAGCGTGTGGAATAGGTGAATATCGCGAATCCGCGTCTCGCAGAGTGATTTATCGTTATATCGAACGATATCGAGGGCTACGAAGTGAATCCTTAGCTTCCTTCGATGCACAGCGTGTGCAAAAGGTAAATATCGTTATTCCGCGTCTCGCAGAGTGATTTATCGTTATATCGAACGATATCGAGGGCTAGGAAGTGAAGCCTTAGCTTCTTTCGTTACACAGCGCGTGGAAGAGGTAAATATCGCGAATATCCGCGTCTCCCAGAGTGATTTATCGTTATATCGAACGATATCGAGGGCTTGGAAGTGAATCCTTAGCTTCCTTCGATACACAGCGTGTGGAAAAGGTAAATATCGTTATTCCGAGTCTCCCAGAGTGATTTATCGTTATATCGAACGACATCGTGGGCTAGGAAGTGAAGCCTTAGCTTCCTTCGATACACAGCGTGTGGAAAAGGTAAATATCGTTATTCCGAGTCTCCCAGAGTGATTTATCGTTATATCGAACGATATCGAGGGCTAGGAAGTGAATCATTAGCTTCCTTCGATACACAGCTTGTGGAATAGGTGAATATCGCGAATCCGAGTCTCCCACAGTGATTTATCGTTATATCGAACGATATCGTGGGCTAGGAAATGAAGCCTTAGCTTCTTTCGTTACACAACGCGTGGAAGAGGTAAATATCGCGATTAAGCGTCTCCCAGAGTGATTTATCGTTATATCGAACGATATCGAGGGCTTGGAAGTGAATCCTTAGCTTCCTTCGATACACAGCGTGTGGAAAAGGTAAATATCGTTATTCCGAGTCTCCCAGAGTGATTTATCGTTATATCGAACGACATCGTGGGCTAGGAAGTGAATCCTTAGCTTCCTTCGATACACAGCGTGTGGAAAAGGTAAATATCGTTATTCCGAGTCTCCCAGAGTGATTTATCGTTATATCGAACGATATCGTGGGCTAGGAAGTGAAGCCTTAGCTTCTTTGGTTACACAACGCGTGGAAGAGGTAAATATCGCGATTCCGCGTCTCCCAGAGTGATTTATCGTTATATCGAACGATATCGTGGGCTAGGAAGTGAAGCCTTAACTTCCTTCGGTACACAGCTTGTGGAATAGGTGAATATCGCGAATATCCGCGTCTCCCAGCGTGATTTATCGTTATATCGAACGATATCGAGGGCTAGGAAGTGAATCCTTAGCTTCCTTCGATACACAGCGTGTGGATTAGGTGAACATCGCGAATCCGCGCCTGCCATAGTGATTTATCGTTATATCGAACGATATCGAGGGCTTGGAAGTGAATCCTTAGCTTCCTTCGATACACAGCGTGTGGAAAAGGTAAATATCGTTATTCCGAGTCTCCCAGAGTGATTTATCGTTATATCGAACGACATCGTGGGCTAGGAAGTGAAGCCTTAGCTTCCTTCGATACACAGCGTGTGGAAAAGGTAAATATCGTTATTCCGAGTCTCCCAGAGTGATTTATCGTTATATCGAACGATATCGAGGGCTAGGAAGTGAATCATTAGCTTCCTTCGATACACAGCTTGTGGAATAGGTGAATATCGCGAATCCGAGTCTCCCAGAGTGATTTATCGTTATATCGAACGATATCGTGGGCTAGGAAATGAAGCCTTAGCTTCTTTCGTTACACAACGCGTGGAAGAGGTAAATATCGCGATTCCGCGTCTCCCAGAGTGATTTATCGTTATATCGAACGATATCGAGGGCTAGGAAGTGAATCATTAGCTTCCTTCGATACACAGCTTGTGGAATAGGTGAATATCGCGAATCCGAGTCTCCCAGAGTGATTTATCGTTATATCGAACGATATCGAGGTCTAGGAAGTGAATCCTTAGCTTCCTTCGATACACAGCGTGTGGAAAAGGTAAATATCGTTATTCCGAGTCTCCCAGAGTGATTTATCGTTATATCGAACGATATCGAGGGCTAGGAAGTGAATCATTAGCTTCCTTCGATACACAGCTTGTGGAATAGGTGAATATCGCGAATCCGAGTCTCCCACAGTGATTTATCGTTATATCGAACGATATCGTGGGCTAGGAAATGAAGCCTTAGCTTCTTTCGTTACACAACGCGTGGAAGAGGTAAATATCGCGATTCCGCGTCTCCCAGAGTGATTTATCGTTATATCGAACGATATCGAGGGCTTGGAAGTGAATCCTTAGCTTCCTTCGATACACAGCGTGTGGAAAAGGTAAATATCGTTATTCCGAGTCTCCCAGAGTGATTTATCGTTATATCGAACGACATCGTGGGCTAGGAAGTGAATCCTTAGCTTCCTTCGATACACAGCGTGTGGAAAAGGTAAATATCGTTATTCCGAGTCTCCCAGAGTGATTTATCGTTATATCGAACGATATCGTGGGCTAGGAAGTGAAGCCTTAGCTTCTTTCGTTACACAACGCGTGGAAGAGGTAAATATAGCGATTCCGCGTCTCCCAGAGTGATTTATCGTTATATCGAACGATATCGTGGGCTAGGAAGTGAAGCCTTAACTTCCTTCGGTACACAGCTTGTGGAATAGGTGAATATCGCGAATATCCGCGTCTCCCAGCGTGATTTATCGTTATATCGAACGATATCGAGGGCTAGGAAGTGAATCCTTAGCTTCCTTCGATACACAGCGTGTGGATTAGGTGAACATCACGAATCCGCGCCTGCCATAGTGATTTATCGTTATATCGAACGATATCGAGGGCTTGGAAGTGAATCCTTAGCTTCCTTCGATACACAGCGTGTGGAAAAGGTAAATATCGTTATTCCGAGTCTCCCAGAGTGATTTATCGTTATATCGAACGACATCGTGGGCTAGGAAGTGAAGCCTTAGCTTCCTTCGATACACAGCGTGTGGAAAAGGTAAATATCGTTATTCCGAGTCTCCCAGAGTGATTTATCGTTATATCGAACGATATCGTGGGCTAGGAAGTGAAGCCTTAGCTTCTTTCGTTACACAACGCGTGGAAGAGGTAAATATCGCGATTCCGCGTCTCCCAGAGTGATTTATCGTTATATCGAACGATATCGTGGGCTACGAAGTGAATCCTTAGCTTCCTTCGATACACAGCGTGTGGATAAGGTAAATATCGTTATTCGGAGTCTCCCAGAGTGATTTATCGTTATATCGAACGATATCCAGGGCTAGGAAGTGAATCCTTAGCTTCCTTCGATACACAGCGTGTGGAAAAGGTAAATATCGTTATTCGGAGTCTCCCAGAGTGATTTATCGTTATATCGAACGATATCGAGGGCTTGGAAGTGAATCCTTAGCTTCCTTCGATACACAGCGTGTGGAATAGGTGAATATCGCGAATCCGCGTCTCGCAGAGTGATTTATCGTTATATCGAACGATATCGAGGGCTACGAAGTGAATCCTTAGCTTCCTTCGATGCACAGCGTGTGCAAAAGGTAAATATCGTTATTCCGCGTCTCGCAGAGTGATTTATCGTTATATCGAACGATATCGAGGGCTAGGAAGTGAATCATTAGCTTCCTTCGATACACAGCTTGTGGAATAGGTGAATATCGCGAATATCCGCGTCTCCCAGAGTGATTTATCGTTATATCGAACGATATCGAGGGCTTGGAAGTGAATCCTTAGCTTCCTTCGATACACAGCGTGTGGAAAAGGTAAATATCGTTATTCCGAGTCTCCCAGAGTGATTTATCGTTATATCGAACGACATCGTGGGCTAGGAAGTGAAGCCTTAGCTTCCTTCGATACACAGCGTGTGGAAAAGGTAAATATCGTTATTCCGAGTCTCCCAGAGTGATTTATCGTTATATCGAACGATATCGAGGGCTAGGAAGTGAATCATTAGCTTCCTTCGATACACAGCTTGTGGAATAGGTGAATATCGCGAATCCGAGTCTCCCACAGTGATTTATCGTTATATCGAACGATATCGTGGGCTAGGAAATGAAGCCTTAGCTTCTTTCGTTACACAACGCGTGGAAGAGGTAAATATCGCGATTCCGCGTCTCCCAGAGTGATTTATCGTTATATCGAACGATATCGTGGGCTACGAAGTGAATCCTTAGCTTCCTTCGATACACAGCGTGTGGAAAAGGTAAATATCGTTATTCCGAGTCTCCCAGAGTGATTTATCGTTATATCGAACGACATCGTGGGCTAGGAAGTGAAGCCTTAGCTTCCTTCGATACACAGCGTGTGGAAAAGGTAAATATCGTTATTCCGAGTCTCCCAGAGTGATTTATCGTTATATCGAACGATATCGAGGGCTTGGAAGTGAATCCTTAGCTTCCTTCGATACACAGCGTGTGGAATAGGTGAATATCGCGAATCCGCGTCTCTTAGAGTGATTTATCGTTATATCGAACGATATCGAGGGCTACGAAGTGAATCCTTAGCTTCCTTCGATGCACAGCGTGTGCAAAAGGTAAATATCGTTATTCCGCGTCTCGCAGAGTGATTTATCGTTATATCGAACGATATCGAGGGCTAGGAAGTGAAGCCTTAGCTTCTTTCGTTACACAGCGCGTGGAAGAGGTAAATATCGCGAATATCCGCGTCTCCCAGAGTGATTTATCGTTATATCGAACGATATCGTGGGCTAGGAAATGAAGCCTTAGCTTCTTTCGTTACACAACGCGTGGAAGAGGTAAATATCGCGATTCCGCGTCTCCCAGAGTGATTTATCGTTATATCGAACGATATCGAGGGCTTGGATGTGAATCCTTAGCTTCCTTCGATACACAGCGTGTGGAAAAGGTAAATATCGTTATTCCGAGTCTCCCAGATTGATTTATCGTTATATCGAACGACATCGTGGGCTAGGAAGTGAAGCCTTAGCTTCCTTCGATACACAGCGTGTGGAAAAGGTAAATATCGTTATTCCGAGTCTCCCAGAGTGATTTATCGTTATATCGAACGATATCGAGGGCTAGGAAGTGAATCATTAGCTTCCTTCGATACACAGCTTGTGGAATAGGTGAATATCGCGAATCCGAGTCTCCCACAGTGATTTATCGTTATATCGAACGATATCGTGGGCTAGGAAATGAAGCCTTAGCTTCTTTCGTTACACAACGCGTGGAAGAGGTAAATATCGCGATTCCGCGTCTCCCAGAGTGATTTATCGTTATATCGAACGATATCGAGGGCTTGGAAGTGAATCCTTAGCTTCCTTCGATACACAGCGTGTGGAAAAGGTAAATATCGTTATTCCGAGTCTCCCAGAGTGATTTATCGTTATATCGAACGACATCGTGGGCTAGGAAGTGAATCCTTAGCTTCCTTCGATACACAGCTTGTGGAATAGGTGAATATCGCGAATCCGAGTCTCCCAGAGTGATTTATCGTTATATCGAACGATATCGTGGGCTAGGAAATGAAGCCTTAGCTTCTTTCGTTACACAACGCGTGGAAGAGGTAAATATCGCGATTCCGCGTCTCCCAGAGTGATTTATCGTTATATCGAACGATATCGAGGGCTAGGAAGTGAATCATTAGCTTCCTTCGATACACAGCTTGTGGAATAGGTGAATATCGCGAATCCGAGTCTCCCAGAGTGATTTATCGTTATATCGAACGATATCGTGGGCTAGGAAATGAAGCCTTAGCTTCCTTCGATACACAGCGTGTGGAAAAGGTAAATATCGTTATTCCGAGTCTCCCAGAGTGATTTATCGTTATATCGAACGATATCGAGGGCTAGGAAGTGAATCATTAGCTTCCTTCGATACACAGCTTGTGGAATAGGTGAATATCGCGAATCCGAGTCTCCCACAGTGATTTATCGTTATATCGAACGATATCGTGGGCTAGGAAATGAAGCCTTAGCTTCTTTCGTTACACAACGCGTGGAAGAGGTAAATATCGCGATTCCGCGTCTCCCAGAGTGATTTATCGTTATATCGAACGATATCGAGGGCTTGGAAGTGAATCCTTAGCTTCCTTCGATACACAGCGTGTGGAAAAGGTAAATATCGTTATTCCGAGTCTCCCAGAGTGATTTATCGTTATATCGAACGACATCGTGGGCTAGGAAGTGAATCCTTAGCTTCCTTCGATACACAGCGTGTGGAAAAGGTAAATATCGTTATTCCGAGTCTCCCAGAGTGATTTATCGTTATATCGAACGATATCGTGGGCTAGGAAGTGAAGCCTTAGCTTCTTTCGTTACACAACGCGTGGAAGAGGTAAATATCGCGATTCCGCGTCTCCCAGAGTGATTTATCGTTATATCGAACGATATCGTGGGCTAGGAAGTGAAGCCTTAACTTCCTTCGGTACACAGCTTGTGGAATAGGTGAATATCGCGAATATCCGCGTCTCCCAGCGTGATTTATCGTTATATCGAACGATATCGAGGGCTAGGA
Organism: Nomada fucata; assembly: GCA_948146005.1. NCBI lineage: Eukaryota > Metazoa > Arthropoda > Insecta > Hymenoptera > Apidae > Nomada > Nomada fucata. The sequence goes on along the minus strand of OX411279.1, from coordinate 18,440,014 downwards.
AGTGAATCCTTAGCTTCCTTCGATACACAGCGTGTGGATTAGGTGAACATCGCGAATCCGCGCCTGCCATAGTGATTTATCGTTATATCGAACGATATCGAGGGCTTGGAAGTGAATCCTTAGCTTCCTTCGATACACAGCGTGTGGAAAAGGTAAATATCGTTATTCCGAGTCTCCCAGAGTGATTTATCGTTATATCGAACGACATCGTGGGCTAGGAAGTGAAGCCTTAGCTTCCTTCGATACACAGCGTGTGGAAAAGGTAAATATCGTTATTCCGAGTCTCCCAGAGTGATTTATCGTTATATCGAACGATATCGTGGGCTACGAAGTGAATCCTTAGCTTCCTTCGATACACAGCGTGTGGATAAGGTAAATATCGTTATTCGGAGTCTCCCAGAGTGATTTATCGTTATATCGAACGATATCCAGGGCTAGGAAGTGAATCCTTAGCTTCCTTCGATACACAGCGTGTGGAAAAGGTAAATATCGTTATTCGGAGTCTCCCAGAGTGATTTATCGTTATATCGAACGATATCGAGGGCTTGGAAGTGAATCCTTAGCTTCCTTCGATACACAGCGTGTGGAATAGGTGAATATCGCGAATCCGCGTCTCGCAGAGTGATTTATCGTTATATCGAACGATATCGAGGGCTACGAAGTGAATCCTTAGCTTCCTTCGATGCACAGCGTGTGCAAAAGGTAAATATCGTTATTCCGCGTCTCGCAGAGTGATTTATCGTTATATCGAACGATATCGAGGGCTAGGAAGTGAATCATTAGCTTCCTTCGATACACAGCTTGTGGAATAGGTGAATATCGCGAATCCGAGTCTCCCAGAGTGATTTATCGTTATATCGAACGATATCGTGGGCTAGGAAATGAAGCCTTAGCTTCTTTCGTTACACAACGCGTGGAAGAGGTAAATATCGCGATTCCGCGTCTCCCAGAGTGATTTATCGTTATATCGAACGATATCGAGGGCTTGGAAGTGAATCCTTAGTTTCCTTCGATACACAGCGTGTGGAAAAGGTAAATATCGTTATTCCGAGTCTCCCAGAGTGATTTATCGTTATATCGAACGACATCGTGGGCTAGGAAGTGAATCCTTAGCTTCCTTCGATACACAGCGTGTGGAAAAGGTAAATATCGTTATTCCGAGTCTCCCAGAGTGATTTATCGTTATATCGAACGATATCGTGGGCTAGGAAGTGAAGCCTTAGCTTCTTTCGTTACACAACGCGTGGAAGAGGTAAATATCGCGATTCCGCGTCTCCCAGAGTGATTTATCGTTATATCGAACGATATCGTGGGCTAGGAAGTGAAGCCTTAACTTCCTTCGGTACACAGCTTGTGGAATAGGTGAATATCGCGAATATTCGCGTCTCCCAGCGTGATTTATCGTTATATCGAACGATATCGAGGGCTAGGAAGTGAATCCTTAGCTTCCTTCGATACACAGCGTGTGGATTAGGTGAACATCGCGAATCCGCGCCTGCCATAGTGATTTATCGTTATATCGAACGATATCGAGGGCTTGGAAGTGAATCCTTAGCTTCCTTCGATACACAGCGTGTGGAAAAGGTAAATATCGTTATTCCGAGTCTCCCAGAGTGATTTATCGTTATATCGAACGACATCGTGGGCTAGGAAGTGAAGCCTTAGCTTCCTTCGATACACAGCGTGTGGAAAAGGTAAATATCGTTATTCCGAGTCTCCCAGAGTGATTTATCGTTATATCGAACGATATCGTGGGCTAGGAAGTGAAGCCTTAGCTTCTTTCGTTACACAACGCGTGGAAGAGGTAAATATCGCGATTCTTCGTCTCCCAGAGTGATTTATCGTTATATCGAACGATATCGTGGGCTACGAAGTGAATCCTTAGCTTCCTTCGATACACAGCGTGTGGATAAGGTAAATATCGTTATTCGGAGTCTCCCAGAGTGATTTATCGTTATATCGAACGATATCCAGGGCTAGGAAGTGAATCCTTAGCTTCCTTCGATACACAGCGTGTGGAAAAGGTAAATATCGTTATTCGGAGTCTCCCAGAGTGATTTATCGTTATATCGAACGATATCGAGGGCTTGGAAGTGAATCCTTAGCTTCCTTCGATACACAGCGTGTGGAATAGGTGAATATCGCGAATCCGCGTCTCGCAGAGTGATTTATCGTTATATCGAACGATATCGAGGGCTACGAAGTGAATCCTTAGCTTCCTTCGATGCACAGCGTGTGCAAAAGGTAAATATCGTTATTCCGCGTCTCGCAGAGTGATTTATCGTTATATCGAACGATATCGAGGGCTAGGAAGTGAATCATTAGCTTCCTTCGATACACAGCTTGTGGAATAGGTGAATATCGCGAATCCGAGTCTCCCAGAGTGATTTATCGTTATATCGAACGATATCGTGGGCTAGGAAATGAAGCCTTAGCTTCTTTCGTTACACAACGCGTGGAAGAGGTAAATATCGCGATTCCGCGTCTCCCAGAGTGATTTATCGTTATATCGAATGATATCGAGGGCTAGGAAGTGAATCATTAGCTTCCTTCGATACACAGCTTGTGGAATAGGTGAATATCGCGAATCCGAGTCTCCCAGAGTGATTTATCGTTATATCGAACGATATCGTGGGCTAGGAAATGAAGCCTTAGCTTCCTTCGATACACAGCGTGTGGAAAAGGTAAATATCGTTATTCCGAGTCTCCCAGAGTGATTTATCGTTATATCGAACGATATCGAGGGCTAGGAAGTGAATCATTAGCTTCCTTCGATACACAGCTTGTGGAATAGGTGAATATCGCGAATCCGAGTCTCCCACAGTGATTTATCGTTATATCGAACGATATCGTGGGCTAGGAAATGAAGCCTTAGCTTCTTTCGTTACACAACGCGTGGAAGAGGTAAATATCGCGATTCCGCGTCTCCCAGAGTGATTTATCGTTATATCGAACGATATCGAGGGCTTGGAAGTGAATCCTTAGCTTCCTTCGATACACAGCGTGTGGAAAAGGTAAATATCGTTATTCCGAGTCTCCCAGAGTGATTTATCGTTATATCGAACGACATCGTGGGGTAGGAAGTGAATCCTTAGCTTCCTTCGATACACAGCGTGTGGAAAAGGTAAATATCGTTATTCCGAGTCTCCCAGAGTGATTTATCGTTATATCGAACGATATCGTGGGCTAGGAAGTGAAGCCTTAGCTTCTTTCGTTACACAACGCGTGGAAGAGGTAAATATCGCGATTCCGCGTCTCCCAGAGTGATTTATCGTTATATCGAACGATATCGTGGGCTAGGAAGTGAAGCCTTAACTTCCTTCGGTACACAGCTTGTGGAATAGGTGAATATCGCGAATATCCGCGTCTCCCAGCGTGATTTATCGTTATATCGAACGATATCGAGGGCTAGGAAGTGAATCCTTAGCTTCCTTCGATACACAGCGTGTGGATTAGGTGAACATCGCGAATCCGCGCCTGCCATAGTGATTTATCGTTATATCGAACGATATCGAGGGCTCGGTAGTGAATCCTTAGCTTCCTTCGATACACAGCGTGTGGAAAAGGTAAATATCGTTATTCCGAGTCTCCCAGAGTGATTTATCGTTATATCGAACGACATCGTGGGCTAGGAAGTGAAGCCTTAGCTTCCTTCGATACACAGCGTGTGGAAAAGGTAAATATCGTTATTCCGAGTCTCCCAGAGTGATTTATCGTTATATCGAACGATATCGTGGGCTAGGAAGTGAAGCCTTAGCTTCTTTCGTTACACAACGCGTGGAAGAGGTAAATATCGCGATTCCGGTCTCCCAGAGTGATTTATCGTTATATCGAACGATATCGTGGGCTACGAAGTGAATCCTTAGCTTCCTTCGATACACAGCGTGTGGATAAGGTAAATATCGTTATTCGGAGTCTCCCAGAGTGATTTATCGTTATATCGAACGATATCCTGGGCTAGGAAGTGAATCCTTAGCTTCCTTCGATACACAGCGTGTGGAAAAGGTAAATATCGTTATTCGGAGTCTCCCAGAGTGATTTATCGTTATATCGAACGATATCGAGGGCTTGGAAGTGAATCCTTAGCTTCCTTCGATACACAGCGTGTGGAATAGGTGAATATCGCGAATCCGCGTCTCGCAGAGTGATTTATCGTTATATCGAACGATATCGAGGGCTACGAAGTGAATCCTTAGCTTCCTTCGATGCACAGCGTGTGCAAAAGGTAAATATCGTTATTCCGCGTCTCGCAGAGTGATTTATCGTTATATCGAACGATATCGAGGGCTAGGAAGTGAAGCCTTAGCTTCTTTCGTTACACAGCGCGTGGAAGAGGTAAATATCGCGAATATCCGCGTCTCCCAGAGTGATTTATCGTTATATCGAACGATATCGAGGGCTTGGAAGTGAATCCTTAGCTTCCTTCGATACACAGCGTGTGGAAAAGGTAAATATCGTTATTCCGAGTCTCCCAGAGTGATTTATCGTTATATCGAACGACATCGTGGGCTAGGAAGTGAAGCCTTAGCTTCCTTCGATACACAGCGTGTGGAAAAGGTAAATATCGTTATTCCGAGTCTCCCAGAGTGATTTATCGTTATATCGAACGATATCGAGGGCTAGGAAGTGAATCATTAGCTTCCTTCGATACACAGCTTGTGGAATAGGTGAATATCGCGAATCCGAGTCTCCCACAGTGATTTATCGTTATATCGAACGATATCGTGGGCTAGGAAATGAAGCCTTAGCTTCTTTCGTTACACAACGCGTGGAAGAGGTAAATATCGCGATTAAGCGTCTCCCAGAGTGATTTATCGTTATATCGAACGATATCGAGGGCTTGGAAGTGAATCCTTAGCTTCCTTCGATACACAGCGTGTGGAAAAGGTAAATATCGTTATTCCGAGTCTCCCAGAGTGATTTATCGTTATATCGAACGACATCGTGGGCTAGGAAGTGAATCCTTAGCTTCCTTCGATACACAGCGTGTGGAAAAGGTAAATATCGTTATTCCGAGTCTCCCAGAGTGATTTATCGTTATATCGAACGATATCGTGGGCTAGGAAGTGAAGCCTTAGCTTCTTTGGTTACACAACGCGTGGAAGAGGTAAATATCGCGATTCCGCGTCTCCCAGAGTGATTTATCGTTATATCGAACGATATCGTGGGCTAGGAAGTGAAGCCTTAACTTCCTTCGGTACACAGCTTGTGGAATAGGTGAATATCGCGAATATCCGCGTCTCCCAGCGTGATTTATCGTTATATCGAACGATATCGAGGGCTAGGAAGTGAATCCTTAGCTTCCTTCGATACACAGCGTGTGGATTAGGTGAACATCGCGAATCCGCGCCTGCCATAGTGATTTATCGTTATATCGAACGATATCGAGGGCTTGGAAGTGAATCCTTAGCTTCCTTCGATACACAGCGTGTGGAAAAGGTAAATATCGTTATTCCGAGTCTCCCAGAGTGATTTATCGTTATATCGAACGACATCGTGGGCTAGGAAGTGAAGCCTTAGCTTCCTTCGATACACAGCGTGTGGAAAAGGTAAATATCGTTATTCCGAGTCTCCCAGAGTGATTTATCGTTATATCGAACGATATCGAGGGCTAGGAAGTGAATCATTAGCTTCCTTCGATACACAGCTTGTGGAATAGGTGAATATCGCGAATCCGAGTCTCCCAGAGTGATTTATCGTTATATCGAACGATATCGTGGGCTAGGAAATGAAGCCTTAGCTTCTTTCGTTACACAACGCGTGGAAGAGGTAAATATCGCGATTCCGCGTCTCCCAGAGTGATTTATCGTTATATCGAACGATATCGAGGGCTAGGAAGTGAATCATTAGCTTCCTTCGATACACAGCTTGTGGAATAGGTGAATATCGCGAATCCGAGTCTCCCAGAGTGATTTATCGTTATATCGAACGATATCGAGGTCTAGGAAGTGAATCCTTAGCTTCCTTCGATACACAGCGTGTGGAAAAGGTAAATATCGTTATTCCGAGTCTCCCAGAGTGATTTATCGTTATATCGAACGATATCGAGGGCTAGGAAGTGAATCATTAGCTTCCTTCGATACACAGCTTGTGGAATAGGTGAATATCGCGAATCCGAGTCTCCCACAGTGATTTATCGTTATATCGAACGATATCGTGGGCTAGGAAATGAAGCCTTAGCTTCTTTCGTTACACAACGCGTGGAAGAGGTAAATATCGCGATTCCGCGTCTCCCAGAGTGATTTATCGTTATATCGAACGATATCGAGGGCTTGGAAGTGAATCCTTAGCTTCCTTCGATACACAGCGTGTGGAAAAGGTAAATATCGTTATTCCGAGTCTCCCAGAGTGATTTATCGTTATATCGAACGACATCGTGGGCTAGGAAGTGAATCCTTAGCTTCCTTCGATACACAGCGTGTGGAAAAGGTAAATATCGTTATTCCGAGTCTCCCAGAGTGATTTATCGTTATATCGAACGATATCGTGGGCTAGGAAGTGAAGCCTTAGCTTCTTTCGTTACACAACGCGTGGAAGAGGTAAATATAGCGATTCCGCGTCTCCCAGAGTGATTTATCGTTATATCGAACGATATCGTGGGCTAGGAAGTGAAGCCTTAACTTCCTTCGGTACACAGCTTGTGGAATAGGTGAATATCGCGAATATCCGCGTCTCCCAGCGTGATTTATCGTTATATCGAACGATATCGAGGGCTAGGAAGTGAATCCTTAGCTTCCTTCGATACACAGCGTGTGGATTAGGTGAACATCACGAATCCGCGCCTGCCATAGTGATTTATCGTTATATCGAACGATATCGAGGGCTTGGAAGTGAATCCTTAGCTTCCTTCGATACACAGCGTGTGGAAAAGGTAAATATCGTTATTCCGAGTCTCCCAGAGTGATTTATCGTTATATCGAACGACATCGTGGGCTAGGAAGTGAAGCCTTAGCTTCCTTCGATACACAGCGTGTGGAAAAGGTAAATATCGTTATTCCGAGTCTCCCAGAGTGATTTATCGTTATATCGAACGATATCGTGGGCTAGGAAGTGAAGCCTTAGCTTCTTTCGTTACACAACGCGTGGAAGAGGTAAATATCGCGATTCCGCGTCTCCCAGAGTGATTTATCGTTATATCGAACGATATCGTGGGCTACGAAGTGAATCCTTAGCTTCCTTCGATACACAGCGTGTGGATAAGGTAAATATCGTTATTCCGAGTCTCCCAGAGTGATTTATCGTTATATCGAACGATATCCAGGGCTAGGAAGTGAATCCTTAGCTTCCTTCGATACACAGCGTGTGGAAAAGGTAAATATCGTTATTCGGAGTCTCCCAGAGTGATTTATCGTTATATCGAACGATATCGAGGGCTTGGAAGTGAATCCTTAGCTTCCTTCGATACACAGCGTGTGGAATAGGTGAATATCGCGAATCCGCGTCTCGCAGAGTGATTTATCGTTATATCGAACGATATCGAGGGCTACGAAGTGAATCCTTAGCTTCCTTCGATGCACAGCGTGTGCAAAAGGTAAATATCGTTATTCCGCGTCTCGCAGAGTGATTTATCGTTATATCGAACGATATCGAGGGCTAGGAAGTGAATCATTAGCTTCCTTCGATACACAGCTTGTGGAATAGGTGAATATCGCGAATATCCGCGTCTCCCAGAGTGATTTATCGTTATATCGAACGATATCGAGGGCTTGGAAGTGAATCCTTAGCTTCCTTCGATACACAGCGTGTGGAAAAGGTAAATATCGTTATTCCGAGTCTCCCAGAGTGATTTATCGTTATATCGAACGACATCGTGGGCTAGGAAGTGAAGCCTTAGCTTCCTTCGATACACAGCGTGTGGAAAAGGTAAATATCGTTATTCCGAGTCTCCCAGAGTGATTTATCGTTATATCGAACGATATCGAGGGCTAGGAAGTGAATCATTAGCTTCCTTCGATACACAGCTTGTGGAATAGGTGAATATCGCGAATCCGAGTCTCCCACAGTGATTTATCGTTATATCGAACGATATCGTGGGCTAGGAAATGAAGCCTTAGCTTCTTTCGTTACACAACGCGTGGAAGAGGTAAATATCGCGATTCCGCGTCTCCCAGAGTGATTTATCGTTATATCGAACGATATCGTGGGCTACGAAGTGAATCCTTAGCTTCCTTCGATACACAGCGTGTGGAAAAGGTAAATATCGTTATTCCGAGTCTCCCAGAGTGATTTATCGTTATATCGAACGACATCGTGGGCTAGGAAGTGAAGCCTTAGCTTCCTTCGATACACAGCGTGTGGAAAAGGTAAATATCGTTATTCCGAGTCTCCCAGAGTGATTTATCGTTATATCGAACGATATCGAGGGCTTGGAAGTGAATCCTTAGCTTCCTTCGATACACAGCGTGTGGAATAGGTGAATATCGCGAATCCGCGTCTCTTAGAGTGATTTATCGTTATATCGAACGATATCGAGGGCTACGAAGTGAATCCTTAGCTTCCTTCGATGCACAGCGTGTGCAAAAGGTAAATATCGTTATTCCGCGTCTCGCAGAGTGATTTATCGTTATATCGAACGATATCGAGGGCTAGGAAGTGAAGCCTTAGCTTCTTTCGTTACACAGCGCGTGGAAGAGGTAAATATCGCGAATATCCGCGTCTCCCAGAGTGATTTATCGTTATATCGAACGATATCGTGGGCTAGGAAATGAAGCCTTAGCTTCTTTCGTTACACAACGCGTGGAAGAGGTAAATATCGCGATTCCGCGTCTCCCAGAGTGATTTATCGTTATATCGAACGATATCGAGGGCTTGGATGTGAATCCTTAGCTTCCTTCGATACACAGCGTGTGGAAAAGGTAAATATCGTTATTCCGAGTCTCCCAGATTGATTTATCGTTATATCGAACGACATCGTGGGCTAGGAAGTGAAGCCTTAGCTTCCTTCGATACACAGCGTGTGGAAAAGGTAAATATCGTTATTCCGAGTCTCCCAGAGTGATTTATCGTTATATCGAACGATATCGAGGGCTAGGAAGTGAATCATTAGCTTCCTTCGATACACAGCTTGTGGAATAGGTGAATATCGCGAATCCGAGTCTCCCACAGTGATTTATCGTTATATCGAACGATATCGTGGGCTAGGAAATGAAGCCTTAGCTTCTTTCGTTACACAACGCGTGGAAGAGGTAAATATCGCGATTCCGCGTCTCCCAGAGTGATTTATCGTTATATCGAACGATATCGAGGGCTTGGAAGTGAATCCTTAGCTTCCTTCGATACACAGCGTGTGGAAAAGGTAAATATCGTTATTCCGAGTCTCCCAGAGTGATTTATCGTTATATCGAACGACATCGTGGGCTAGGAAGTGAATCCTTAGCTTCCTTCGATACACAGCGTGTGGAAAAGGTAAATATCGTTATTCCGAGTCTCCCAGAGTGATTTGTCGTTATATCGAACGATATCGTGGGCTAGGAAGTGAAGCCTTAGCTTCTTTCGTTACACAACGCGTGGAAGAGGTAAATATCGCGATTCCGCGTCTCCCAGAGTGATTTATCGTTATATCGAACGATATCGTGGGCTAGGAAGTGAAGCCTTAACTTCCTTCGGTACACAGCTTGTGGAATAGGTGAATATCGCGAATATCCGCGTCTCCCAGAGTGATTTATCGTTATATCGAACGATATCGAGGGCTAGGAAGTGAATACTTAGCTTCCTTCGATACACAGCGTGTGGAAAAGGTAAATATCGTTATTCCGAGTCTCCCAGAGTGATTTATCGTTATATCGAACGACATCGTGGGCTAGGAAGTGAAGCCTTAGCTTCCTTCGATACACAGCGTGTGGAAAAGGTAAATATCGTTATTCCGAGTCTCCCAGAGTGATTTATCGTTATATCGAACGATATCGAGGGCTTGGAAGTGAATCCTTAGCTTCCTTCGATACACAGCGTGTGGAATAGGTGAATATCGCGAATCCGCGTCTCTTAGAGTGATTTATCGTTATATCGAACGATATCGAGGGCTACGAAGTGAATCCTTAGCTTCCTTCGATGCACAGCGTGTGCAAAAGGTAAATATCGTTATTCCGCGTCTCGCAGAGTGATTTATCGTTATATCGAACGATATCGAGGGCTAGGAAGTGAAGCCTTAGCTTCTTTCGTTACACAGCGCGTGGAAGAGGTAAATATCGCGAATATCCGCGTCTCCCAGAGTGATTTATCGTTATATCGAACGATATCGTGGGCTAGGAAATGAAGCCTTAGCTTCTTTCGTTACACAACGCGTGGAAGAGGTAAATATCGCGATTCCGCGTCTCCCAGAGTGATTTATCGTTATATCGAACGATATCGAGGGCTTGGATGTGAATCCTTAGCTTCCTTCGATACACAGCGTGTGGAAAAGGTAAATATCGTTATTCCGAGTCTCCCAGATTGATTTATCGTTATATCGAACGACATCGTGGGCTAGGAAGTGAAGCCTTAGCTTCCTTCGATACACAGCGTGTGGAAAAGGTAAATATCGTTATTCCGAGTCTCCCAGAGTGATTTATCGTTATATCGAACGATATCGAGGGCTAGGAAGTGAATCATTAGCTTCCTTCGATACACAGCTTGTGGAATAGGTGAATATCGCGAATCCGAGTCTCCCACAGTGATTTATCGTTATATCGAACGATATCGTGGGCTAGGAAATGAAGCCTTAGCTTCTTTCGTTACACAACGCGTGGAAGAGGTAAATATCGCGATTCCGCGTCTCCCAGAGTGATTTATCGTTATATCGAACGATATCGAGGGCTTGGAAGTGGATCCTTAGCTTCCTTCGATACACAGCGTGTGGAAAAGGTAAATATCGTTATTCCGAGTCTCCCAGAGTGATTTATCGTTATATCGAACGACATCGTGGGCTAGGAAGTGAATCCTTAGCTTCCTTCGATACACAGCGTGTGGAAAAGGTAAATATCGTTATTCCGAGTCTCCCAGAGTGATTTGTCGTTATATCGAACGATATCGTGGGCTAGGAAGTGAAGCCTTAGCTTCTTTCGTTACACAACGCGTGGAAGAGGTAAATATCGCGATTCCGCGTCTCCCAGAGTGATTTATCGTTATATCGAACTATATCGTGGGCTAGGAAGTGAAGCCTTAACTTCCTTCGGTACACAGCTTGTGGAATAGGTGAATATCGCGAATATCCGCGTCTCCCAGAGTGATTTATCGTTATATCGAACGATATCGAGGGCTAGGAAGTGAATACTTAGCTTCCTTCGATACACAGCGTGTGGAAAAGGTAAATATCGTTATTCCGAGTCTCCCAGAGTGATTTATCGTTATATCGAACGACATCGTGGGCTAGGAAGTGAAGCCTTAGCTTCCTTCGATACACAGCGTGTGGAAAAGGTAAATATCGTTATTCCGAGTCTCCCAGAGTGATTTATCGTTATATCGAACGATATCGAGGGCTTGGAAGTGAATCCTTAGCTTCCTTCGATACACAGCGTGTGGAATAGGTGAATATCGCGAATCCGCGTCTCTTAGAGTGATTTATCGTTATATCGAACGATATCGAGGGCTACGAAGTGAATCCTTAGCTTCCTTCGATGCACAGCGTGTGCAAAAGGTAAATATCGTTATTCCGCGTCTCGCAGAGTGATTTATCGTTATATCGAACGATATCGAGGGCTAGGAAGTGAAGCCTTAGCTTCTTTCGTTACACAGCGCGTGGAAGAGGTAAATATCGCGAATATCCGCGTCTCCCAGAGTGATTTATCGTTATATCGAACGATATCGTGGGCTAGGAAATGAAGCCTTAGCTTCTTTCGTTACACAACGCGTGGAAGAGGTAAATATCGCGATTCCGCGTCTCCCAGAGTGATTTATCGTTATATCGAACGATATCGAGGGCTTGGATGTGAATCCTTAGCTTCCTTCGATACACAGCGTGTGGAAAAGGTAAATATCGTTATTCCGAGTCTCCCAGATTGATTTATCGTTATATCGAACGACATCGTGGGCTAGGAAGTGAAGCCTTAGCTTCCTTCGATACACAGCGTGTGGAAAAGGTAAATATCGTTATTCCGAGTCTCCCAGAGTGATTTATCGTTATATCGAACGATATCGAGGGCTAGGAAGTGAATCATTAGCTTCCTTCGATACACAGCTTGTGGAATAGGTGAATATCGCGAATCCGAGTCTCCCACAGTGATTTATCGTTATATCGAACGATATCGTGGGCTAGGAAATGAAGCCTTAGCTTCTTTCGTTACACAACGCGTGGAAGAGGTAAATATCGCGATTCCGCGTCTCCCAGAGTGATTTATCGTTATATCGAACGATATCGAGGGCTTGGAAGTGAATCCTTAGCTTCCTTCGATACACAGCGTGTGGAAAAGGTAAATATCGTTATTCCGAGTCTCCCAGAGTGATTTATCGTTATATCGAACGACATCGTGGGCTAGGAAGTGAATCCTTAGCTTCCTTCGATACACAGCGTGTGGAAAAGGTAAATATCGTTATTCCGAGTCTCCCAGAGTGATTTATCGTTATATCGAACGATATCGTGGGCTAGGAAGTGAAGCCTTAGCTTCTTTCGTTACACAACGCGTGGAAGAGGTAAATATCGCGATTCCGCGTCTCCCAGAGTGATTTATCGTTATATCGAACGATATCGTGGGCTAGGAAGTGAAGCCTTAACTTCCTTCGGTACACAGCTTGTGGAATAGGTGAATATCGCGAATATCCGCGTCTCCCAGAGTGATTTATCGTTATATCGAACGATATCGAGGGCTAGGAAGTGAATCCTTAGCTTCCTTCGATACACAGCTTGTGGAATAGGTGAATATCGCGAATCCGAGTCTCCCACAGTGATTTATCGTTATATCGAACGATATCGTGGGCTAGGAAATGAAGCCTTAGCTTCTTTCGTTACACAACGCGTGGAAGAGGTAAATATCGCGATTCCGCGTCTCCCAGAGTGATTTATCGTTATATCGAACGATATCGAGGGCTTGGAAGTGAATCCTTAGCTTCCTCCGATACACAGCGTGTGGAAAAGGTAAATATCGTTATTCCGAGTCTCCCAGAGTGATTTATCGTTATATCGAACGACATCGTGGGCTAGGAAGTGAATCCTTAGCTTCCTTCGATACACAGCGTGTGGAAAAGGTAAATATCGATATTCCGAGTCTCCCAGAGTGATTTATCGTTATATCGAACGATATCGTGGGCTAGGAAGTGAAGCCTTAGCTTCTTTCGTTACACAACGCGTGGAAGAGGTAAATATCGCGATTCCGCGTCTCCCAGAGTGATTTATCGTTATATCGAACGATATCGAGGGCTTGGAAGTGAATCCTTAGCTTCCTCCGATACACAGCGTGTGGAAAAGGTAAATATCGTTATTCCGAGTCTCCCAGAGTGATTTATCGTTATATCGAACGACATCGTGGGCTAGGAAGTGAATCCTTAGCTTCCTTCGATACACAGCGTGTGGAAAAGGTAAATATCGTTATTCCGAGTCTCCCAGAGTGATTTATCGTTATATCGAACGATATCGTGGGCTAGGAAGTGAAGCCTTAGCTTCTTTCGTTACACAACGCGTGGAAGAGGTAAATATCGCGATTCCGCGTCTCCCAGAGTGATTTATCGTTATATCGAACGATATCGTGGGCTAGGAAGTGAAGCCTTAACTTCCTTCGGTACACAGCTTGTGGAATAGGTGAATATCGCGAATATCCGCGTCTCCCAGAGTGATTTATCGTTATATCGAACGATATCGAGGGCTAGGAAGTGAATCCTTAGCTTCCTTCGATACACAGCTTGTGGAATAGGTGAATATCGCGAATCCGAGTCTCCCACAGTGATTTATCGTTATATCGAACGATATCGTGGGCTAGGAAATGAAGCCTTAGCTTCTTTCGTTACACAACGCGTGGAAGAGGTAAATATCGCGATTCCGCGTCTCCCAGAGTGATTTAGCGTTATATCGAACGATATCGAGGGCTTGGAAGTGAATCCTTAGCTTCCTCCGATACACAGCGTGTGGAAAAGGTAAATATCGTTATTCCGAGTCTCCCAGAGTGATTTATCGTTATATCGAACGACATCGTGGGCTAGGAAGTGAATCCTTAGCTTCCTTCGATACACAGCGTGTGGAAAAGGTAAATATCGATATTCCGAGTCTCCCAGAGTGATTTATCGTTATATCGAACGATATCGTGGGCTAGGAAGTGAAGCCTTAGCTTCTTTCGTTACACAACGCGTGGAAGAGGTAAATATCGCGATTCCGCGTCTCCCAGAGTGATTTATCGTTATATCGAACGATATCGAGGGCTTGGAAGTGAATCCTTAGCTTCCTCCGATACACAGCGTGTGGAAAAGGTAAATATCGTTATTCCGAGTCTCCCAGAGTGATTTATCGTTATATCGAACGACATCGTGGGCTAGGAAGTGAATCCTTAGCTTCCTTCGATACACAGCGTGTGGAAAAGGTAAATATCGTTATTCCGAGTCTCCCAGAGTGATTTATCGTTATATCGAACGATATCGTGGGCTAGGAAGTGAAGCCGTAGCTTCTTTCGTTACACAACGCGTGGAAGAGGTAAATATCGCGATTCCGCGTCTCCCAGAGTGATTTATCGTTATATCGAACGATATCGAGGGCTAGGAAGTGAATCCTTAGCTTCCTTCGATACACAGCGTGTGGATTAGGTGAACATCGCGAATCCGCGCCTGCCATAGTGATTTATCGTTATATCGAACGATATCGAGGGCTTGGAAGTGAATCCTTAGCTTCCTTCGATACACAGCGTGTGGAAAAGGTAAATATCGTTATTCCGAGTCTCCCAGAGTGATTTATCGTTATATCGAACGACATCGTGGGCTAGGAAGTGAAGCCTTAGCTTTCTTCGATACACAGCGTGTGGAAAAGGTAAATATCGTTATTCCGAGTCTCCCAGAGTGATTTATCGTTATATCGAACGATATCGTGGGCTAGGAAGTGAAGCCTTAGCTTCTTTCGTTACACAACGCGTGGAAGAGGTAAATATCGCGATTCCGCGTCTCCCAGAGTGATTTATCGTTATATCGAACGATATCGTGGGCTACGAAGTGAATCCTTAGCTTCCTTCGATACACAGCGTGTGGATTAGGTGAACATCGCGAATCCGCGTCTCCCAGAGTGATTTATCGTTATACCGAACGATATAGTGGGCTACGAAGTGAATCCTTAGCTTCCTTCGATACACAGCGCGTGGAAGAGGTAAATATCGCGATTCCGCGTCTCCCAGAGTGATTTATCGTTATACCGAACGATATCGTGGGCTAGGATGTGAAGCCTTAACTTCCTTCGATACACAGCTTGTGGAATAGGTGAATATCGCGAATCCGCGTCTCGCAGAGTGATTTATCGTTATATCGAACGATATCGAGGGCTACGAAGTGAATCCTTAGCTTCCTTCGATACACAGCGTGTGGAAAACGTATATATCGTTATTCCGAGTCTCCCAGAGTGATTTATCGTTATATCGAACGATATCGAGGGCTAGGAAGTGAATCCTTAGCTTCTTTCGTTACACAACGCGTGGAAGAGGTAAATATCGCGAATATCCGCGTCTCCCAGAGTGATTTATCGTTATATCGAACGATATCGAGGGCTAGGAAGTGAATCCTTAGCTTCCTTCGATACACAGCGTGTGGATTAGGTGAACATCGCGAATCCGCGCCTGCCATAGTGATTTATCGTTATATCGAACGATATCGAGGGCTTGGAAGTGAATCCTTAGCTTCCTTCGATACACAGCGTGTGGAAAAGGTAAATATCGTTATTCCGAGTCTCCCAGAGTGATTTATCGTTATATCGAACGACATCGTGGGCTAGGAAGTGAAGCCTTAGCTTCCTTCGATACACAGCGTGTGGAAAAGGTAAATATCGTTATTCCGAGTCTCCCAGAGTGATTTATCGTTATATCGAACGATATCGAGGGCTAGGAAGTGAATCATTAGCTTCCTTCGATACACAGCTTGTGGAATAGGTGAATATCGCGAATCCGAGTCTCCCAGAGTGATTTATCGTTATATCGAACGATATCGTGGGCTAGGAAATGAAGCCTTAGCTTCCTTCGATACAAAGCGTGTGGAAAAGGTAAATATCGTTATTCCGAGTCTCCCAGAGTGATTTATCGTTATATCGAACGATATCGTGGGCTAGGAAATGAAGCCTTAGCTTCTTTCGTTACACAACGCGTGGAAGAGGTAAATATCGCGATTCCGCGTCTCCCAGAGTGATTTATCGTTATATCGAACGATATCGAGGGCTTGGAAGTGAATCCTTAGCTTCCTTCGATACACAGCGTGTGGAAAAGGTAAATATCGTTATTCCGAGTCTCCCAGAGTGATTTATCGTTATATCGAACGACATCGTGGGCTAGGAAGTGAATCCTTAGCTTCCTTCGATACACAGCGTGTGGAAAAGGTAAATATCGTTATTCCGAGTCTCCCAGAGTGATTTATCGTTATATCGAACGATATCGAGGGCTAGGAAGTGAATCATTAGCTTCCTTCGATACACAGCTTGTGGAATAGGTGAATATCGCGAATCCGAGTCTCCAGAGTGATTTATCGTTATATCGAACGATATCGTGGGCTAGGAAATGAAGCCTTAGCTTCCTTCGATACAAAGCGTGTGGAAAAGGTAAATATCGTTATTCCGAGTCTCCCAGAGTGATTTATCGTTATATCGAACGATATCGTGGGCTAGGAAATGAAGCCTTAGCTTCTTTCGATACCCAGCGTGTGGAAAAGGTAAATATCGTTATTCCGAGTCTCCCAGAGTTATTTATCGTTATATCGAACGATATCGTGGGCTAGGAAGTGAAGCCTTAGCTTCTTTCGTTACACAACGCGTGGAAGAGGTAAATATCGCGATTCCGCGTCTCCGAGAGTGATTTATCGTTATATCGAACGATATCGTGGGCTAGGAAGTGAAGCCTTAACTTCCTTCGGTACACAGCTTGTGGAATAGGTGAATATCGCGAATATCCGCGTCTCCCAGAGTGATTTATCGTTATATCGAACGATATCGAGGGCTAGGAAGTGAATCCTTAGCTTCCTTCGATACACAGCGTGTGGATTAGGTGAACATCGCGAATCCGCGCCTGCCATAGTGATTTATCGTTATATCGAACGATATCGAGGGCTTGGAAGTGAATCCTTAGCTTCCTTCGATACACAGCGTGTGGAAAAGGTAAATATCGTTATTCCGAGTCTCCCAGAGTGATTTATCGTTATATCGAACGACATCGTGGGCTAGGAAGTGAAGCCTTAGCTTCCTTCGATACACAGCGTGTGGAAAAGGTAAATATCGTTATTCCGAGTCTCCCAGAGTGATTTATCGTTATATCGAACGATATCGAGGGCTAGGAAGTGAATCATTAGCTTCCTTCGATACACAGCTTGTGGAATAGGTGAATATCGCGAATCCGAGTCTCCCAGAGTGATTTATCGTTATATCGAACGATATCGTGGGCTAGGAAATGAAGCCTTAGCTTCCTTCGATACAAAGCGTGTGGAAAAGGTAAATATCGTTATTCCGAGTCTCCCAGAGTGATTTATCGTTATATCGAACGATATCGTGGGCTAGGAAATGAAGCCTTAGCTTCTTTCGTTACACAACGCGTGGAAGAGGTAAATATCGCGATTCCGCGTCTCCCAGAGTGATTTATCGTTATATCGAACGATATCGAGGGCTTGGAAGTGAATCCTTAGCTTCCTTCGATACACAGCGTGTGGAAAAGGTAAATATCGTTATTCCGAGTCTCCCAGAGTGATTTATCGTTATATCGAACGACATCGTGGGCTAGGAAGTGAATCCTTAGCTTCCTTCGATACACAGCGTGTGGAAAAGGTAAATATCGTTATTCCGAGTCTCCCAGAGTGATTTATCGTTATATCGAACGATATCGTGGGCTAGGAAATGAAGCCTTAGCTTCTTTCGTTACACAACGCGTGGAAGAGGTAAATATCGCGATTCCGCGTCTCCCAGAGTGATTTATCGTTATATCGAACGATATCGAGGGCTTGGAAGTGAATCCTTAGCTTCCTTCGATACACAGCGTGTGGAAAAGGTAAATATCGTTATTCCGAGTCTCCCAGAGTGATTTATCGTTATATCGAACGACATCGTGGGCTAGGAAGTGAAGCCTTAGCTTCCTTCGATACACAGCGTGTGGAAAAGGTAAATATCGTTATTCCGAGTCTCCCAGAGTGATTTATCGTTATATCGAACGACATCGTGGGCTTGGAAGTGAAGCCTTAGCTTCCTTCGATACACAGCGTGTGGAAAAGGTAAATATCGTTATTCCGAGTCTCCCAGAGTGATTTATCGTTATATCGGACGATATCGTGGGCTAGGAAGTGAAGCCTTAGCTTCTTTCGTTACACAACGCGTGGAAGAGGTAAATATCGCGATTCCGCGTCTCCCAGAGTGATTTATCGTTATATCGAACGATATCGTGGGCTACGAAGTGAATCCTTAGCTTCCTTCGATACACAGCGTGTGGATAAGGTAAATATCGTTATTCGGAGTCTCCCAGAGTGATTTATCGTTATATCGAACGATATCCAGGGCTAGGAAGTGAATCCTTAGCTTCCTTCGATACACAGCGTGTGGAAAAGGTAAATATCGTTATTCGGAGTCTCCCAGAGTGATTTATCGTTATATCGAACGATATCGAGGGCTTGGAAGTGAATCCTTAGCTTCCTTCGATACACAGCGTGTGGAATAGGTGAATATCGCGAATCCGCGTCTCGCAGAGTGATTTATCGTTATATCGAACGATATCGAGGGCTACGAAGTGAATCCTTAGCTTCCTTCGATGCACAGCGCGTGCAAAAGGTAAATATCGTTATTCCGCATCTCGCAGAGTGATTTATCGTTATATCGAACGATATCGAGGGCTAGGAAGTGAAGCCTTAGCTTCTTTCGTTACACAGCGCGTGGAAGAGGTAAATATCGCGAATATCCGCGTCTCCCAGAGTGATTTATCGTTATATCGAACGATATCGTGGGCTAGGAAATGAAGCCTTAGCTTCTTTCGTTACACAACGCGTGGAAGAGGTAAATATCGCGATTCCGCGTCTCCCAGAGTGATTTATCGTTATATCGAACGATATCGAGGGCTTGGAAGTGAATCCTTAGCTTCCTTCGATACACAGCGTGTGGAAAAGGTAAATATCGTTATTCCGAGTCTCCCAGAGTGATTTATCGTTATATCGAACGACATCGTGGGCTAGGAAGTGAAGCCTTAGCTTCCTTCGATACACAGCGTGTGGAAAAGGTAAATATCGTTATTCCGAGTCTCCCAGAGTGATTTATCGTTATATCGAACGATATCGTGGGCTAGGAAGTGAAGCCTTAGCTTCTTTCGTTACACAACGCGTGGAAGAGGTAAATATCGCGATTCCGCGTCTCCCAGAGTGATTTATCGTTATATCGAACGATATCGTGGGCTAGGAAGTGAAGCCTTAACTTCCTTCGGTACACAGCTTGTGGAATAGGTGAATATCGCGATTCCGCGTCTCCCAGAGTGATTTATCGTTATATCGAACGATATCGTGGGCTAGGAAATGAAGCCTTAGCTTCTTTCGTTACACAACGCGTGGAAGAGGTAAATATCGCGATTCCGCGTCTCCCAGAGTGATTTATCGTTATATCGAACGATATCGAGGGCTTGGAAGTGAATCCTTAGCTTCCTTCGATACACAGCGTGTGGAAAAGGTAAATATCGTTATTCCGAGTCTCCCAGAGTGATTTATCGTTATATCGAACGATATCGAGGGCTTGGAAGTGAATCCTTAGCTTCCTTCGATACACAGCGTGTGGAAAAGGTAAATATCGTTATTCCGAGTCTCCCAGAGTGATTTATCGTTATATCGAACGACATCGTGGGCTAGGAAGTGAAGCCTTAGCTTTCTTCGATACACAGCGTGTGGAAAAGGTAAATATCGTTATTCCGAGTCTCCCAGAGTGATTTATCGTTATATCGAACGATATCGTGGGCTAGGAAGTGAAGCCTTAGCTTCTTTCGTTACACAACGCGTGGAAGAGGTAAATATCGCGATTCCGCGTCTCCCAGAGTGATTTATCGTTATATCGAACGATATCGTGGGCTACGAAGTGAATCCTTAGCTTCCTTCGATACACAGCGTGTGGATAAGGTAAATATCGTTATTCGGCGTCTCCCAGAGTGATTTATCGTTATATCGAACGATATCCAGGGCTAGGAAGTGAATCCTTAGCTTCCTTCGATACACAGCGTGTGGAAAAGGTAAATATCGTTATTCGGAGTCTCCCAGAGTGATTTATCGTTATATCGAACGATATCGAGGGCTTGGAAGTGAATCCTTAGCTTCCTTCGACACACAGCGTGTGGAAAAGGTAAATATCGTTATTCCGAGTCTCCCACAGTGATTTATCGTTATATCGAACGATATCGTGGGCTAGGAAGTGAAGCCTTAGCTTCTTTCGTTACACAACGCGTGGAAGAGGTAAATATCGCGATTCCGCGTCTCCCAGAGTGATTTATCGTTATATCGAACGATATCGTGGGCTAGGAAGTGAAGCCTTAACTTAATTCGGTACACAGCTTGTGGAATAGGTGAATATCGCGAATATCCGCGTCTCCCAGAGTGATTTATCGTTATATCGAACGATATCGAGGGCTTGGAAGTGAATCCTTAGCTTCCTTCGATACACAGCGTGTGGAATAGGTGAATATCGCGAATCCGCGTCTCGCAGAGTGATTTATCGTTATATCGAACGATATCGAGGGCTACGAAGTGAATCCTTAGCTTCCTTCGATGCACAGCGTGTGCAAAAGGTAAATATCGTTATTCCGCGTCTCGCAGAGTGATTTATCGTTATATCGAACGATATCGAGGGCTAGGAAGTGAAGCCTTAGCTTCTTTCGTTACACAGCGCGTGGAAGAGGTAAATATCGCGAATATCCGCGTCTCCCAGAGTGATTTATCGTTATATCGAACGATATCGTGGGCTAGGAAATGAAGCCTTAGCTTCTTTCGTTACACAACGCGTGGAAGAGGTAAATATCGCGAATATCCGCGTCTCCCAGAGTGATTTATCGTTATATCGAACGATATCGAGGGCTACGAAGTGAATCCTTAGCTTCCTTCGATACACAGCGTGTGGAAAACGTAAATATCGTTATTCCGAGTCTCCCAGAGTGATTTATCGTTATATCGAACGATATCGAGGGCTAGGAAGTGAATCCTTAGCTTCTTTCGTTACACAACGCGTGGAAGAGGTAAATATCGCGAATATCCGCGTCTCCCAGAGTGATTTATCGTTATATCGAACGATATCGAGGGCTTGGAAGTGAATCCTTAGCTTCCTTCGATACACAGCGTGTGGAAAAGGTAAATATCGTTATTCCGAGTCTCCCAGAGTGATTTATCGTTATATCGAACGACATCGTGGGCTAGGAAGTGAATCCTTAGCTTCCTTCGACACACAGCGTGTGGAAATGGTAAATATCGTTATTCCGAGTCTCCCAGAGTGATTTATCGTTATATCGAACGATATCGTGGGCTAGGAAGTGAAGCCTTAGCTTCTTTCGTTACACAACGCGTGGAAGAGGTAAATATCGCGATTCCGCGTCTCCCAGAGTGATTTATCGTTATATCGAACGATATCGTGGGCTAGGAAGTGAAGCCTTAACTTCCTTCGGTACACAGCTTGTGGAATAGGTGAATATCGCGAATATCCGCGTCTCCCAGAGTGATTTATCGTTATATCGAACGATATCGAGGGCTAGGAAGTGAATCCTTAGCTTCCTTCGATACACAGCGTGTGGATTAGGTGAACATCGCGAATCCGCGCCTGCCATAGTGATTTATCGTTATATCGAACGATATCGAGGGCTTGGAAGTGAATCCTTAGCTTCCTTCGATACACAGCGTGTGGAAAAGGTAAATATCGTTATTCCGAGTCTCCCAGAGTGATTTATCGTTATATCGAACGACATCGTGGGCTAGGAAGTGAAGCCTTAGCTTTCTTCGATACACAGCGTGTGGAAAAGGTAAATATCGTTATTCCGAGTCTCCCAGAGTGATTTATCGTTATATCGAACGATATCGTGGGCTAGGAAGTGAAGCCTTAGCTTCTTTCGTTACACAACGCGTGGAAGAGGTAAATATCGCGATTCCGCGTCTCCCAGAGTGATTTATCGTTATATCGAACGATATCGTGGGCTACGAAGTGAATCCTTAGCTTCCTTCGATACACAGCGTGTGGATAAGGTAAATATCGTTATTCGGAGTCTCCCAGAGTGATTTATCGTTATATCGAACGATATCCAGGGCTAGGAAGTGAATCCTTAGCTTCCTTCGATACACAGCGTGTGGAAAAGGTAAATATCGTTATTCGGAGTCTCCCAGAGTGATTTATCGTTATATCGAACGATATCGAGGGCTTGGAAGTGAATCCTTAGCTTCCTTCGATACACAGCGTGTGGAATAGGTGAATATCGCGAATCCGCGTCTCGCAGAGTGATTTATCGTTATATCGAACGATATCGAGGGCTACGAAGTGAATCCTTAGCTTCCTTCGATGCACAGCGTGTGCAAAAGCTAAATATCTTTATTCCGCGTCTCGCAGAGTGATTTATCGTTATATCGAACGATATCGAGGGCTAGGAAGTGAAGCCTTAGCTTCTTTCGTTACACAGCGCGTGGAAGAGGTAAATATCGCGAATATCCGCGTCTCCCAGAGTGATTTATCGTTATATCGAACGATATCGAGGGCTTGGTAGTGAATCCTTAGCTTCCTTCGACACACAGCGTGTGGAAAAGGTAAATATCGTTATTCCGAGTCTCCCACAGTGATTTATCGTTATATCGAACGATATCGTGGGCTAGGAAGTGAAGCCTTAGCTTCTTTCGTTACACAACGCGTGGAAGAGGTAAATATCGCGATTCCGCGTCTCCCAGAGTGATTTATCGTTATATCGAACGATATCGTGGGCTAGGAAGTGAAGCCTTAACTTCCTTCGGTACACAGCTTGTGGAATAGGTGAATATCGCGAATATCCGCGTCTCCCAGAGTGATTTATCGTTATATCGAACGATATCGAGGGCTAGGAAGTGAATCCTTAGCTTCCATCGATACACAGCGTGTGGATTAGGTGAACATCGCGAATCCGCGCCTGCCATAGTGATTTATCGTTATATCGAACGATATCGAGGGCTTGGAAGTGAATCCTTAGCTTCCTTCGATACACAGCGTGTGGAAAAGGTAAATATCGTTATTCCGAGTCTCCCAGAGTGATTTATCGTTATATCGAACGACATCGTGGGCTAGGAAGTGAAGCCTTAGCTTTCTTCGATACACAGCGTGTGGAAAAGGTAAATATCGTTATTCCGAGTCTCCCAGAGTGATTTATCGTTATATCGAACGATATCGTGGGCTAGGAAGTGAAGCCTTAGCTTCTTTCGTTACACAACGCGTGGAAGAGGTAAATATCGCGATTCCGCGTCTCCCAGAGTGATTTATCGTTATATCGAACGATATCGTGGGCTACGAAGTGAATCCTTAGCTTCCTTCGATACACAGCGTGTGGATAAGGTAAATATCGTTATTCGGAGTCTCCCAGAGTGATTTATCGTTATATCGAACGATATCCAGGGCTAGGAAGTGAATCCTTAGCTTCCTTCGATACACAGCGTGTGGAAAAGGTAAATATCGTTATTCGGAGTCTCCCAGAGTGATTTATCGTTATATCGAACGATATCGAGGGCTTGGAAGTGAATCCTTAGCTTCCTTCGACACACAGCGTGTGGAAAAGGTAAATATCGTTATTCCGAGTCTCCCACAGTGATTTATCGTTATATCGAACGATATCGTGGGCTAGGAAGTGAAGCCTTAGCTTCTTTCGTTACACAACGCGTGGAAGAGGTAAATATCGCGATTCCGCGTCTCCCAGAGTGATTTATCGTTATATCGAACGATATCGTGGGCTAGGAAGTGAAGCCTTAACTTCCTTCGGTACACAGCTTGTGGAATAGGTGAATATCGCGAATATCCGCGTCTCCCAGAGTGATTTATCGTTATATCGAACGATATCGAGGGCTAGGAAGTGAATCCTTAGCTTCCTTCGATACACAGCGTGTGGATTAGGTGAACATCGCGAATCCGCGCCTGCCATAGTGATTTATCGTTATATCGAACGATATCGAGGGCTTGGAAGTGAATCCTTAGCTTCCTTCGATACACAGCGTGTGGAAAAGGTAAATATCGTTATTCCGAGTCTCCCAGAGTGATTTATCGTTATATCGAACGACATCGTGGGCTAGGAAGTGAAGCCTTAGCTTTCTTCGATACACAGCGTGTGGAAAAGGTAAATATCGTTATTCCGAGTCTCCCAGAGTGATTTATCGTTATATCGAACGATATCGTGGGCTAGGAAGTGAAGCCTTAGCTTCTTTCGTTACACAACGCGTGGAAGAGGTAAATATCGCGATTCCGCGTCTCCCAGAGTGATTTATCGTTATATCGAACGATATCGTGGGCTACGAAGTGAATCCTTAGCTTCCTTCGATACACAGCGTGTGGATAAGGTAAATATCGTTATTCGGAGTCTCCCAGAGTGATTTATCGTTATATCGAACGATATCCAGGGCTAGGAAGTGAATCCTTAGCTTCCTTCGATACACAGCGTGTGGAAAAGGTAAATATCGTTATTCGGAGTCTCCCAGAGTGATTTATCGTTATATCGAACGATATCGAGGGCTTGGAAGTGAATCCTTAGCTTCCTTCGATACACAGCGTGTGGAATAGGTGAATATCGCGAATCCGCGTCTCGCAGAGTGATTTATCGTTATATCGAACGATATCGAGGGCTACGAAGTGAATCCTTAGCTTCCTTCGATGCACAGCGTGTGCAAAAGGTAAATATCGTTATTCCGCGTCTCGCAGAGTGATTTATCGTTATATCGAACGATATCGAGGGCTAGGAAGTGAAGCCTTAGCTTCTTTCGTTACACAGCGCGTGGAAGAGGTAAATATCGCGAATATCCGCGTCTCCCAGAGTGATTTATCGTTATATCGAACGATATCGTGGGCTAGGAAATGAAGCCTTAGCTTCTTTCGTTACACAACGCGTGGAAGAGGTAAATATCGCGATTCCGCGTCTCCCAGAGTGATTTATCGTTATATCGAACGATATCGAGGGCTTGGAAGTGAATCCTTAGCTTCCTTCGATACACAGCGTGTGGAAAAGGTAAATATCGTTATTCCGAGTCTCCCAGAGTGATTTATCGTTATATCGAACGACATCGTGGGCTAGGAAGTGAAGCCTTAGCTTCCTTCGATACACAGCGTGTGGAAAAGGTAAATATCGTTATTCCGAGTCTCCCAGAGTGATTTATCGTTATATCGAACGATATCGAGGGCTAGGAAGTGAATCATTAGCTTCCTTCGATACACAGCTTGTGGAATAGGTGAATATCGCGAATCCGAGTCTCCCACAGTGATTTATCGTTATATCGAACGATATCGTGGGCTAGGAAATGAAGCCTCAGCTTCTTTCGTTACACAACGCGTGGAAGAGGTAAATATCGCGATTCCGCGTCTCCCAGAGTGATTTATCGTTATATCGAACGATATCGAGGGCTTGGAAGTGAATCCTTAGCTTCCTTCGATACACAGCGTGTGGAAAAGGTAAATATCGTTATTCCGAGTCTCCCAGAGTGATTTATCGTTATATCGAACGACATCGTGGGCTAGGAAGTGAATCCTTAGCTTCCTTCGATACACAGCGTGTGGAAAAGGTAAATATCGTTATTCCGAGTCTCCCAGAGTGATTTATCGTTATATCGAACGATATCGTGGGCTAGGAAGTGAAGCCTTAGCTTCTTTCGTTACACAACGCGTGGAAGAGGTAAATATCGCGATTCCGCGTCTCCCAGAGTGATTTATCGTTATATCGAACGATATCGTGGGCTAGGAAGTGAAGCCTTAACTTCCTTCGGTACACAGCTTGTGGAATAGGTGAATATCGCGAATATCCGCGTCTCCCAGAGTGATTTATCGTTATATCGAACGATATCGAGGGCTAGGAAGTGAATCCTTAGCTTCCTTCGATACACAGCGTGTGGATTAGGTGAACATCGCGAATCCGCGCCTGCCATAGTGATTTATCGTTATATCGAACGATATCGAGGGCTTGGAAGTGAATCCTTAGCTTCCTTCGATACACAGCGTGTGGAAAAGGTAAATATCGTTATTCCGAGTCTCCCAGAGTGATTTATCGTTATATCGAACGACATCGTGGGCTAGGAAGTGAAGCCTTAGCTTCCTTCGATACACAGCGTGTGGAAAAGGTAAATATCGTTATTCCGAGTCTCCCAGAGTGATTTATCGTTATATCGAACGATATCGTGGGCTAGGAAGTGAAGCCTTAGCTTCTTTCGTTACACAACGCGTGGAAGAGGTAAATATCGCGATTCCGCGTCTCCCAGAGTGATTTATCGTTATATCGAACGATATCGTGGGCTACGAAGTGAATCCTTAGCTTCCTTCGATACACAGCGTGTGGATTAGGTGAACATCGCGAATCCGCGTCTCCCAGAGTGATTTATCGTTATACCGAACGATATAGTGGGCTACGAAGTGAATCCTTAGCTTCCTTCGATACACAGCGCGTGGAAGAGGTAAATATCGCGATTCCGCGTCTCCCAGAGTGATTTATCGTTATACCGAACGATATCGTGGGCTAGGAAGTGAAGCCTTAACTTCCTTCGGTACACAGCTTGTGGAATAGGTGAATATCGCGAATCCGCGTCTCGCAGAGTGATTTATCGTTATATCGAACGATATCGAGGGCTACGAAGTGAATCCTTAGCTTCCTTCGATACACAGCGTGTGGAAAACGTAAATATCGTTATTCCGAGTCTCCCAGAGTGATTTATCGTTATATCGAACGATATCGAGGGCTAGGAAGTGAATCCTTAGCTTCTTTCGTTACACAACGCGTGGAAGAGGTAAATATCGCGAATATCCGCGTCTCCCAGAGTGATTTATCGTTATATCGAACGATATCGAGGGCTTGGAAGTGAATCCTTAGCTTCCTTCGATACACAGCGTGTGGAAAAGGTAAATATCGTTATTCCGAGTCTCCCAGAGTGATTTATCGTTATATCGAACGACATCGTGGGCTAGGAAGTGAATCCTTAGCTTCCTTCGACACACAGCGTGTGGAAAAGGTAAATATCGTTATTCCGAGTCTCCCAGAGTGATTTATCGTTATATCGAACGATATCGTGGGCTAGGAAGTGAAGCCTTAGCTTCTTTCGTTACACAACGCGTGGAAGAGGTAAATATCGCGATTCCGCGTCTCCCAGAGTGATTTATCGTTATATCGAACGATATCGTGGGCTACGAAGTGAATCCTTAGCTTCCTTCGATACACAGCGTGTGGATTAGGTGAACATCGCGAATCCGCGCCTGCCATAGTGATTTATCGTTATATCGAACGATATCGGGGGGCTTGGAAGTGAATCCTTAGCTTCCTTCGATACACAGCGTGTGGAAAAGGTAAATATCGTTATTCCGAGTCTCCCAGAGTGATTTATCGTTATATCGAACGACATCGTGGGCTAGGAAGTGAAGCCTTAGCTTCCTTCGATACACAGCGTGTGGAAAAGGTAAATATCGTTATTCCGAGTCTCCCAGGGTGATTTATCGTTATATCGAACGATATCGTGGGCTAGGAAGTGAAGCCTTAGCTTCTTTCGTTACACAACGCGTGGAAGAGGTAAATATCGCGATTCCGCGTCTCCCAGAGTGATTTATCGTTATATCGAACGATATCGTGGGCTACGAAGTGAATCCTTAGCTTCCTTCGATACACAGCGTTTGGATTAGGTGAACATCGCGAATCCGCGTCTCCCAGAGTGATTTATCGTTATACCGAACGATATAGTGGGCTACGAAGTGAATCCTTAGCTTCCTTCGATACACAGCGCGTGGAAGAGGTAAATATCGCGATTCCGCGTCTCCCAGAGTGATTTATCGTTATACCGAACGATATCGTGGGCTAGGAAGTGAAGCCTTAACTTCCTTCGGTACACAGCTTGTGGAATAGGTGAATATCGCGAATCCGCGTCTCGCAGAGTGATTTATCGTTATATCGAACGATATCGAGGGCTACGAAGTGAATCCTTAGCTTCCTTCGATACACAGCGTGTGGAAAACGTAAATATCGTTATTCCGAGTCTCCCAGAGTGATTTATCGTTATATCGAACGATATCGAGGGCTAGGAAGTGAATCCTTAGCTTCTTTCGTTACACAACGCGTGGAAGAGGTAAATATCGCGAATATCCGCGTCTCCCAGAGTGATTTATCGTTATATCGAACGATATCGAGGGCTTGGAAGTGAATCCTTAGCTTCCTTCGATACACAGCGTGTGGAAAAGGTAAATATCGTTATTCCGAGTCTCCCAGAGTGATTTATCGTTATATCGAACGACATCGTGGGCTAGGAAGTGAATCCTTAGCTTCCTTCGACACACAGCGTGTGGAAAAGGTAAATATCGTTATTCCGAGTCTCCCAGAGTGATTTATCGTTATATCGAACGATATCGTGGGCTAGGAAGTGAAGCCTTAGCTTCTTTCGTTACACAACGCGTGGAAGAGGTAAATATCGCGATTCCGCGTCTCCCAGAGTGATTTATCGTTATATCGAACGATATCGTGGGCTAGGAAGTGAAGCCTTAACTTCCTTCGGTACACAGCTTGTGGAATAGGTGAATATCGCGAATATCCGCGTCTCCCAGAGTGATTTATCGTTATACCGAACGATATAGTGGGCTACGAAGTGAATCCTTAGCTTCCTTCGATACACAGCGCGTGGAAGAGGTAAATATCGCGATTCCGCGTCTCCCAGAGTGATTTATCGTTATACCGAACGATATCGTGGGCTAGGAAGTGAAGCCTTAACTTCCTTCGGTACACAGCTTGTGGAATAGGTGAATATCGCGAATCCGCGTCTCGCAGAGTGATTTATCGTTATATCGAACGATATCGAGGGCTACGAAGTGAATCCTTAGCTTCCTTCGATACACAGCGTGTGGAATACGTAAATATCGTTATTCCGAGTCTCCCAGAGTGATTTATCGTTATATCGAACGATATCGAGGGCTAGGAAGTGAATCCTTAGCTTCTTTCGTTACACAACGCGTGGAAGAGGTAAATATCGCGAATATCCGCGTCTCCCAGAGTGATTTATCGTTATATCGAACGATATCGAGGGCTTGGAAGTGAATCCTTAGCTTCCTTCGATACACAAAG
This sequence comes from Nomada fucata, assembly GCA_948146005.1. NCBI lineage: Eukaryota > Metazoa > Arthropoda > Insecta > Hymenoptera > Apidae > Nomada > Nomada fucata. The sequence continues at coordinate 18,410,663 of OX411279.1, read as the reverse complement.
TGTGGAAAAGGTAAATATCGTTATTCCGAGTCTCCCAGAGTGATTTATCGTTATATCGAACGACATCGTGGGCTAGGAAGTGAATCCTTAGCTTCCTTCGACACACAGCGTGTGGAAAAGGTAAATATCGTTATTCCGAGTCTCCCAGAGTGATTTATCGTTATATCGAACGATATCGTGGGCTAGGAAGTGAAGCCTTAGCTTCTTTCGTTACACAACGCGTGGAAGAGGTAAATATCGCGATTCCGCGTCTCCCAGAGTGATTTATCGTTATATCGAACGATATCGTGGGCTAGGAAGTGAAGCCTTAACTTCCTTCGGTACACAGCTTGTGGAATAGGTGAATATCGCGAATATCCGCGTCTCCCAGAGTGATTTATCGTTATATCGAACGATATCGAGGGCTAGGAAGTGAATCCTTAGCTTCCTTCGATACACAGCGTGTGGATTAGGTGAACATCGCGAATCCGCGCCTGCCATAGTGATTTATCGTTATATCGAACGATATCGAGGGCTTGGAAGTGAATCCTTAGCTTCCTTCGATACACAGCGTGTGGAAAAGGTAAATATCGTTATTCCGAGTCTCCCAGAGTGATTTATCGTTATATCGAACGACATCGTGGGCTAGGAAGTGAAGCCTTAGCTTCCTTCGATACACAGCGTGTGGAAAAGGTAAATATCGTTATTCCGAGTCTCCCAGAGTGATTTATCGTTATATCGAACGACATCGTGGGCTAGGAAGTGAATCCTTAGCTTCCTTCGACACACAGCGTGTGGAAAAGGTAAATATCGTTATTCCGAGTCTCCCAGAGTGATTTATCGTTATATCGAACGATATCGTGGGCTAGGAAGTGAAGCCTTAGCTTCTTTCGTTACACAACGCGTGGAAGAGGTAAATATCGCGATTCCGCGTCTCCCAGAGTGATTTATCGTTATATCGAACGATATCGTGGGCTAGGAAGTGAAGCCTTAACTTCCTTCGGTACACAGCTTGTGGAATAGGTGAATATCGCGAATATCCGCGTCTCCCAGAGTGATTTATCGTTATACCGAACGATATAGTGGGCTACGAAGTGAATCCTTAGCTTCCTTCGATACACAGCGCGTGGAAGAGGTAAATATCGCGATTCCGCGTCTCCCAGAGTGATTTATCGTTATACCGAACGATATCGTGGGCTAGGAAGTGAAGCCTTAACTTCCTTCGGTACACAGCTTGTGGAATAGGTGAATATCGCGAATCCGCGCCTCGCAGAGTGATTTATCGTTATATCGAACGATATCGAGGGCTACGAAGTGAATCCTTAGCTTCCTTCGATACACAGCGTGTGGAAAACGTAAATATCGTTATTCCGAGTCTCCCAGAGTGATTTATCGTTATATCGAACGATATCGAGGGCTAGGAAGTGAATCCTTAGCTTCTTTCGTTACACAACGCGTGGAAGAGGTAAATATCGCGAATATCCGCGTCTCCCAGAGTGATTTATCGTTATATCGAACGATATCGAGGGCTTGGAAGTGAATCCTTAGCTTCCTTCGATACACAGCGTGTGGAAAAGGTAAATATCGTTATTCCGAGTCTCCCAGAGTGATTTATCGTTATATCGAACGACATCGTGGGCTAGGAAGTGAATCCTTAGCTTCCTTCGACACACAGCGTGTGGAAAAGGTAAATATCGTTATTCCGAGTCTCCCAGAGTGATTTTTCGTTATATCGAACGATATCGTGGGCTAGGAAGTGAAGCCTTAGCTTCTTTCGTTACACAACGCGTGGAAGAGGTAAATATCGCGATTCCGCGTCTCCCAGAGTGATTTATCGTTATATCGAACGATATCGTGGGCTAGGAAGTGAAGCCTTAACTTCCTTCGGTACACAGCTTGTGGAATAGGTGAATATCGCGAATATCCGCGTCTCCCAGAGTGATTTATCGTTATATCGAACGATATCGAGGGCTAGGAAGTGAATCCTTAGCTTCCTTCGATACACAGCGTGTGGATTAGGTGAACATCGCGAATCCGCGCCTGCCATAGTGATTTATCGTTATATCGAACGATATCGAGGGCTTGGAAGTGAATCCTTAGCTTCCTTCGATACACAGCGTGTGGAAAAGGTAAATATCGTTATTCCGAGTCTCCCAGAGTGATTTATCGTTATATCGAACGACATCGTGGGCTAGGAAGTGAAGCCTTAGCTTCCTTCGATACACAGCGTGTGGAAAAGGTAAATATCGTTATTCCGAGTCTCCCAGAGTGATTTATCGTTATATCGAACGATATCGTGGGCTAGGAAGTGAAGCCTTAGCTTCTTTCGTTACACAACGCGTGGAAGAGGTAAATATCGCGATTCCGCGTCTCCCAGAGTGATTTATCGTTATATCGAACGATATCGTGGGCTACGAAGTGAATCCTTAGCTTCCTTCGATACACAGCGTGTGGATTAGGTGAACATCGCGAATCCGCGTCTCCCAGAGTGATTTATCGTTATACCGAACGATATAGTGGGCTACGAAGTGAATCCTTAGCTTCCTTCGATACACAGCGCGTGGAAGAGGTAAATATCGCGATTCCGCGTCTCCCAGAGTGATTTATCGTTATACCGAACGATATCGTGGGCTAGGAAGTGAAGCCTTAACTTCCTTCGGTACACAGCTTGTGGAATAGGTGAATATCGCGAATCCGCGTCTCGCAGAGTGATTTATCGTTATATCGAACGATATCGAGGGCTACGAAGTGAATCCTTAGCTTCCTTCGATACACAGCGTGTGGAAAACGTAAATATCGTTATTCCGAGTCTCCCAGAGTGATTTATCGTTATATCGAACGATATCGAGGGCTAGGAAGTGAATCCTTAGCTTCTTTCGTTACACAACGCGTGGAAGAGGTAAATATCGCGAATATCCGCGTCTCCCAGAGTGATTTATCGTTATATCGAACGATATCGAGGGCTTGGAAGTGAATCCTTAGCTTCCTTCGACACACAGCGTGTGGAAAAGGTAAATATCGTTATTCCGAGTCTCCCACAGTGATTTATCGTTATATCGAACGATATCGTGGGCTAGGAAGTGAAGCCTTAGCTTCTTTCGTTACACAACGCGTGGAAGAGGTAAATATCGCGATTCCGCGTCTCCCAGAGTGATTTATCGTTATATCGAACGATATCGTGGGCTAGGAAGTGAAGCCTTAACTTCCTTCGGTACACAGCTTGTGGAATAGGTGAATATCGCGAATATCCGCGTCTCCCAGAGTGATTTATCGTTATATCGAACGATATCGAGGGCTAGGAAGTGAATCCTTAGCTTCCTTCGATACACAGCGTGTGGATTAGGTGAACATCGCGAATCCGCGCCTGCCATAGTGATTTATCGTTATATCGAACGATATCGAGGGCTTGGAAGTGAATCCTTAGCTTCCTTCGATACACAGCGTGTGGAAAAGGTAAATATCGTTATTCCGAGTCTCCCAGAGTGATTTATCGTTATATCGAACGACATCGTGGGCTAGGAAGTGAAGCCTTAGCTTTCTTCGATACACAGCGTGTGGAAAAGGTAAATATCGTTATTCCGAGTCTCCCAGAGTGATTTATCGTTATATCGAACGATATCGTGGGCTAGGAAGTGAAGCCTTAGCTTCTTTCGTTACACAACGCGTGGAAGAGGTAAATATCGCGATTCCGCGTCTCCCAGAGTGATTTATCGTTATATCGAACGATATCGTGGGCTACGAAGTGAATCCTTAGCTTCCTTCGATACACAGCGTGTGGATAAGGTAAATATCGTTATTCGGAGTCTCCCAGAGTGATTTATCGTTATATCGAACGATATCCAGGGCTAGGAAGTGAATCCTTAGCTTCCTTCGATACACAGCGTGTGGAAAAGGTAAATATCGTTATTCGGAGTCTCCCAGAGTGATTTATCGTTATATCGAACGATATCGAGGGCTTGGAAGTGAATCCTTAGCTTCCTTCGATACACAGCGTGTGGAATAGGTGAATATCGCGAATCCGCGTCTCGCAGAGTGATTTATCGTTATATCGAACGATATCGAGGGCTACGAAGTGAATCCTTAGCTTCCTTCGATGCACAGCGTGTGCAAAAGGTAAATATCGTTATTCCGCGTCTCGCAGAGTGATTTATCGTTATATCGAACGATATCGAGGGCTAGGAAGTGAAGCCTTAGCTTCTTTCGTTACACAGCGCGTGGAAGAGGTAAATATCGCGAATATCCGCGTCTCCCAGAGTGATTTATCGTTATATCGAACGATATCGTGGGCTAGGAAATGAAGCCTTAGCTTCTTTCGTTACACAACGCGTGGAAGAGGTAAATATCGCGATTCCGCGTCTCCCAGAGTGATTTATCGTTATATCGAACGATATCGAGGGCTTGGAAGTGAATCCTTAGCTTCCTTCGATACACAGCGTGTGGAAAAGGTAAATATCGTTATTCCGAGTCTCCCAGAGTGATTTATCGTTATATCGAACGACATCGTGGGCTAGGAAGTGAAGCCTTAGCTTCCTTCGATACACAGCGTGTGGAAAAGGTAAATATCGTTATTCCGAGTCTCCCAGAGTGATTTATCGTTATATCGAACGATATCGAGGGCTAGGAAGTGAATCATTAGCTTCCTTCGATACACAGCTTGTGGAATAGGTGAATATCGCGAATCCGAGTCTCCCACAGTGATTTATCGTTATATCGAACGATATCGTGGGCTAGGAAATGAAGCCTCAGCTTCTTTCGTTACACAACGCGTGGAAGAGGTAAATATCGCGATTCCGCGTCTCCCAGAGTGATTTATCGTTATATCGAACGATATCGAGGGCTTGGAAGTGAATCCTTAGCTTCCTTCGATACACAGCGTGTGGAAAAGGTAAATATCGTTATTCCGAGTCTCCCAGAGTGATTTATCGTTATATCGAACGACATCGTGGGCTAGGAAGTGAATCCTTAGCTTCCTTCGATACACAGCGTGTGGAAAAGGTAAATATCGTTATTCCGAGTCTCCCAGAGTGATTTATCGTTATATCGAACGATATCGTGTGCTAGGAAGTGAAGCCTTAGCTTCTTTCGTTACACAACGCGTGGAAGAGGTAAATATCGCGATTCCGCGTCTCCCAGAGTGATTTATCGTTATATCGAACGATATCGTGGGCTAGGAAGTGAATCCTTAGCTTCCTTCGATACACAGCGTGTGGATTAGGTGAACATCGCGAATCCGCGCCTGCCATAGTGATTTATCGTTATATCGAACGATATCGAGGGCTTGGAAGTGAATCCTTAGCTTCCTTCGATACACAGCGTGTGGAAAAGGTAAATATCGTTATTCCGAGTCTCCCAGAGTGATTTATCGTTATATCGAACGACATCGTGGGCTAGGAAGTGAAGCCTTAGCTTCCTTCGATACACAGCGTGTGGAAAAGGTAAATATCGTTATTCCGAGTCTCCCAGAGTGATTTATCGTTATATCGAACGATATCGTGGGCTAGGAAGTGAAGCCTTAGCTTCTTTCGTTACACAACGCGTGGAAGAGGTAAATATCGCGATTCCGCGTCTCCCAGAGTGATTTATCGTTATATCGAACGATATCGTGGGCTACGAAGTGAATCCTTAGCTTCCTTCGATACACAGCGTGTGGATTAGGTGAACATCGCGAATCCGCGTCTCCCAGAGTGATTTATCGTTATACCGAACGATATAGTGGGCTACGAAGTGAATCCTTAGCTTCCTTCGATACACAGCGCGTGGAAGAGGTAAATATCGCGATTCCGCGTCTCCCAGAGTGATTTATCGTTATACCGAACGATATCGTGGGCTAGGAAGTGAAGCCTTAACTTCCTTCGGTACACAGCTTGTGGAATAGGTGAATATCGCGAATCCGCGTCTCGCAGAGTGATTTATCGTTATATCGAACGATATCGAGGGCTACGAAGTGAATCCTTAGCTTCCTTCGATACACAGCGTGTGGAAAACGAAAATATCGTTATTCCGAGTCTCCCAGAGTGATTTATCGTTATATCGAACGATATCGAGGGCTAGGAAGTGAATCCTTAGCTTCTTTCGTTACACAACGCGTGGAAGAGGTAAATATCGCGAATATCCGCGTCTCCCAGAGTGATTTATCGTTATATCGAACGATATCGTGGGCTACGAAGTGAATCCTTAGCTTCCTTCGACACACAGCGTGTGGAAAAGGTAAATATCGTTATTCCGAGTCTCCCAGAGTGATTTATCGTTATATCGAACGATATCGTGGGCTAGGAAGTGAAGCCTTAGCTTCTTTCGTTACACAACGCGTGGAAGAGGTAAATATCGCGATTCCGCGTCTCCCAGAGTGATTTATCGTTATATCGAACGATATCGTGGGCTAGGAAGTGAAGCCTTAACTTCCTTCGGTACACAGCTTGTGGAATAGGTGAATATCGCGAATATCCGCGTCTCCCAGAGTGATTTATCGTTATATCGAACGATATCGAGGGCTAGGAAGTGAATCCTTAGCTTCCTTCGATACACAGCGTGTGGATTAGGTGAACATCGCGAATCCGCGCCTGCCATAGTGATTTATCGTTATATCGAACGATATCGAGGGCTTGGAAGTGAATCCTTAGCTTCCTTCGATACACAGCGTGTGGAAAAGGTAAATATCGTTATTCCGAGTCTCCCAGAGTGATTTATCGTTATATCGAACGACATCGTGGGCTAGGAAGTGAATCCTTAGCTTCCTTCGACACACAGCGTGTGGAAAAGGTAAATATCGTTATTCCGAGTCTCCCAGAGTGATTTATCGTTATATCGAACGATATCGTGGGCTAGGAAGTGAAGCCTTAGCTTCTTTCGTTACACAACGCGTGGAAGAGGTAAATATCGCGATTCCGCGTCTCCCAGAGTGATTTATCGTTATATCGAACGATATCGTGGGCTACGAAGTGAATCCTTAGCTTCCTTCGATACACAGCGTGTGGATTAGGTGAACATCGCGAATCCGCGCCTGCCATAGTGATTTATCGTTATATCGAACGATATCGAGGGCTTGGAAGTGAATCCTTAGCTTCCTTCGATACACAGCGTGTGGAAAAGGTAAATATCGTTATTCCGAGTCTCCCAGAGTGATTTATCGTTATATCGAACGACATCGTGGGCTAGGAAGTGAAGCCTTAGCTTCCTTCGATACACAGCGTGTGGAAAAGGTAAATATCGTTATTCCGAGTCTCCCAGAGTGATTTATCGTTATATCGAACGATATCGTGGGCTAGGAAGTGAAGCCTTAGCTTCTTTCGTTACACAACGCGTGGAAGAGGTAAATATCGCGATTCCGCGTCTCCCAGAGTGATTTATCGTTATATCGAACGATATCGTGGGCTACGAAGTGAATCCTTAGCTTCCTTCGATACACAGCGTTTGGATTAGGTGAACATCGCGAATCCGCGTCTCCCAGAGTGATTTATCGTTATACCGAACGATATAGTGGGCTACGAAGTGAATCCTTAGCTTCCTTCGATACACAGCGCGTGGAAGAGGTAAATATCGCGATTCCGCGTCTCCCAGAGTGATTTATCGTTATACCGAACGATATCGTGGGCTAGGAAGTGAAGCCTTAACTTCCTTCGGTACACAGCTTGTGGAATAGGTGAATATCGCGAATCCGCGTCTCGCAGAGTGATTTATCGTTATATCGAACGATATCGAGGGCTACGAAGTGAATCCTTAGCTTCCTTCGATACACAGCGTGTGGAAAACGTAAATATCGTTATTCCGAGTCTCCCAGAGTGATTTATCGTTATATCGAACGATATCGAGGGCTAGGAAGTGAATCCTTAGCTTCTTTCGTTACACAACGCGTGGAAGAGGTAAATATCGCGAATATCCGCGTCTCCCAGAGTGATTTATCGTTATATCGAACGATATCGAGGGCTTGGAAGTGAATCCTTAGCTTCCTTCGATACACAGCGTGTGGAAAAGGTAAATATCGTTATTCCGAGTCTCCCAGAGTGATTTATCGTTATATCGAACGACATCGTGGGCTAGGAAGTGAATCCTTAGCTTCCTTCGACACACAGCGTGTGGAAAAGGTAAATATCGTTATTCCGAGTCTCCCAGAGTGATTTATCGTTATATCGAACGATATCGTGGGCTAGGAAGTGAAGCCTTAGCTTCTTTCGTTACACAACGCGTGGAAGAGGTAAATATCGCGATTCCGCGTCTCCCAGAGTGATTTATCGTTATATCGAACGATATCGTGGGCTAGGAAGTGAAGCCTTAACTTCCTTCGGTACACAGCTTGTGGAATAGGTGAATATCGCGAATATCCGCGTCTCCCAGAGTGATTTATCGTTATACCGAACGATATAGTGGGCTACGAAGTGAATCCTTAGCTTCCTTCGATACACAGCGCGTGGAAGAGGTAAATATCGCGATTCCGCGTCTCCCAGAGTGATTTATCGTTATACCGAACGATATCGTGGGCTAGGAAGTGAAGCCTTAACTTCCTTCGGTACACAGCTTGTGGAATAGGTGAATATCGCGAATCCGCGTCTCGCAGAGTGATTTATCGTTATATCGAACGATATCGAGGGCTACGAAGTGAATCCTTAGCTTCCTTCGATACACAGCGTGTGGAAAACGTAAATATCGTTATTCCGAGTCTCCCAGAGTGATTTATCGTTATATCGAACGATATCGAGGGCTAGGAAGTGAATCCTTAGCTTCTTTCGTTACACAACGCGTGGAAGAGGTAAATATCGCGAATATCCGCGTCTCCCAGAGTGATTTATCGTTATATCGAACGATATCGAGGGCTTGGAAGTGAATCCTTAGCTTCCTTCGATACACTGCGTGTGGAAAAGGTAAATATCGTTATTCCGAGTCTCCCAGAGTGATTTATCGTTATATCGAACGACATCGTGGGCTAGGAAGTGAATCCTTAGCTTCCTTCGACACACAGCGTGTGGAAAAGGTAAATATCGTTATTCCGAGTCTCCCAGAGTGATTTATCGTTATATCGAACGATATCGTGGGCTAGGAAGTGAAGCCTTAGCTTCTTTCGTTACACAACGCGTGGAAGAGGTAAATATCGCGATTCCGCGTCTCCCAGAGTGATTTATCGTTATATCGAACGATATCGTGGGCTAGGAAGTGAAGCCTTAACTTCCTTCGGTACACAGCTTGTGGAATAGGTGAATATCGCGAATATCCGCGTCTCCCAGAGTGATTTATCGTTATATCGAACGATATCGAGGGCTAGGAAGTGAATCCTTAGCTTCCTTCGATACACAGCGTGTGGATTAGGTGAACATCGCGAATCCGCGCCTGCCATAGTGATTTATCGTTATATCGAACGATATCGAGGGCTTGGAAGTGAATCCTTAGCTTCCTTCGATACACAGCGTGTGGAAAAGGTAAATATCGTTATTCCGAGTCTCCCAGAGTGATTTATCGTTATATCGAACGACATCGTGGGCTAGGAAGTGAAGCCTTAGCTTCCTTCGATACACAGCGTGTGGAAAAGGTAAATATCGTTATTCCGAGTCTCCCAGAGTGATTTATCGTTATATCGAACGACATCGTGGGCTAGGAAGTGAATCCTTAGCTTCCTTCGACACACAGCGTGTGGAAAAGGTAAATATCGTTATTCCGAGTCTCCCAGAGTGATTTATCGTTATATCGAACGATATCGTGGGCTAGGAAGTGAAGCCTTAGCTTCTTTCGTTACACAACGCGTGGAAGAGGTAAATATCGCGATTCCGCGTCTCCCAGAGTGATTTATCGTTATACCGAACGATATCGTGGGCTAGGAAGTGAAGCCTTAACTTCCTTCGGTACACAGCTTGTGGAATAGGTGAATATCGCGAATCCGCGCCTCGCAGAGTGATTTATCGTTATATCGAACGATATCGAGGGCTACGAAGTGAATCCTTAGCTTCCTTCGATACACAGCGTGTGGAAAACGTAAATATCGTTATTCCGAGTCTCCCAGAGTGATTTATCGTTATATCGAACGATATCGAGGGCTAGGAAGTGAATCCTTAGCTTCTTTCGTTACACAACGCGTGGAAGAGGTAAATATCGCGAATATCCGCGTCTCCCAGAGTGATTTATCGTTATATCGAACGATATCGAGGGCTTGGAAGTGAATCCTTAGCTTCCTTCGATACACAGCGTGTGGAAAAGGTAAATATCGTTATTCCGAGTCTCCCAGAGTGATTTATCGTTATATCGAACGACATCGTGGGCTAGGAAGTGAATCCTTAGCTTCCTTCGACACACAGCGTGTGGAAAAGGTAAATATCGTTATTCCGAGTCTCCCAGAGTGATTTTTCGTTATATCGAACGATATCGTGGGCTAGGAAGTGAAGCCTTAGCTTCTTTCATTACACAACGCGTGGAAGAGGTAAATATCGCGATTCCGCGTCTCCCAGAGTGATTTATCGTTATATCGAACGATATCGTGGGCTAGGAAGTGAAGCCTTAACTTCCTTCGGTACACAGCTTGTGGAATAGGTGAATATCGCGAATATCCGCGTCTCCCAGAGTGATTTATCGTTATATCGAACGATATCGAGGGCTAGGAAGTGAATCCTTAGCTTCCTTCGATACACAGCGTGTGGATTAGGTGAACATCGCGAATCCGCGCCTGCCATAGTGATTTATCGTTATATCGAACGATATCGAGGGCTTGGAAGTGAATCCTTAGCTTCCTTCGATACACAGCGTGTGGAAAAGGTAAATATCGTTATTCCGAGTCTCCCAGAGTGATTTATCGTTATATCGAACGACATCGTGGGCTAGGAAGTGAAGCCTTAGCTTCCTTCGATACACAGCGTGTGGAAAAGGTAAATATCGTTATTCCGAGTCTCCCAGAGTGATTTATCGTTATATCGAACGATATCGTGGGCTAGGAAGTGAAGCCTTAGCTTCTTTCGTTACACAACGCGTGGAAGAGGTAAATATCGCGATTCCGCGTCTCCCAGAGTGATTTATCGTTATATCGAACGATATCGTGGGCTACGAAGTGAATCCTTAGCTTCCTTCGATACACAGCGTGTGGATTAGGTGAACATCGCGAATCCGCGTCTCCCAGAGTGATTTATCGTTATACCGAACGATATAGTGGGCTACGAAGTGAATCCTTAGCTTCCTTCGATACACAGCGCGTGGAAGAGGTAAATATCGCGATTCCGCGTCTCCCAGAGTGATTTATCGTTATACCGAACGATATCGTGGGCTAGGAAGTGAAGCCTTAACTTCCTTCGGTACACAGCTTGTGGAATAGGTGAATATCGCGAATCCGCGTCTCGCAGAGTGATTTATCGTTATATCGAACGATATCGAGGGCTACGAAGTGAATCCTTAGCTTCCTTCGATACACAGCGTGTGGAAAACGTAAATATCGTTATTCCGAGTCTCCCAGAGTGATTTATCGTTATATCGAACGATATCGAGGGTTAGGAAGTGAATCCTTAGCTTCTTTCGTTACACAACGCGTGGAAGAGGTAAATATCGCGAATATCCGCGTCTCCCAGAGTGATTTATCGTTATATCGAACGATATCGAGGGCTTGGAAGTGAATCCTTAGCTTCCTTCGATACACAGCGTGTGGAAAAGGTAAATATCGTTATTCCGAGTCTCCCAGAGTGATTTATCGTTATATCGAACGATATCGAGGGCTAGGAAGTGAATCATTAGCTTCCTTCGATACACAGCTTGTGGAATAGGTGAATATCGCGAATCCGAGTCTCCCACAGTGATTTATCGTTATATCGAACGATATCGTGGGCTAGGAAATGAAGCCTTAGCTTCTTTCGTTACACAACGCGTGGAAGAGGTAAATATCGCGATTCCGCGTCTCCCAGAGTGATTTATCGTTATATCGAACTATATCGAGGGCTTGGAAGTGATTCCTTAGCTTCCTTCGATACACAGCGTGTGGAAAAGGTAAATATCGTTATTCCGAGTCTCCCAGAGTGATTTATCGTTATATCGAACGACATCGTGGGCTAGGAAGTGAATCCTTAGCTTCCTTCGATACACAGCGTGTGGAAAAGGTAAATATCGTTATTCCGAGTCTCCCAGAGTGATTTATCGTTATATCGAACGATATCGTGGGCTAGGAAGTGAAGCCTTAGCTTCTTTCGTTACACAACGCGTGGAAGAGGTAAATATCGCGATTCCGCGTCTCCCAGAGTGATTTATCGTTATATCGATCGATATCGTGGGCTACGAAGTGAATCCTTAGCTTCCTTCGATACACAGCGTGTGGATAAGGTAAATATCGTTATTCGGAGTCTCCCAGAGTGATTTATCGTTATATCGAAGGACATCGTGGGCTAGGAAGTGAATCCTTAGCTTCCTTCGATACACAGCGTGTGGAAAAGGTAAATATCGTTATTCCGAGTCTCCCAGAGTGATTTATGGTTATATCGAACGATATCGAGGGCTTGGAAGTGAATCCTTAGCTTCCTTCGATACACAGCGTGTGGAATAGGTGAATATCGCGAATCCGCGTCTTGCAGAGTGATTTATCGTTATATCGAACGATATCGAGGGTTACGAAGTGAATCCTTAGCTTCCTTCGATGCACAGCGTGTGCAAAAGGTAAATATCGTTATTCCGCGTCTCGCAGAGTGATTTATCGTTATATCGAACGATATCGAGGGCTAGGAAGTGAAGCCTTAGCTTCTTTCGTTACACAGCGCGTGGAAGAGGTAAATATCGCGAATATCCGCGTCTCCCAGAGTGATTTATCGTTATATCGAACGATATCGTGGGCTAGGAAATGAAGCCTTAGCTTCTTTCGTTACACAACGCGTGGAAGAGGTAAATATCGCGATTCCGCGTCTCCCAGAGTGATTTATCGTTATATCGAACGATATCGAGGTTTTGGAAGTGAATCCTTAGCTTCCTTCGATACACAGCGTGTGGAAAAGGTAAATATCGTTATTCCGAGTCTCCCAGAGTGATTTATCGTTATATCGAACGACATCGTGGGCTAGGAAGTGAAGCCTTAGCTTCCTTCGATACACAGCGTGTGGAAAAGGTAAATATCGTTATTCCGAGTCTCCCAGAGTGATTTATCGTTATATCGAACGATATCGAGGGCTAGGAAGTGAATCATTAGCTTCCTTCGATACACAGCTTGTGGAATAGGTGAATATCGCGAATCCGAGTCTCCCACAGTGATTTATCGTTATATCGAACGATATCGTGGGCTAGGAAATGAAGCCTTAGCTTCTTTCGTTGCACAACGCGTGGAAGAGGTAAATATCGCGATTCCGCGTCTCCCAGAGTGATTTATCGTTATATCGAACGATATCGAGGGCTTGGAAGTGAATCCTTAGCTTCCTTCGATACACAGCGTGTGGAAAAGGTAAATATCGTTATTCCGAGTCTCCCAGAGTGATTTATCGTTATATCGAACGACATCGTGGGCTAGGAAGTGAATCCTTAGCTTCCTTCGATACACAGCGTGTGGAAAAGGTAAATATCGTTATTCCGAGTCTCCCAGAGTGATTTATCGTTATATCGAACGATATCGTGGGCTAGGAAGTGAAGCCTTAGCTTCTTTCGTTACACAACGCGTGGAAGAGGTAAATATCGCGATTCCGCGTCTCCCAGAGTGATTTATCGTTATATCGAACGATATCGTGGGCTAGGAAGTGAAGCCTTAACTTCCTTCGGTACACAGCTTGTGGAATAGGTGAATATCGCGAATATCCGCGTCTCCCAGAGTGATTTATCGTTATATCGAACGATATCGAGAGCTAGGAAGTGAATCCTTAGCTTCCTTCGATACACAGCGTGTGGATTAGGTGAACATCGCGAATCCGCGCCTGCCATAGTGATTTATCGTTATATCGAACGATATCGAGGGCTTGGAAGTGAATCCTTAGCTTCCTTCGATACACAGCGTGTGGAAAAGGTAAATATCGTTATTCCGAGTCTCCCAGAGTGATTTATCGTTATATCGAACGATATCGTGGGCTACGAAGTGAATCCTTAGCTTCCTTCGATACACAGCGTGTGGATTAGGTGAACATCGCGAATCCGCGTCTCCCAGAGTGATTTATCGTTATACCGAACGATATAGTGGGCTACGAAGTGAATCCTTAGCTTCCTTCGATACACAGCGCGTGGAAGAGGTAAATATCGTGATTCCGCGTCTCCCAGAGTGATTTATCGTTATACCGAACGATATCGTGGGCTAGGAAGTGAAGCCTTAACTTCCTTCGGTACACAGCTTGTGGAATAGGTGAATATCGCGAATCCGCGTCTCGCAGAGTGATTTATCGTTATATCGAACGATATCGTGGGCTAGGAAGTGAAGCCTTAACTTCCTTCGGTACACAGCTTGTGGAATAGGTGAATATCGCGAATATCCGCGTCTCCCAGAGTGATTTATCGTTATATCGAACGATATCGAGGGCTAGGAAGTGAATCCTTAGCTTCCTTCGATACACAGCGTGTGGATTAGGTGAACATCGCGAATCCGCGCCTGCCATAGTGATTTATCGTTATATCGAACGATATCGAGGGCTTGGAAGTGAATCCTTAGCTTCCTTCGATACACAGCGTGTGGAAAAGGTAAATATCGTTATTCCGAGTCTCCCAGAGTGATTTATCGTTATATCGAACGACATCGTGGGCTAGGAAGTGAAGCCTTAACTTCCTTCGGTACACAGCTTGTGGAATAGGTGAATATCGCGAATCCGCGTCTCGCAGAGTGATTTATCGTTATATCGAACGATATCGAGGGCTACGAAGTGAATCCTTAGCTTCCTTCGATACACAGCGCGTGGAAAAAGTAAATGTCGTTATTCCGAGTCTCCCAGAGTGATTTATCGTTATATCGAACGATATCGAGGGCTAGTAAGTGAATCCTTAGCCTCCTTCGATACACAGCGTGTGCAAAAGGTAAATATCTTTATTCCGAGTCTCCCAGAGTCATGTATCGTTATATCGAACGATATCGTGGGCTAGGAAGTGAATGCTTAGCTTCCTTCGATACACAGCGTGTGGAATAGGTGAATATCGCGAATCCGAGTGTCCCAGAGTGATTTATCGTTATATCGAACGATATCGTGGGCTAGGAAGTGAATCCTAAGCTTCCTTCGATACACAGCGTGTGGATTAGGTGAATATCGCGATTCCGCGTCTCCCAGAGTGATTTATCGTTATATCGAACGATATCGAGGGCTAGGAAGTGAATCATTAGCTTCCTTCGATACACAGCTTGTGGAATAGGTGAATATCGCTAATCCGAGTGTCCCAGAGTGATTTATCGTTATATCGAACGATATGGTGGGCTAGGAAGTGAAGCCTTAGCTTCTTTCGTTACACAGCGCGTGGAAGAGGTAAATATCGCGATTCCGCGTCTCCCAGAGTGATTTATCGTTATATCGAACGATATCGAGGGCTTGGAAGTGAATCCTTAGCTTCCTTCGATACACAGCGTGTGGAAAAGGTAAATATCGTTATTCCGAGTCTCCCAGAGTGATTTATCGTTATATCGAACGACATCGTGGGCTAGGAAGTGAATCCTTAGCTTCCTTCGATACACAGCGTGTGGAAAAGGTAAATATCGTTATTCCGAGTCTCCCAGAGTGATTTATCGTTATATCGAACGATATCGTGGGCTAGGAAGTGAAGCATTAGCTTCTTTCGTTACACAACGCGTGGAAGAGGTGAATATCGCGAATCCGAGTCTCCCAGAGTGATTTATCGTTATATCGAACGATATCGTGGGCTGGGAAGTGAAGCCTTAACTTCTTTCGTTACACAACGCGTGGAAGAGGTAAATATCGCGATTCCGCGTCTCCCAGAGTGATTTATCGTTATATCGAACGATATCGAGGGCTTGGAAGTGAATCCTTAGCTTCCTTCGATACACAGCGTGTGGAAAAGGTAAATATCGTTATTCCGAGTCTCCCAGAGTGATTTATCGTTATATCGAACGACATCGTGGGCTAGGAAGTGAAGCCTTAGCTTCCTTCGATACACAGCGTGTGGAAAAGGTAAATATCGTTATTCCGAGTCTCCCAGAGTGATTTATCGTTATATCGAACGATATCGTGGGCTAGGAAGTGAAGCCTTAGCTTCTTTCGTTACACAACGCGTGGAAGAGGTAAATATCGCGATTCCGCGTCTCCCAGAGTGATTTATCGTTATATCGAACGATATCGTGGGCTAGGAAGTGAAGCCTTAACTTCCTTCGGTACACAGCTTGTGGAATAGGTGAATATCGCGAATATCCGCGTCTCCCAGAGTGATTTATCGTTATATCGAACGATATCGAGGGCTAGGAAGTGAATCCTTAGCTTCCTTCGATACACAGCGTGTGGATTAGGTGAACATCGCGAATCCGCGCCTGCCATAGTGATTTATCGTTATATCGAACGATATCGAGGGCTTGGAAGTGAATCCTTAGCTTCCTTCGATACACAGCGTGTGGAAAAGGTAAATATCGTTATTCCGAATCTCCCAGAGTGATTTATCGTTATATCGAACGACATCGTGGGCTAGGAAGTGAAGCCTTAGCTTCCTTCGATACACAGCGTGTGGAAAAGGTAAATATCGTTATTCCGAGTCTCCCAGAGTGATTTATCGTTATATCGAACGATATCGAGGGCTTGGAAGTGAATCCTTAGCTTCCTTCGATACACAGCGTGTGGAATAGGTGAATATCGCGAATCCGCGTCTCGCAGAGTGATTTATCGTTATATCGAACGATATCGAGGGCTACGAAGTGAATCCTTAGCTTCCTTCGGTACACAGCTTGTGGAATAGGTGAATATCGCGAATATCCGCGTCTCCCAGAGTGATTTATCGTTATATCGAACGATATCGAGGGCTAGGAAGTGAATCCTTAGCTTCCTTCGATACACAGCGTGTGGATTAGGTGAACATCGCGAATCCGCGCCTGCCATAGTGATTTATCGTTATATCGAACGATATCGAGGGCTTGGAAGTGAATCGTTAGCATCCTTCGATACACAGCGTGTGGAAAAGGTAAATATCGTTATTCCTAGTCTCCCAGAGTGATTTATCGTTATATCGAACGATATCGTGGGCTACGAAGTGAATCCTTAGCTTCCTTCGATACACAGCGTGTGGATTAGGTGAACATCGCGAATCCGCATCTCCCAGAGTGATTTATCGTTATACCGAACGATATAGTGGGCTACGAAGTGAATCCTTAGCTTCCTTCGATACACAGCGCGTGGAAGAGGTAAATATCGTGATTCCGCGTCTCCCAGAGTGATTTATCGTTATACCGAACGATATCGTGGGCTAGGAAGTGAAGCCTTAACTTCCTTCGGTACACAGCTTGTGGAATAGGTGAATATCGCGAATCCGCGTCTCGCAGAGTGATTTATCGTTATATCGAACGATATCGTGGGCTAGGAAGTGAAGCCTTAACTTCCTTCGGTACACAGCTTGTGGAATAGGTGAATATCGCGAATATCCGCGTCTCCCAGAGTGATTTATCGTTATATCGAACGATATCGAGGGCTAGGAAGTGAATCCTTAGCTTCCTTCGATACACAGCGTGTGGATTAGGTGAACATCGCGAATCCGCGCCTGCCATAGTGATTTATCGTTATATCGAACGATATCGAGGGCTTGGAAGTGAATCCTTAGCTTCCTTCGATACACAGCGTGTGGAAAAGGTAAATATCGTTATTCCGAGTCTCCCAGAGTGATTTATCGTTATATCGAACGACATCGTGGGCTAGGAAGTGAAGCCTTAACTTCCTTCGGTACACAGCTTGTGGAATAGGTGAATATCGCGAATCCGCGTCTCGCAGAGTGATTTATCGTTATATCGAACGATATCGAGGGCTACGAAGTGAATCCTTAGCTTCCTTCGATACACAGCGTGTGGAAAACGTAAATATCGTTATTCCGAGTCTCCCAGGGTGATTTATCGTTATACCGAACGATATCGTGGGCTAGGAAGTGAAGCCTTAACTTCCTTCGGTACACAGCTTGTGGAATAGGTGAATATCGCGAATCCGCGTCTCGCAGAGTGATTTATCGTTATATCGAACGATATCGAGGGCTACGAAGTGAATCCTTAGCTTCCTTCGATACACAGCGTGTGGAAAACGTAAATATCGTGATTCCGCGTCTCCCAGAGTGATTTATCGTTATACCGAACGATATCGTGGGCTAGGAAGTGAAGCCTTAACTTCCTTCGGTACACAGCTTGTGGAATAGGTGAATATCGCGAATCCGCGTCTCGCAGAGTGATTTATCGTTATATCGAACGATATCGTGGGCTAGGAAGTGAAGCCTTAACTTCCTTCGGTACACAGCTTGTGGAATAGGTGAATATCGCGAATATCCGCGTCTCCCAGAGTGATTTATCGTTATATCGAACGATATCGAGGGCTAGGAAGTGAATCCTTAGCTTCCTTCGATACACAGCGTGTGGATTAGGTGAACATCGCGAATCCGCGCCTGCCATAGTGATTTATCGTTATATCGAACGATATCGAGGGCTTGGAAGTGAATCCTTAGCTTCCTTCGATACACAGCGTGTGGAAAAGGTAAATATCGTTATTCCGAGTCTCCCAGAGTTATTTATCGTTATATCGAACGACATCGTGGGCTAGGAAGTGAAGCCTTAACTTCCTTCGGTACACAGCTTGTGGAATAGGTGAATATCGCGAATCCGCGTCTCGCAGAGTGATTTATCGTTATATCGAACGATATCGAGGGCTACGAAGTGAATCCTTAGCTTCCTTCGATACACAGCGTGTGGAAAACGTAAATATCGTTATTCCGAGTCTCCCAGGGTGATTTATCGTTATACCGAACGATATCGTGGGCTAGGAAGTGAAGCCTTAGCTTCTTTCGTTACACAACGCGTGGAAGAGGTAAATATCGCGATTCCGCGTCTCCCAGAGTGATTTATCGTTATATCGAACGATATCGTGGGCTAGGAAGTGAAGCCTTAACTTCCTTCGGTACACAGCTTGTGGAATAGGTGAATATCGCGAATATCCGCGTCTCCCAGAGTGATTTATCGTTATATCGAACGATATCGAGGGCTTGGAAGTGAATCCTTAGCTTCCTTCGATACACAGCGTGTGGAAAAGGTAAATATCGTTATTCCGAATCTCCCAGAGTGATTTATCGTTATATCGAACGACATCGTGGGCTAGGAAGTGAAGCCTTAGCTTCCTTCGATACACAGCGTGTGGAAAAGGTAAATATCGTTATTCCGAGTCTCCCAGAGTGATTTATCGTTATATCGAACGATATCGAGGGCTTGGAAGTGAATCCTTAGCTTCCTTCGATACACAGCGTGTGGAATAGGTGAATATCGCGAATCCGCGTCTCGCAGAGTGATTTATCGTTATATCGAACGATATCGAGGGCTACGAAGTGAATCCTTAGCTTCCTTCGGTACACAGCTTGTGGAATAGGTGAATATCGCGAATATCCGCGTCTCCCAGAGTGATTTATCGTTATATCGAACGATATCGAGGGCTAGGAAGTGAATCCTTAGCTTCCTTCGATAAACAGCGTGTGGATTAGGTGAACATCGCGAATCCGCGCCTGCCATAGTGATTTATCGTTATATCGAACGATATCGAGGGCTTGGAAGTGAATCCTTAGCTTCCTTCGATACACAGCGTGTGGAAAAGGTAAATATCGTTATTCCGAATCTCCCAGAGTGATTTATCGTTATATCGAACGACATCGTGGGCTAGGAAGTGAAGCCTTAGCTTCCTTCGATACACAGCGTGTGGAAAAGGTAAATATCGTTATTCCGAGTCTCCCAGAGTGATTTATCGTTATATCGAACGATATCGAGGGCTTGGAAGTGAATCCTTAGCTTCCTTCGATACACAGCGTGTGGAATAGGTGAACATCGCGAATCCGCGCCTGCCATAGTGATTTATCGTTATATCGAACGATATCGAGGGCTTGGAAGTGAATCCTTAGCTTCCTTCGATACACAGCGTGTGGAAAAGGTAAATATCGTTATTCCGAGTCTCCCAGAGTGATTTATCGTTATATCGAACGACATCGTGGGCTAGGAAGTGAAGCCTTAACTTCCTTCGGTACACAGCTTGTGGAATAGGTGAATATCGCGAATCCGCGTCTCGCAGAGTGATTTATCGTTATATCGAACGATATCGAGGGCTACGAAGTGAATCCTTAGCTTCCTTCGATACACAGCGTGTGGAAAACGTAAATATCGTTATTCCGAGTCTCCCAGGGTGATTTATCGTTATACCGAACGATATCGTGGGCTAGGAAGTGAAGCCTTAACTTCCTTCGGTACACAGCTTGTGGAATAGGTGAATATCGCGAATCCGCGTCTCGCAGAGTGATTTATCGTTATATCGAACGATATCGAGGGCTACGAAGTGAATCCTTAGCTTCCTTCGATACACAGCGTGTGGAAAACGTAAATATCGTGATTCCGCGTCTCCCAGAGTGATTTATCGTTATACCGAACGATATCGTGGGCTAGGAAGTGAAGCCTTAACTTCCTTCGGTACACAGCTTGTGGAATAGGTGAATATCGCGAATCCGCGTCTCGCAGAGTGATTTATCGTTATATCGAACGATATCGTGGGCTAGGAAGTGAAGCCTTAACTTCCTTCGGTACACAGCTTGTGGAATAGGTGAATATCGCGAATATCCGCGTCTCCCAGAGTGATTTATCGTTATATCGAACGATATCGAGGGCTAGGAAGTGAATCCTTAGCTTCCTTCGATACACAGCGTGTGGATTAGGTGAACATCGCGAATCCGCGCCTGCCATAGTGATTTATCGTTATATCGAACGATATCGAGGGCTTGGAAGTGAATCCTTAGCTTCCTTCGATACACAGCGTGTGGAAAAGGTAAATATCGTTATTCCGAGTCTCCCAGAGTGATTTATCGTTATATCGAACGACATCGTGGGCTAGGAAGTGAAGCCTTAACTTCCTTCGGTACACAGCTTGTGGAATAGGTGAATATCGCGAATCCGCGTCTCGCAGAGTGATTTATCGTTATATCGAACGATATCGAGGGCTACGAAGTGAATCCTTAGCTTCCTTCGATACACAGCGTGTGGAAAACGTAAATATCGTTATTCCGAGTCTCCCAGGGTGATTTATCGTTATACCGAACGATATCGTGGGCTAGGAAGTGAAGCCTTAGCTTCTTTCGTTACACAACGCGTGGAAGAGGTAAATATCGCGATTCCGCGTCTCCCAGAGTGATTTATCGTTATATCGAACGATATCGTGGGCTAGGAAGTGAAGCCTTAACTTCCTTCGGTACACAGCTTGTGGAATAGGTGAATATCGCGAATATCCGCGTCTCCCAGAGTGATTTATCGTTATATCGAACGATATCGAGGGCTTGGAAGTGAATCCTTAGCTTCCTTCGATACACAGCGTGTGGAAAAGGTAAATATCGTTATTCCGAATCTCCCAGAGTGATTTATCGTTATATCGAACGACATCGTGGGCTAGGAAGTGAAGCCTTAGCTTCCTTCGATACACAGCGTGTGGAAAAGGTAAATATCGTTATTCCGAGTCTCCCAGAGTGATTTATCGTTATATCGAACGATATCGAGGGCTTGGAAGTGAATCCTTAGCTTCCTTCGATACACAGCGTGTGGAATAGGTGAATATCGCG
>OX411279.1:16425827-16588827 GCA_948146005.1 Nomada fucata | reverse complement strand
CGGTTTCTTAATAGGCGCGTTAATTGGGGTTCGCTTGAAGGAGGGATCATCTCTCGAGCCCGTTTGCACGTTCTCGCAAATTGCAGGATCGACATATTATGGCCATCGAAATATGGTACTGTCTCGACGGCATCCTTTAAAGTGACCTGAAGTTTTCCGTGCATTGTCGGTTCGTTAAACGCGTCGTTACGTGGGTTACCTTCGCGATAATGGGTGGCGGGAGTTTCCAAATGCGTTTTAACTCGCTGTTTTCTTGTTAGCATCTCTACTGCATCTTGTAAGGAAGCTATTTGTATCGCGAGATTTTCCAAACCAGAGGCGGGGTGAAGCAATTCATCTTCGTGAACGGAATCATCGCGGGGAGTAACTGGTCGCGCTCGTTTGTTCGCCAATAAATCGTAGTGTGCTTCAATTTGCACTTGTTTTTCGCGCAAGAGACATAGTTTATCGTGCAACGCGGCGGTTGACGCGTCGATATCTCTATTAGCATCCTCCACGGAGGTAGTAGGGGGGTTGGGTTCGTTTGCATCACCGTACAGCGACATGTTTTCCGAATATGAAATAGCGATACGAAATTATATATATGTATAGGGCCTTAAAGCGACGCGAATAGTCGACTCGTACGTGAATTTCTTAGGGATTTGTACTTATATGGAGCAATAAGAATCAACTGAGGGGGTTCGCAATTTCTTATTTCACCGCGTTTTCTTTCGCGAAATATATTACTTAATCGTGGGAATATTAAATTTACGGATCGCACCGCTTTCCTTTCACAAACTATATCAGGCAATTGTGGGATTATAAAATTTTCGAATCCCACCGCTGTCACCAATTAACAATGTCACGTTCCAGGTTGCACCTTGGAAGAGACATGCCGTTCAAAGACGCAGAGCGGTTGCGCCAAGAACTAATATAACCTACGCTACTGGCAATCGCATTTGCAGTAGTTCGACAAAATATGGCAGATATAACGAGAGGGTGCTCGTGCGAGTCTTGATTAAAATGTATTCCGTGTTGGCTCTAAAACGTGATTAAATATAGTCGGACGCAGGAAACCTCGGGGTCGAATGCTTGATTCGCGCACGCCGAGATGATGGGAAGGATATTCGTAAGGGAGAAGCGGGATCTCGGGGTCGCATGCTTGATTCGCGCACGCCGAGAGGAAAGAAAGGATATTCGTAAAGGAAATGGGGGATCTCGGGGTCGAATGCTTGATTCGCGCACGCCGAGAGGAAAGGAAGTTAATTTAAGGAAAGGGGGAAGGAAGCCTCGGGGTCGAATGCTAGATTCGCGCACGCCGAGAGGAAAGAAAAGTAATTTAAGGAAAGGGGGAAGGAAGTCTCGGGGTCGAATGCTTGATTCGCGCACGCCGAGAGGAAAGAAAGGATATTCGTAAAGGAAATGGGGGATCTCGGGGTCGAATGCTTGATTCGCGCACGCCGAGAGGAAAGGAAGGTAATTTAAGGAAAGGGGGAAGGAAGTCTCGGGGTCGAATGCTAGATTCGCGCACGCCGAGGGGAAAGGAGAGGAAGATATGTTAAAGAATATTGAAACAGAAATTTGCGTAGATGTATGATTATTCGTCTCGCACGAATACCCACTTTCTTATGGTTCGCAGATAAAGAATTCGCGTAGCAAAAGCTCGGTATGAAAAAGATAAAAGGGAAAGACTCACCGCGCTGCTTGATTAGGAGCGGCGATCTGTGGACAGGAATGCGTCCTGTGCGTATTCGTCTTATTCCGCCTTCCAAGTCTCGTAGTGGAGCTTCTTGTGATGGGTAAAATGGTAGAAGTCTCACGGGAAAGGTTTCGTTGAATTTAATGAGTGTCTTGTCTTGTCACGATTATTTATTCGCTCATATTACAGAAATCCGAAGACTGAATTCGGAGCTTGACGACTGACGCTGAATATTATACACTAAACCATAAATTATCACTGTTCGTAGATTATGAATGTACGTTCTTCACTGATTAATGTGTACTGATTCGGATGTATATTAACTCGTCACTGCCTTATTGAATTAATAAAAGTTCACTGCTGATTGTTTTACTGAATTAATGTGTAAAGTTCGCTCTTCACTTCCCGAATGTATATACTGATTAAAGCAACTTATTGTAACTCCTTGACTGACTGAATATTCACTTCTGGCTCTTCTCCTGACTTCTGACTAAATATTCGCTTCTGACTCTATATTCTCCGGGGCCTGAATGCTTCTGACTCTATATTCTCCGGGGCCTGAATGCTTCTGACTCTATATTCTCCGGGGCCTGAATGCTTCTGACTGGATATTAAGGTGGCGCCGGTCTATTTATACCGGTCGTTGGAATCCGAGGAATGTTTGGTATGCCGGGTGTGTATGGTATGCGGGGAAGCTCTGGAATGCGTGAGTGATGTCTGCCGCTGGTGTTAATTGCGTTGGAATTCCTGGTATGCGCGTGGAATGTCTGCTGTAGAAGTGCGATGCTTTGGAATTCCTGATGTGCGTAGTTTCTCTGGAATGTCTGGTATGCGAGGAATCTCTTGGGCTGCGCGGTTCTCAACTGCCAGTGGTTCTCTATTATTGCCTTAAACTGAACTTTCGATTAAACGTGAATTATAATATATAGTTATTTTATAACTTGTCCGTGGTACTGCAATCTAGAAAACATTATGCTTGTGTAGTGATAGATTCAAGGGACTCGAGGATAGTTTATACGTACAAATAGTTTTTAACGAGAGGGTTTGAACTAACGCGAACGGGGTTACTTCCTCGTGAAGTGAGGGCTTCTCTTGGGGCGCGAAAGGGGTTACTTCCTCGTGAAGTGAGGGCTTCTCTTGGGGCGCGAAAGGGGTTACTTCCTCGTGAAGTGAGGGCTTCTCTTGGGGCGCAAAAGGAGTTGTTCTGTATCTCTCTCACTCTTTCTTTCGAGTGTTGCTTTCGTATTATTGTTCGTACTTATGCAGGGTGGTAAGGCGAGTATTTAAGGTGTCGGTATGAATTGACTTTGTAAGAGATTTTAATAGTTTCCAGGTACGCAGGCAGAGGGGATGCATTTGGCAGGAGTAAAGGACTTGCGGGAACGAATTTGTGCAGAAAATATATGTAGGCAGTGAATCGTTTGATTGGCTAGGTTGAAGGGAGTGATTTGTTTGATGATGGTTCGGAGGGTGTGAAATGAAATGGTGACGTATTTGAGGGTGTGAAATGATATGATGATGGGTTGGAGGATATGAAATGAAATGATGATGGGTTGGAGGGTGTGCAATGATTATGGGCTGCGGGGTGAGCAATGATTATGATCGGGGGGGGTGAGCAACGATTATGATCTGGGGGGGTGAGCAACGATTATGATCTGGGGGGGTGAGCTCAGTATCGTGCCGGACGTTACATTGCCGCAGGGGCAGTCTAGCGCTAACATCACAGCGGAGTTTGTCGGTAGGATAAAGAAAAAAAAAGTGATCCGATCTGTGGGAGCAGGTCGGCACGTCACAAAAGGTAAATATCGCGATTCCGAGTCCGTCACAGTGATTTATTGTTATATCGAACGATATCGAGGGCTAGGAAGTGAATCCTTAGCTTCCTTCGATACACAGCGTGTGGAAAAGGTAAATATCGCGATTCCGAGTCGCCCAGAGTGATTTATCGTTATATCGAACGATATCGAGGGCTAGGAAGTGAATCCTTAGCTGCCTTCGATACACAGCGTGTGGAAAAGGTAAATATCGCGATTCCGAGTCCGTCAGAGTGATTTATTGTTATATCGAACGATATCGAGGGCTAGGAAGTGAATTATTGCCTAGCTTCGATACACAGCCTGTGGAAAAGGTAAATATCGCGATTCCGAGTCGCCCAGAGTGATTTATTGTTATATCGAACGATATCGAGGGCTCGGAAGTGAATCCATAGCTGCCTTCGATACACAGCGTGTG
Source organism: Nomada fucata (assembly GCA_948146005.1). Taxonomy (NCBI): domain Eukaryota; kingdom Metazoa; phylum Arthropoda; class Insecta; order Hymenoptera; family Apidae; genus Nomada; species Nomada fucata. The sequence continues at coordinate 16,584,917 of OX411279.1, read as the reverse complement.
GAAAAGGTAAATATCGCGATTCCGAGTCGCCCAGAGTGATTTATCGTTATATCGAACGATATCGAAGGCTAGGAAGTGAATCCTTAGCTGCCTTCGATACACAGCGTGTGGAAAAGGTAAATATCGCGATTCCGAGTCGCCCAGAGTGATTTATCGTTATATCGAACGATATCGAGGGCTAGGAAGTGAATCCTTAGCTGCCTTCGATACACAGCGTGTGGAAAAGGTAAATATCGCGATTCCGAGTCGCCCAGAGTGATTTATCGTTATATCGAACGATATCGAGGGCTAGGAAGTGAATCCATAGCTGCCTTAGATACACAGCGTGTGGAAAAGGTAAATATCGCGATTCCGAGTCGCCCAGAGTGATTTATCGTTATATCGAAAGATATCGAGGGCTAGGAAGTGAATTATTGCCTAGCTTCGATACACAGCCTGTGGAAAAGGTAAATATCGCGATTCCGAGTCCGTCAGAGTGATTTATTGTTATATCGAACGATATCGAGGGCTAGGAAGTGAATCCTTAGCTTCCTTCGATACACAGCGTGTGGAAAAGGTAAATATCGCGATTCCGAGTCGCCCAGAGTGATTTATCGTTACATCGAAGGATATCGAGGGCTAGGAAGTGAATTATTGCCTAGCTTCGATACACAGCCTGTGGAAAAGGTAAATATCGCGATTCCGAGTCCGTCAGAGTGATTTAATGTTATATCGAACGATATCGAGGGCTAGGAAGTGAATCCTTAGCTTCCTTCGATACACAGCGTGTGGAAAAGGTAAATATCGCGATTCCGAGTCGCCCAGAGTGATTTATCGTTATATCGAACGATATCGAAGGCTAGGAAGTGAATCCTTAGCTGCCTTCGATACACAGCGTGTGGAAAAGGTAAATATCGCGATTCCGAGTCGCCCAGAGTGATTTATCGTTATATCGAACGATATCGAGGGCTAGGAAGTGAATCCATAGCTGCCTTAGATACACAGCGTGTGGAAAAGGTAAATATCGCGATTCCGAGTCGCCCAGAGTGATTTATCGTTATATCGAAAGATATCGAGGGCTAGGAAGTGAATTATTGCCTAGCTTCGATACACAGCCTGTGGAAAAGGTAAATATCGCGATTCCGAGTCCGTCAGAGTGATTTATTGTTATATCGAACGATATCGAGGGCTAGGAAGTGAATCCTTAGCTTCCTTCGATACACAGCGTGTGGAAAAGGTAAATATCGCGATTCCGAGTCGCCCAGAGTGATTTATCGTTACATCGAACGACATCAAGGGCTAGGAAGTGAATCCTTAGCTTCCTTCGATACACAGCGTGTGGAAAAGGTAAATAACGCGATACCGAGTCGCCTAGAGTGATTTATCGTTACATCGAAGGATATCGAGGGCTAGGAAGTGAATCCTTAGCTTCCTTCGTTACACATCGTGTGAAATAGGTAAATAACTCGATTCCGAGTCGCCCAGAGTGATTTATCGTTATATCGAACGATATCGAGGGCTAGGAAGTGAATCCTTAGCTGCCTTCGATACACAGCGTGTGGAAAAGGTAAATATCGCGATTCCGAGTCGCCCAGAGTGATTTATCGTTATATCGAACGATATCGAGGGCTAGGAAGTGAATCCTTAGCTGCCTTCGATACACAGCGTGTGGAAAAGGTAAATATCGCGATTCCGAGTCGCCCAGAGTGATTTATCGTTATATCGAACGATATCGAGGGCTAGGAAGTGAATCCATAGCTGCCTTAGATACACAGCGTGTGGAAAAGGTAAATATCGCGATTCCGAGTCGCCCAGAGTGATTTATCGTTATATCGAAAGATATCGAGGGCTAGGAAGTGAATTATTGCCTAGCTTCGATACACAGCCTGTGGAAAAGGTAAATATCGCGATTCCGAGTCCGTCAGAGTGATTTATTGTTATATCGAACGATATCGAGGGCTAGGAAGTGAATCCTTAGCTTCCTTCGATACACAGCGTGTGGAAAAGGTAAATATCGCGATTCCGAGTCGCCCAGAGTGATTTATCGTTACATCGAAGGATATCGAGGGCTAGGAAGTGAATTATTGCCTAGCTTCGATACACAGCCTGTGGAAAAGGTAAATATCGCGATTCCGAGTCCGTCAGAGTGATTTATTGTTATATCGAACGATATCGAGGGCTAGGAAGTGAATCCTTAGCTTCCTTCGATACACAGCGTGTGTCACGTTCCAGGTTGCACCTTGGAAGAGACATGCCGTTCAAAGACGCAGAGCGGTTGCGCCAAGAACTAATATAACCTACGCTACTGGCAATCGCATTTGCAGTAGTTCGACAAAATATGGCAGATATAACGAGAGGGTGCTCGTGCGAGTCTTGATTAAAATGTATTCCGTGTTGGCTCTAAAACGTGATTAAATATAGTCGGACGCAGGAAACCTCGGGGTCGAATGCTTGATTCGCGCACGCCGAGATGATGGGAAGGATATTCGTAAGGGAGAAGCGGGATCTCGGGGTCGCATGCTTGATTCGCGCACGCCGAGAGGAAAGAAAGGATATTCGTAAAGGAAATGGGGGATCTCGGGGTCGAATGCTTGATTCGCGCACGCCGAGATGAAAGGAAGGATATTCGTAAAGGAAATGGGGGATCTCGTGGTCGAATGCTTGATTCGCGCACGCCGAGAGGAAAGGAAGGTAATTTAAGGAAAGGGGAAGGAAGTCTCGGGGTCGAATGCTAGATTCGCGCACGCCGAGAGGAATAAAAGGGTATTCGTAAAGGAAATGGGGGATCTCGGGGTCGAATGCTTGATTCGCGCACGCCGAGAGGAAAGGAAGTTAATTTAAGGAAAGGGGGAAGGAAGCCTCGGGGTCGAATGCTAGATTCGCGCACGCCGAGAGGAAAGAAAAGTAATTTAAGGAAAGGGGGAAGGAAGTCTCGGGGTCGAATGCTTGATTCGCGCACGCCGAGAGGAAAGAAAGGATATTCGTAAAGGAAATGGGGGATCTCGGGGTCGAATGCTTGATTCGCGCACGCCGAGAGGAAAGGAAGGTAATTTAAGGAAAGGGGGAAGGAAGTCTCGGGGTCGAATGCTAGATTCGCGCACGCCGAGGGGAAAGGAGAGGAAGATATGTTAAAGAATATTGAAACAGAAATTTGCGTAGATGTATGATTATTCGTCTCGCACGAATACCCACTTTCTTATGGTTCGCAGATAAAGAATTCGCGTAGCAAAAGCTCGGTATGAAAAAGATAAAAGGGAAAGACTCACCGCGCTGCTTGATTAGGAGCGGCGATCTGTGGACAGGAATGCGTCCTGTGCGTATTCGTCTTATTCCGCCTTCCAAGTCTCGTAGTGGAGCTTCTTGTGATGGGTAAAATGGTAGAAGTCTCACGGGAAAGGTTTCGTTGAATTTAATGAGTGTCTTGTCTTGTCACGATTATTTATTCGCTCATATTACAGAAATCCGAAGACTGAATTCGGAGCTTGACGACTGACGCTGAATATTATACACTAAACCATAAATTATCACTGTTCGTAGATTATGAATGTACGTTCTTCACTGATTAATGTGTACTGATTCGGATGTATATTAACTCGTCACTGCCTTATTGAATTAATAAAAGTTCACTGCTGATTGTTTTACTGAATTAATGTGTAAAGTTCGCTCTTCACTTCCCGAATGTATATACTGATTAAAGCAACTTATTGTAACTCCTTGACTGACTGAATATTCACTTCTGGCTCTTCTCCTGACTTCTGACTAAATATTCGCTTCTGACTCTATATTCTCCGGGGCCTGAATGCTTCTGACTCTATATTCTCCGGGGCCTGAATGCTTCTGACTCTATATTCTCCGGGGCCTGAATGCTTCTGACTCTATATTCTCCGGGGCCTGAATGCTTCTGACTGGATATTAAGGTGGCGCCGGTCTATTTATACCGGTCGTTGGAATCCGAGGAATGTTTGGTATGCCGGGTGTGTATGGTATGCGGGGAAGCTCTGGAATGCGTGAGTGATGTCTGCCGCTGGTGTTAATTGCGTTGGAATTCCTGGTATGCGCGTGGAATGTCTGCTGTAGAAGTGCGATGCTTTGGAATTCCTGATGTGCGTAGTTTCTCTGGAATGTCTGGTATGCGAGGAATCTCTTGGGCTGCGCGGTTCTCAACTGCCAGTGGTTCTCTATTATTGCCTTAAACTGAACTTTCGATTAAACGTGAATTATAATATATAGTTATTTTATAACTTGTCCGTGGTACTGCAATCTAGAAAACATTATGCTTGTGTAGTGATAGATTCAAGGGACTCGAGGATAGTTTATACGTACAAATAGTTTTTAACGAGAGGGTTTGAACTAACGCGAACGGGGTTACTTCCTCGTGAAGTGAGGGCTTCTCTTGGGGCGCGAAAGGGGTTACTTCCTCGTGAAGTGAGGGCTTCTCTTGGGGCGCGAAAGGGGTTACTTCCTCGTGAAGTGAGGGCTTCTCTTGGGGCGCAAAAGGAGTTGTTCTGTATCTCTCTCACTCTTTCTTTCGAGTGTTGCTTTCGTATTATTGTTCGTACTTATGCAGGGTGGTAAGGCGAGTATTTAAGGTGTCGGTATGAATTGACTTTGTAAGAGATTTTAATAGTTTCCAGGTACGCAGGCAGAGGGGATGCATTTGGCAGGAGTAAAGGACTTGCGGGAACGAATTTGTGCAGAAAATATATGTAGGCAGTGAATCGTTTGATTGGCTAGGTTGAAGGGAGTGATTTGTTTGATGATGGTTCGGAGGGTGTGAAATGAAATGGTGACGTATTTGAGGGTGTGAAATGATATGATGATGGGTTGGAGGATATGAAATGAAATGATGATGGGTTGGAGGGTGTGCAATGATTATGGGCTGCGGGGTGAGCAATGATTATGATCGGGGGGGGTGAGCAACGATTATGATCTGGGGGGGTGAGCAACGATTATGATCTGGGGGGGTGAGCTCAGTATCGTGCCGGACGTTACATTGCCGCAGGGGCAGTCTAGCGCTAACATCACAGCGGAGTTTGTCGGTAGGATAAAGAAAAAAAAAGTGATCCGATCTGTGGGAGCAGGTCGGCACGTCACACCTCCCCCCTTATTGTAAGAAATGCTTGCATTTCTTGAGTAGGAGATGCGTTTAACGAAAATAATCCTTTTGCCGATTTTATATTAGCAGCTTCGTGCGTTAACAAAAAAAAACAAAATGAAGCTGTGTTGAGTAAAATAGAATTAAGCAGTAGATTAGTAGTAAGGTAATTTTAAGTAAGACTAGGACATGTACGAGAGATTTATATATATATATATGTATATGCTAGTAGAAAGGTAAACTATATATTATTATAAAAATTTTTTTTTTTTTTTTTTTTTTTTTTTGTTATTTTGTCTGGATAATTTGAACCTTAGGTGTAGTTAGTAAGTATGAAGGCGTAAGTTTTAAATTAATTGTATAATGTCGATCAGGTCGTCGAACCAATCTGTTTGCGTCCATTCTGCCTGGGGAATGGTAATTTCAGGAACATACAGCGAAGGGGGGGTTAGTGCATTGCACATATCAAAAAGGGACAAGTCGTCCAGGGTCCCGTGCTCTACTCGTAGGGCTGTAGTTGTGTCGAGTAGTTCAATTTCAGGTGGGGGTGGCGGGATGATCGGTTGTGCGTCGAGCGGAGGTATTGGCATTGGTTCACTCGGATACCCGCAGACTTCCACAAGACGCGGCTCATTCCCGAAAGCAGGAGGAAGACTACTTACCACGTCGGGTTCCAGAGACCTTCTGAAGTGTTCCTCCACGGCCGAAGTGGCATCACCTTCGTGGTAGGTGATAATCAGGCAATTCTCGCTCATCTGCTGCGTGTAACCCTCGCTGTCGGCCAATTCTTTTGCGGTCATATCAACACCGGCCGTCGGTCCGCCGTCGTACGTTGTCGGGGGTGGAATGGTAGCACTCTCGGGTATTGGTAGCGAGAACGGTTTTTCCGTGATGTCGAGGGGCCGAACTAACATTATTCTCTGCGAAGGCGAGAGCTCGATGTCCGATAATATCTTCGGCAGCAAGTCGTTGCGTCTGCGTGAGGGTTTCTTGCCCTTAGCAACACGACAGTAAGTGCCGGCGGCCTTGCAGCGTTTGCGTGTTCTACCGTGTCCAGGCATGGTGTACGATGAACTGATCGCTATTGTAGTGCTTCTCCTTATTTATAGCGCGAGACAGGTATCCGCGGAATGTTTTGGTATCTCTGGTATGTGCGGTATGTATGGAATGTCCGTGGTTCTCGATGACCAGTGTTTCTCAATCGGTTTGTCGATTTAGATTTTGGTTATCCATTTTAAAGCCATTCGTGTTAATCATAACCAGTACCATACGGGAATATATAAAACACTTAATTGTATAATTTTACAACCTAATTAAACTAATTTTGAACTGTAGTCTTCTATAATGAAATACACCGTGAAGTAAGTTTGTGTAAAGCTGGTGTTACGAACGTTAGTTTAAGGTGAAGATTTATCTCTCAGTGTTTTATTTAACGATATTAGAGTGTGCGGATAATGTTTCATGTCGGTGCAACTAATAAATAAACTGGGGTACTTAGACTCGGTATGTCGTCCTCGCGTGTGGAGGGATTCTAAGGGAACGCAGAAGGGGTATCATCCTCGTGCATAGAGGGATTCTAGGGAACGTAAAAATTGTATCATCCTCGTGTATAGAGGGATTCTAGGGAACGCAAAAGGGTATCATCCTCGTGCATTGAGGGATTTTAGGGAACGCAAGGGGGCATCGTCCTCATGTACTGAGGGTATTAAACGCAAGAACAGGGGACCGATCACAAGTGGATGAACGCCATTAATTGTTTTGATTCTTTCCCTTTTTTTTTTAAATTTGTTGCACCGTTGTGGGACTGTTGTGTAATTATCTTGTGTCTGTAATTCGTGTTAACAATGATTTTCTTTTTTTGTTTTAGTCGCGATTCGGTCAGACGCATTTTTTCGGGGGCAAAGTGAAAGTGGCAGAAAATATAAGGTAACATAAGATAATATAGTAATAGTATATGTATTGGAGTAAAACAGAGATAGTAGAGACAAAATACTAGTAGTTTTGGGAGATGGGTGGAAGGAAGGCAAATTTTGTTTTTCCTGTATGCATTTCATGAACGAACAATATAAAGTAATAGGAACGAAAATACTTGTTTGGTTTTCATTTACGACCCAGTCTGCTAATTTTAACTGTAAATATAAGTGTGTATTATACGTAATATTTGTATTAATATATGTATTTATGAAATGAATTACATTCTAAGCCTAATAATCGTAATATATATATATGTGAATGTTTTTTTTTTTTTTTTTTTTTTTTATTTCCCACTCTTCTCTCTCTTTTTTTTGTCTGACATAATACGCTACGTTTATCACGTTTAAGGTATATTAATATTTGTTCAGCTCGTGGAAGTGATTTCAAAGGGGTATAAGAAGGGGGTATTAAAAACATGTGGAGAGACGTGGGTTTGGTTGTAACGGGACTCTAGTAGGATGTGGGGTAATAGAGCTACAGCGCGCATGATCTTAATTTCCTTGCATGGTTAGCATGAATGATTTTGTATCCATTTTTCCAGGATATTTTTAGGTTTTGTAAAGGCAGCACCTCGATTACCTTGTGCGGGCCTGTATAATGGTCGGCGAATTTACTTTTACGGCTGTTCTTTATGACGAAGACCTCGTCTCAAGGTTGGAAAGTTTCCTCATTTATGCGGCGATCGTAATACATTTTGTATCTTTCCTTGGCGCGTTTCAGTCTATCCGCGGCAAGATGCTGTAATTCGCTAATGCACTCTGTTAATCGGGAAAGGTAACCTCCGTAGGTTTCGTCTTCCGGGTATTCAATCGGCCGCTGCTGGGCAGGTACCCGCGCTAGTTTCCCGAATACTAATTCATGCGGGGTGTAACCCGTACCTTCATGGACACTTGTGTTATAAGAAAATGCCGCGAGATCAGTCCAACAATCCCAGTCATTATTTTGGCTTGTATACATTTTTAGATAATCTATCAAGACGATGTGGGACCTTTCTAGAGATCCGTTGGATTGTGGATGGAACGCGGTGGTTTTGCATTGCGCGATCCTGAATTTGCGAGCGATAGTTCTCATAAATGCGCTTGTAAAGTTTGATCCTTGATCGGTGAGGACGGCTTTTGGTGCGCCAAATCGACATATCAGGTTCTTTATGAAGGCGTCTGCAACTTCCATAGATGTGGTGCCCTTCAATGGTGCACATACAAAGTATTTTGTAAGTAGGTCTTGCATGGTAAGTATATACAAATTTCCTGCGGGTGATATAGGAAGGGGGCCCACTATATCTAGTCCAACCTTATCGAATGCTGCTCCGGGGGTATCGGTTAAAACCATGGGTTGCCGTGTTTTAATTCGTACTAACTTTTTTCGTTGACAAAGCAGGCAGTTCCTAATATAAATTCGAACCTGTTGTTTCAATCCCTGCCAGTAGTAAGTGTGTCTGATCCTCTTAAGAGTTTTGCTGACGCCTCTGTGACCTCCGACAGCCGAGGAGTGGTTGTCCTCTATTATCGTGGGTCTCAGGCTTTCGTCGGGAATTTGGACGGTTTGTGTGCAGACGGTGATTTGTAAGTTTTCTTCAGACAACCTAGTGTGGATTTCTGATATAATTTCTTCCCAGAACAGGGCTCCAATCTGAGCGGTTTTGGCAATACTAAATCCAGGTAGCTGCAGTTCTCTAACTACGTCTCTGAGCGAGTTTACGGCTTCGCGGAAGATTCCGGGTTCCATCGGGAAATTAGCCTTCTCCTTAACGACTAACCCAATAATCGTTTTTCCTTTGTGCTTAATTACACGCGCACGACCGAGTGTGAGATCTCTTCTGATGGGGAGACCCGCATGGGTTCTTAGGTTATGTCCACCGTCGTCACAGACGTTGCCATCGCCTGCTAGGAAGATTACTAGAGTTCCGTGCCGGATGGCTAAGGGGTCCCGACTGACGTGAACGTTGCAGTTGGGGCGGTTAGGATCCTGCGGAATAACATCATCCGATTCGCTATGCGTAACTTCGTCGTCTGATTCTCCCTGTGATGTGTCGTCTTCACTGGAAGGGTCGTTATGTGGCGCGCCTGGGCCATCTTCGATTATTGCTTCTCTTTGTCCCGGTGACATATTATACCTGGGGGGCGTCTCGAATATAATTCTGCTGCTCGAGGGTCCATGGGACGATGGTTGTTGAACAGGCGTCAGCGTCATATCGGAAGTTCTATCGGGACCTTCCGACTGGTTTTTCTGAGTAATTTTTGGAGCGCTGAATAGAGACTCATCCGAATCGCTCGAGATGGTAACCTTAGTTTCGCATCGTTGTTGTTGTTGGCTATGAATTCTGGGCCTCTTTTGATTTTCGGGCTGTACTTGCCACTCAGAGTCGGAATCAGAGTACGACCGTGGGCGGATCGGACAGGCGAGTGCGGTCGAAGCGTCCGGAGGGTTGCGAGAGAGTGCGTCTGCCACTCTATTGGACTTCCCAGGTTGATACCTTATGTCGTAGTCGAATTCGGCAAGTTTTAGTCGCCAGCGAACGAGACGTGAAGTTGGGTCCTTGACCCTATGGAGCCAGACTAGCGGTTGATGATCAGTATAAAGGGTAAATCGTTTACCGTATAAGTAAGGCCGAAAATGGCTGGTGCAATATATAATAGCCAACAGTTCCTTCTCAATTGTAGAATAATTTACTTCTGCTTGGCATAGAAGTCGCGACGCATAGGCGAGGGGAAGTTCTTTATCGTCGTGTGTTTGCGTTATTAACCCTCCAATAGCGTAGTCTGATGCGTCGGTGGTGAGACGGAATTCCTTTTCGAAGTCCGGGAACTGTAGTATTGGTTCCTGAACCAATTTTTCCTTGAGGTATCTGAAGGATTTTTGTTGTGGTTCGCCCCACGTAAAGGGTGTACCCTTTTTGAGTAACGATGTGAGTGGCCTTGCTTCTTTTGAGAAGTCGGGTATAAATCGCCTATAGTATCCTGTCAATCCCAAAAATTGCTTAATTCCCCTTGCAGTACGGGGTGGAGGGTAATTTGTAACAGCGGTAATCTTTTGTGGATCCGGTTTTACACCGTTCTCCGTGATAACGTGGCCTAGGTACGCTACTTCCTTTCGTAAGAATTGGCATTTATTAGGCTGAAGTTTCAAATTGGCCTGACGTAAACGGTCGGCAAGCTTGCGGAACTTAATTCCATGTTCGTTCAGTGAACTCGAGTAGAGGACTATGTCGTCCAAATAGACAAACATCTCAGAGCCTTGTAGACCAGAAAGGACGTGATCCATCAAGCGTTGGAAAGTTGCGAGGGCGTTGCGTAAGCCAAAGGGCATCCTTGAAAATTCGTAATGGCCATGGGGGGCCGAGAATGCAGTCTTTTGTGCATCTTCGGGTTTCATCGGGATCTGGTGAAATCCGGATACGAGATCGAAGACCGAGAAATATTTGGCACCGCCGAGCTGGTCGAGTATATCGATAATATTCGGTAGGGGGTAAGCGTCGGGGACAGTCTTTTGATTAAGTTGGCGATAATCGATGACCATTCTCCATTTTTTCTTCCCATCTGGCCCTGGTTTCTTCGGCACTATCCAGAGGGGTGAGTTATACGGGGAGACGGATGGTTTGACTATTCTTTGTTCCAGGAGGTCCTTCATTTGCGCTTGGATTTCCTCCTTGTGGACGGGGGGGAATCGATACTGTTTCGTGGATACTGGGGCTGGATCCGTGGTTTCAATGGCATGGCTAATGGCATTCGTGTGGCCTAGGGGTTCTCCAGGCAAGTGGAATATGTCTTGATATTTCCCGACGAGTTGGTGGACGTGAGCTTCTTCTTCCCGATTTAGGTCCTTCGGGGATATGAGGTTAATTATTTCTGCGGTCCTGTTGGGCTCGTCCTTGACGGCGTGTTGAGTGTGTGTAATCCCTTTTAATCCGAGTGTGGGATGAATTTGGTGTGCTACCTTTTGATCCGCAATTGAGCATACGAGGGGTGTGGACGCATGTCCGTTTCGAGGGTTACCTTCTGTGAGGGTTTCGCTAAGGGGAGAGGGCCGGTTGCCCTTCTGAGAGTGGGGGTTCATCGTGCCTTCGGTTTGCTTCGAAGACACGGCTTCCTCGGTACGCTTTATTTGGGGGTACATTTGGTGAACTTCTTCAAATTCTTCCAGCTGGACTGGGGGTATACATATAGTCGCCGGTTTCTCGTTGGTGTTGATAATATGTAAGTTTGCCTTTCCTTCCTGGTTTCGCACTAGGGCTTCTCCTGCGTATAGCCCTTCTCCTAGTTCCATCCTTGGAATGTATCCTTCCTCAATTTCGGGGTTAGCAACGGTTGCTTGTGCGACGATGCTTGTTCTTGAGGGTATTATTGTTTCGTCGACCCGCTTGAAGGGGACGAAATTGCCATTAAACGCTAGCCATTTATTCTTGAAGTCTACCGTTACTCCGCTTTCGGATAAGAATCCGGATCCTAATAATCCTTGGTTGCGTAAGGGTATAGCGTCTTCCACGACGTGAAATAGTACTGGGTAATTAAATAAACATGCCGTAAGGGTTCCTAATGTAGGTACGCGCGTTTCAGTTATACCTATCAGGTCGATAACGTTGTCGCAGTCGATGTCAAGGGGCGTTTGGATGCATGACCGCTTTATCAGGTTAACTTCCGCACCTGTATCGATCATCAAGTCCACGGGGTTAATCAGTTGTGGACTGCGGACGTTGACGGAAGGAACATTGTTCGGGGGGGAGAGATGCACGTTTGCGATTCTTGTTGCTGGCGGTACGTTGGCCGGAGCGTGCTTATCGGATGCGCATTTGATATGCCCGTTCCACGAGGCGCCTCCCTGTATTCTCGTGGGGGCTCGCCGTTTCCCGATGAATTCTGGTCTCGCATTTTCTTCCGACAATCTGCCGCCAAATGTCCTATTCTTCCGCAGTAGTTGCAGGTTCGTGTCTCTGCCTTTCGTGGCGTGTTATAGTGTTTCGTTGGCGATGGACGGTCGAAGTCTCTTATGGTCGGCCGTTCCGAGGAGCGCATAAGGTACGGAGAGCTATTTACTGGATACGTTCTGCAGGATCGAGCTTCGTGTCCTTCCCTGTTGCAGAGTTGACACTGGGTTCGGGGCGTTCGTTCTCCCATAAACCGATGACGATCCCGCTCTATCAGTTTCGCCACGTAAACTGCTTTGTCGAACGCCTTATCCAATGATGATAATGCAGCGGGTTCCATTTGGCTGCGCATCGCGGGAGGAAGTCCATCTAAGAATGACCTTAATGCGAGTCTGTCTATGTCTTGGGAGACCATTCTAGGATCGTAATGCCTGTAAGTTTCTTCGTCGATGATTACCGATCTCAGGTCCCTTACCCGCGAAATGTAGTCAAGGATATGTTCGTTCCTTCCTATTGTAATGTTTGCCAGTTCTCCGCGATAATGGTCGGACGTCTTCGCCGGCGCAAATACTGTTTTTAACCGATTAATCAATCCGCTAACGGTGTCAAAGCTGTAGTCTTCCACGACCAAGTACGCGTGGTTTTGTAACCGGTTTCTTAATAGGCGCGTTAATTGGGGTTCGCTTGAAGGAGGGATCATCTCTCGAGCCCGTTTGCACGTTCTCGCAAATTGCAGGATCGACATATTATGGCCATCGAAATATGGTACTGTCTCGACGGCATCCTTTAAAGTGACCTGAAGTTTTCCGTGCATTGTCGGTTCGTTAAACGCGTCGTTACGTGGGTTACCTTCGCGATAATGGGTGGCGGGAGTTTCCAAATGCGTTTTAACTCGCTGTTTTCTTGTTAGCATCTCTACTGCATCTTGTAAGGAAGCTATTTGTATCGCGAGATTTTCCAAACCAGAGGCGGGGTGAAGCAATTCATCTTCGTGAACGGAATCATCGCGGGGAGTAACTGGTCGCGCTCGTTTGTTCGCCAATAAATCGTAGTGTGCTTCAATTTGCACTTGTTTTTCGCGCAAGAGACATAGTTTATCGTGCAACGCGGCGGTTGACGCGTCGATATCTCTATTAGCATCCTCCACGGAGGTAGTAGGGGGGTTGGGTTCGTTTGCATCACCGTACAGCGACATGTTTTCCGAATATGAAATAGCGATACGAAATTATATATATGTATAGGGCCTTAAAGCGACGCGAATAGTCGACTCGTACGTGAATTTCTTAGGGATTTGTACTTATATGGAGCAATAAGAATCAACTGAGGGGGTTCGCAATTTCTTATTTCACCGCGTTTTCTTTCGCGAAATATATTACTTAATCGTGGGAATATTAAATTTACGGATCGCACCGCTTTCCTTTCACAAACTATATCAGGCAATTGTGGGATTATAAAATTTTCGAATCCCACCGCTGTCACCAATTAACAATGTCACGTTCCAGGTTGCACCTTGGAAGAGACATGCCGTTCAAAGACGCAGAGCGGTTGCGCCAAGAACTAATATAACCTACGCTACTGGCAATCGCATTTGCAGTAGTTCGACAAAATATGGCAGATATAACGAGAGGGTGCTCGTGCGAGTCTTGATTAAAATGTATTCCGTGTTGGCTCTAAAACGTGATTAAATATAGTCGGACGCAGGAAACCTCGGGGTCGAATGCTTGATTCGCGCACGCCGAGATGATGGGAAGGATATTCGTAAGGGAGAAGCGGGATCTCGGGGTCGCATGCTTGATTCGCGCACGCCGAGAGGAAAGAAAGGATATTCGTAAAGGAAATGGGGGATCTCGGGGTCGAATGCTTGATTCGCGCACGCCGAGATGAAAGGAAGGATATTCGTAAAGGAAATGGGGGATCTCGTGGTCGAATGCTTGATTCGCGCACGCCGAGAGGAAAGGAAGGTAATTTAAGGAAAGGGGAAGGAAGTCTCGGGGTCGAATGCTAGATTCGCGCACGCCGAGAGGAATAAAAGGGTATTCGTAAAGGAAATGGGGGATCTCGGGGTCGAATGCTTGATTCGCGCACGCCGAGAGGAAAGGAAGTTAATTTAAGGAAAGGGGGAAGGAAGCCTCGGGGTCGAATGCTAGATTCGCGCACGCCGAGAGGAAAGAAAAGTAATTTAAGGAAAGGGGGAAGGAAGTCTCGGGGTCGAATGCTTGATTCGCGCACGCCGAGAGGAAAGAAAGGATATTCGTAAAGGAAATGGGGGATCTCGGGGTCGAATGCTTGATTCGCGCACGCCGAGAGGAAAGGAAGGTAATTTAAGGAAAGGGGGAAGGAAGTCTCGGGGTCGAATGCTAGATTCGCGCACGCCGAGGGGAAAGGAGAGGAAGATATGTTAAAGAATATTGAAACAGAAATTTGCGTAGATGTATGATTATTCGTCTCGCACGAATACCCACTTTCTTATGGTTCGCAGATAAAGAATTCGCGTAGCAAAAGCTCGGTATGAAAAAGATAAAAGGGAAAGACTCACCGCGCTGCTTGATTAGGAGCGGCGATCTGTGGACAGGAATGCGTCCTGTGCGTATTCGTCTTATTCCGCCTTCCAAGTCTCGTAGTGGAGCTTCTTGTGATGGGTAAAATGGTAGAAGTCTCACGGGAAAGGTTTCGTTGAATTTAATGAGTGTCTTGTCTTGTCACGATTATTTATTCGCTCATATTACAGAAATCCGAAGACTGAATTCGGAGCTTGACGACTGACGCTGAATATTATACACTAAACCATAAATTATCACTGTTCGTAGATTATGAATGTACGTTCTTCACTGATTAATGTGTACTGATTCGGATGTATATTAACTCGTCACTGCCTTATTGAATTAATAAAAGTTCACTGCTGATTGTTTTACTGAATTAATGTGTAAAGTTCGCTCTTCACTTCCCGAATGTATATACTGATTAAAGCAACTTATTGTAACTCCTTGACTGACTGAATATTCACTTCTGGCTCTTCTCCTGACTTCTGACTAAATATTCGCTTCTGACTCTATATTCTCCGGGGCCTGAATGCTTCTGACTCTATATTCTCCGGGGCCTGAATGCTTCTGACTCTATATTCTCCGGGGCCTGAATGCTTCTGACTCTATATTCTCCGGGGCCTGAATGCTTCTGACTCTATATTCTCCGGGGCCTGAATGCTTCTGACTGGATATTAAGGTGGCGCCGGTCTATTTATACCGGTCGTTGGAATCCGAGGAATGTTTGGTATGCCGGGTGTGTATGGTATGCGGGGAAGCTCTGGAATGCGTGAGTGATGTCTGCCGCTGGTGTTAATTGCGTTGGAATTCCTGGTATGCGCGTGGAATGTCTGCTGTAGAAGTGCGATGCTTTGGAATTCCTGATGTGCGTAGTTTCTCTGGAATGTCTGGTATGCGAGGAATCTCTTGGGCTGCGCGGTTCTCAACTGCCAGTGGTTCTCTATTATTGCCTTAAACTGAACTTTCGATTAAACGTGAATTATAATATATAGTTATTTTATAACTTGTCCGTGGTACTGCAATCTAGAAAACATTATGCTTGTGTAGTGATAGATTCAAGGGACTCGAGGATAGTTTATACGTACAAATAGTTTTTAACGAGAGGGTTTGAACTAACGCGAACGGGGTTACTTCCTCGTGAAGTGAGGGCTTCTCTTGGGGCGCGAAAGGGGTTACTTCCTCGTGAAGTGAGGGCTTCTCTTGGGGCGCGAAAGGGGTTACTTCCTCGTGAAGTGAGGGCTTCTCTTGGGGCGCAAAAGGAGTTGTTCTGTATCTCTCTCACTCTTTCTTTCGAGTGTTGCTTTCGTATTATTGTTCGTACTTATGCAGGGTGGTAAGGCGAGTATTTAAGGTGTCGGTATGAATTGACTTTGTAAGAGATTTTAATAGTTTCCAGGTACGCAGGCAGAGGGGATGCATTTGGCAGGAGTAAAGGACTTGCGGGAACGAATTTGTGCAGAAAATATATGTAGGCAGTGAATCGTTTGATTGGCTAGGTTGAAGGGAGTGATTTGTTTGATGATGGTTCGGAGGGTGTGAAATGAAATGGTGACGTATTTGAGGGTGTGAAATGATATGATGATGGGTTGGAGGATATGAAATGAAATGATGATGGGTTGGAGGGTGTGCAATGATTATGGGCTGCGGGGTGAGCAATGATTATGATCGGGGGGGGTGAGCAACGATTATGATCTGGGGGGGTGAGCAACGATTATGATCTGGGGGGGTGAGCTCAGTATCGTGCCGGACGTTACATTGCCGCAGGGGCAGTCTAGCGCTAACATCACAGCGGAGTTTGTCGGTAGGATAAAGAAAAAAAAAGTGATCCGATCTGTGGGAGCAGGTCGGCACGTCACACGTGTGGAAAAAGTAAATATCGCGATTCCGAGTCGCCCAGAGTGATTTATCGTTATATCGAACGATATCGAGGGCTATGAAGTGAATCCTTAGCTGCCTTCGATACACAGCGTGTGGAAAAGGTAAATATCGCGATTCCGAGTCGCCCAGAGTGATTTATCGTTATATCGAACGATATCGAGGGCTAGGAAGTGAATCCATAGCTGCCTTAGATACACAGCGTGTGGAAAAGGTAAATATCGCGATTCCGAGTCGCCCAGAGTGATTTATCGTTATATCGAAAGATATCGAGGGCTAGGAAGTGAATTATTGCCTAGCTTCGATACACAGCCTGTGGAAAAGGTAAATATCGCGATTCCGAGTCCGTCAGAGTGATTTATTGTTATATCGAACGATATCGAGGGCTAGGAAGTGAATCCTTAGCTTCCTTCGATACACAGCGTGTGGAAAAGGTAAATATCGCGATTCCGAGTCGCCCAGAGTGATTTATCGTTACATCGAACGACATCAAGGGCTAGGAAGTGAATCCTTAGCTTCCTTCGATACACAGCATGTGGAAAAGGTAAATAACGCGATACCGAGTCGCCTAGAGTGATTTATCGTTACATCGAAGGATATCGAGGGCTAGGAAGTGAATCCTTAGCTTCCTTCGTTACACATCGTGTGAAATAGGTAAATAACTCGATTCCGAGTCGCCCAGAGTGATTTATCGTTATATCGAACGATGTCGAGGGATAGGAAGTGAATCCTTAGCTTCCTTCGATACCCAGCGTGTGGAAAAGGTAAATAACGCGATTCCGAGTCGCCCAGAGTGATTTATCGTTATATCGAACGATATCGAGGGCTAATAAGTGAATCCTTAGCTTCCTTCGTTACACAGCGTGTGAAATAGGTAAATAACGCGATTCCGAGTCGCCCAGAGTGATTTATCGTTATATCGAACGATGTCGAGGGATAGGAAGTGAATCCTTAGCTTCCTTCGTTACACAGCGTGTGAAATAGGTAAATAACGCGATTCCGAGTCTCCCAGAGTGATTTATCGTTATATCGAACGATATCGAGGGCTAGGAAGTGAATCCTTAGCTGCCTTCGATACACAGCGTGTGAAATAGGTGAATATTGCGATTCCGCGTCTCCCAGAGTGATTTATCGTTATATCGAACAATATCGAGGGCTAGGAAGTGAATCCTTAGCTTCCTTCGATACACAGCGTGTGGAAAAGGTAAATATCGCGATTCCGAGTCGCCCAGAGTGATTTATCGTTATATCGAACGATATCGAGGGCTAGGAAGTGAATCCTTAGCTGCCTTCGATACACAGCGTGTGGAAAAGGTAAATATCGCGATTCCGAGTCGCCCAGAGTGATTTATCGTTATATCGAACGATATCGAGGGCTAGGAAGTGAATCCTTAGCTGCCTTCGATACACAGCGTGTGGAAAAGGTAAATATCGCGATTCCGAGTCGCCCAGAGTGATTTATCGTTATATCGAACGATATCGAGGGCTAATAAGTGAATCCTTAGCTTCCTTCGTTACACAGCGTGTGAAATAGGTAAATAACGCGATTCCGAGTCGCCCAGAGTGATTTATCGTTATATCGAACGATGTCGAGGGATAGGAAGTGAATCCTTAGCTTCCTTCGTTACACAGCGTGTGAAATAGGTAAATAACGCGATTCCGAGTCTCCCAGAGTGATTTATCGTTATATCGAACGATATCGAGGGCTAGGAAGTGAATCCTTAGCTGCCTTCGATACACAGCGTGTGAAATAGGTGAATATTGCGATTCCGCGTCTCCCAGAGTGATTTATCGTTATATCGAACAATATCGAGGGCTAGGAAGTGAATCCTTAGCTTCCTTCGATACACAGCGTGTGGAAAAGGTAAATATCGCGATTCCGAGTCGCCCAGAGTGATTTATCGTTATATCGAACGATATCGAGGGCTAGGAAGTGAATCCTTAGCTGCCTTCGATACACAGCGTGTGGAAAAGGTAAATATCGCGATTCCGAGTCGCCCAGAGTGATTTATCGTTATATCGAACGATATCGAGGGCTAGGAAGTGAATCCTTAGCTTCCTTCGTTACACAGCGTGTGAAATAGGTAAATAACGCGATTCCGAGTCGCCCAGAGTGATTTATCGTTATATCGAACGATGTCGAGGGATAGGAAGTGAATCCTTAGCTTCCTTCGATACCCAGCTTGTGGAAAAGGTAAATAACGCGATTCCGAGTCGCCCAGAGTGATTTATCGTTATATCGAACGATATCGAGGGCTAGGAAGTGAATCCTTAGCTTCCTTCGATACACAGCGTGTGGAAAAGGTAAATATCGCGATTCCGAGTCGCCCAGAGTGATTTATCGTTACATCGAAAGATATCGAGGGCTAGGAAGTGAATTATTGCCTAGCTTCGATACACAGCCTGTGGAAAAGGTAAATAACGCGATACCGAGTCGCCTAGAGTGATTTATCGTTACATCGAAGGATATCGAGGGCTAGGAAGTGAATCCTTAGCTTCCTTCGTTACACATCGTGTGAAATAGGTAAATAACTCGATTCCGAGTCGCCCAGAGTGATTTATCGTTATATCGAACGATGTCGAGGGATAGGAAGTGAATCCTTAGCTTCCTTCGATACCCAGCGTGTGGAAAAGGTAAATAACGCGATTCCGAGTCGCCCAGAGTGATTTATCGTTATATCGAACGATATCGAGGGCTAGGAAGTGAATCCTTAGCTTCCTTCGTTACACAGCGTGTGAAATAGGTAAATAACGCGATTCCGAGTCGCCCAGAGTGATTTATCGTTATATCGAACGATGTCGAGGGATAGGAAGTGAATCCTTAGCTTCCTTCGTTACACAGCGTGTGAAATAGGTAAATAACGCGATTCCGAGTCTCCCAGAGTGATTTATCGTTATATCGAACGATATCGAGGGCTAGGAAGTGAATCCTTAGCTGCCTTCGATACACAGCGTGTGAAATAGGTGAATATTGTGATTCCGCGTCTCCCAGAGTGATTTATCGTTATATCGAACAATATCGAGGGCTAGGAAGTGAATCCTTAGCTTCCTTCGATACACAGCGTGTGGAAAAGGTAAATATCGCGATTCCGAGTCGCCCAGAGTGATTTATCGTTATATCGAACGATATCGAGGGCTAGGAAGTGAATCCTTAGCTGCCTTCGATACACAGCGTGTGGAAAAGGTAAATATCGCGATTCCGAGTCGCCCAGAGTGATTTATCGTTATATCGAACGATATCGAGGGCTAGGAAGTGAATCCTTAGCTTCCTTCGTTACACAGCGTGTGAAATAGGTAAATAACGCGATTCCGAGTCGCCCAGAGTGATTTATCGTTATATCGAACGATGTCGAGGGATAGGAAGTGAATCCTTAGCTTCCTTCGATACCCAGCTTGTGGAAAAGGTAAATAACGCGATTCCGAGTCGCCCAGAGTGATTTATCGTTATATCGAACGATATCGAGGGCTAGGAAGTGAATCCTTAGCTTCCTTCGATACACAGCGTGTGGAAAAGGTAAATATCGCGATTCCGAGTCACCCAGAGTGATTTATCGTTACATCGAAAGATATCGAGGGCTAGGAAGTGAATTATTGCCTAGCTTCGATACACAGCCTGTGGAAAAGGTAAATATCGCGATTCCGAGTCCGTCAGAGTGATTTATTGTTATATCGAACGATATCGAGGGCTAGGAAGTGAATCCTTAGCTGCCTTCGATACACAGCGTGTGGAAAAGGTAAATATCGCGATTCCGAGTCGCCCAGAGTGATTTATCGTTATATCGAACGATATCGAGGGCTAGGAAATGAATTATTGCCTAGCTTCGATACATAGCCTGTGGAAAAGGTAAATATCGCGATTCCGAGTCCGTCAGAGTGATTTATTGTTATATCGAACGATATCGAGGGCTAGGAAGTGAATAATTGCCTAGCTTCGATACACAGCCTGTGGAAAAGGTAAATATCGCGATTCCGAGTCGCCCAGAGTGATTTATCGTTATATCGAACGATATCGAGGGCTAGGAAGTGAATCCATAGCTGCCTTAGATACACAGCGTGTGGAAAAGGTAAATATCGCGATTCCGAGTCGCCCAGAGTGATTTATCGTTATATCGAAAGATATCGAGGGCTAGGAAGTGAAGCCTTAGCTGCCTTCGATACACAGCGTGTGGAAAAGGTAAATATCGCGATTCCGAGTCGCCCAGAGTGATTTATCGTTATATCGAACGATATCGAGGGTTAGGAAGTGAATCCTTAGTTTCCTTCGATACACAGCGTGTGGAAAAGGTGAATATCGCGATTCCGCGTCTCCCAGAGTGATTTATCGTTATATCGAACGATATCGAGGGCTAGGAAGTGATTCCTTAGCTTCCTTCGATACACAGCGTGTGGAAAAGGTAAATAACGCGATACCGAGTCGCCCAGAGTGATTTATCGTTATATCGAACGATATCGAGGGTTAGGAAGTGAATCCTTAGCTTCCTTCGATACACAGCGTGTGGAAAAGGTAAATATCGCGATTCCGAGTCGCCCAGAGTGATTTATCGTTATATCGAACGATATCGAGGGCTAGGAAGTGAATCCTTAGCTGCCTTCGATACACAGCGTGTGGAAAAGGTAAATATCGCGATTCCGAGTCCGTCACAGTGATTTATTGTTATATCGAACGATATCGAGGGCTAGGAAGTGAATCCTTAGCTTCCTTCGATACACAGCGTGTGGAAAAGGTAAATATCGCGATTCCGAGTCGCCCAGAGTGATTTATCGTTATATCGAACGATATCGAGGGCTAGGAAGTGAATCCTTAGCTGCCTTCGATACACAGCGTGTGGAAAAGGTAAATATCTCGATTCCGAGTCCGTCACAGTGATTTATTGTTATATCGAACGATATCGAGGGCTAGGAAGTGAATCCTTAGCTTCCTTCGATACACAGCGTGTGGAAAAGGTAAATATCGCGATTCCGAGTCGCCCAGAGTGATTTATCGTTATATCGAACGATATCGAGGGCTAGGAAGTGAATTATTGCCTAGCTTCGATACACAGCCTGTGGAAAAGGTAAATATCGCGATTCCGAGTCCGTCAGAGTGATTTATTGTTATATCGAACGATATCGAGGGCTAGGAAGTGAATCCTTAGCTTCCTTCGATACACAGCGTGTGGAAAAGGTAAATATCGCGATTCCAAGTCGCCCAGAGTGATTTATCGTTATATCGAACGATATCGAGGGCTAGGAAGTGAATCCTTAGCTGCCTTCGATACACAGCGTGTGAAATAGGTAAATAACGCGATTCCGAGTCGCCCAGAGTGATTTATCGTTATATCGAACGATATCGAGGGCTAGGAAGTGAATCCTCAGCTGCCTTCGATACACAGCGTGTGAAATAGGTGAATATTGCGATTCCGCGTCTCCCAGAGTGATTTATCGTTATATCGAACAATATCGAGGGCTAGGAAGTGAATCCTTAGCTTCCTTCGATACACAGCGTGTGGAAAAGGTAAATATCGCGATGTCAAGTCGCCCAGAGTGATTTATCGTTATATCGAACGATATCGAGGGCTAGGAAGTGAATCCTTAGCTGCCTTCGATACACAGCGTGTGAAATAGGTAAATAACGCGATTCCGAGTCGCCCAGAGTGATTTATCGTTATATCGAACGATATCGAGGGCTAGGAAGTGAATCCTCAGCTGCCTTCGATACACAGCGTGTGAAATAGGTAAATATCGCGATTCCGTGTCGCCCAGAGTGATTTATCGTTATATCGAACAATATCGAGGGCTAGGAAGTGAAGCCTTAGCTGCCTTCGATACACAGCGTGTGGAAAAGGTAAATATCGCGATTCCGAGTCGCCCAGAGTGATTTATCGTTATATCGAACGATATCGAGGGTTAGGAAGTGAATCCTTAGTTTCCTTCGATACACAGCGTGTGGAAAAGGTGAATATCGCGATTCCGCGTCTCCCAGAGTGATTTATCGTTATATCGAACGATATCGAGGGCTAGGAAGTGATTCCTTAGCTTCCTTCGATACACAGCGTGTGGAAAAGGTAAATAACGCGATACCGAGTCGCCCAGAGTGATTTATCGTTATATCGAACGATATCGAGGGTTAGGAAGTGAATCCTTAGCTTCCTTCGATACACGGCGTGTGGAAAAGGTAAATATCGCGATTCCGAGTCGCCCAGAGTGATTTATCGTTATATCGAACGATATCTAGGGCTAGGAAGTGAATTATTGCCTAGCTTCGATACACAGCCTGTGGAAAAGGTAAATATCGCGATTCCGAGTCCGTCAGAGTGATTTATCGTTATATCGAACGATATAGAGGGCTAGGAAGTGAATCCTTAGCTGCCTTCGATACACAGCGTGTGGAAAAGGTAAATATCGCGATTCCGAGTCCGTCACAGTGATTTATTGTTATATCGAACGATATCGAGGGCTAGGAAGTGAATCCTTAGCTTCCTTCGATACACAGCGTGTGGAAAAGGTAAATATCGCGATTCCGAGTCGCCCAGAGTGATTTATCGTTATATCGAACGATATCGAGGGCTAGGAAGTGAATCCTTAGCTGCCTTCGATACACAGCGTGTGGAAAAGGTAAATATCGCGATTCCGAGTCCGTCAGAGTGATTTATTGTTATATCGAACGATATCGAGGGCTAGGAAGTGAATTATTGCCTAGCTTCGATACACAGCCTGTGGAAAAGGTAAATATCGCGATTCCGAGTCGCCCAGAGTGATTTATTGTTATATCGAACGATATCGAGGGCTCGGAAGTGAATCCATAGCTGCCTTCGATACACAGCGTGTGGAAAAGGTAAATATCGCGATTCCGAGTCGCCCAGACTGATTTATCGTTATATCGAACGATATCGAGGGCTAGGAAGTGAATTATTGCCTAGCTTCGATACACAGCCTGTGGAAAAGGTAAATATCGCGATTCCGAGTCCGTCAGAGTGATTTATTGTTATATCGAACGATATCGAGGGCTAGGAAGTGAATCCTTAGCTTCCTTTGTTACACAGCGTGTGAAATAGGTAAATAACGTGATTCCGAGTCGCCCAGAGTGATTTATCGTTATATCGAACGATGTCGAGGGATAGGAAGTGAATCCTTAGCTTCCTTCGATACCCAGCGTGTGGAAAAGGTAAATAACGCGATTCCGAGTTGCCCAGAGTGATTTATCGTTATATCGAACGATATCGAGGGCTAGGAAGTGAATCCTTAGCTTCCTTCGTTACACAGCGTATGAAATAGGTGAATATTGCGATTCCGAGTCGCCCAGAGTGATTTATCGTTATATCGAACGATATCGAGGGCTAGGAAGTGAATCCCTAGCTGCCTTCGATACACAGCGTGTGGAAAAGGTAAATATCGCGATTCCGAGTCGCCCAGAGTGATTTATCGTTATATCGAACGATATCGAGGGCTAGGAAGTGAATCCCTAGCTGCCTTCGATACACAGCGTGTGGAAAAGGTAAATATCGCGATTCCGAGTCGCCCAGAGTGATTTATCGTTACATCGAAGGATATCGAGGGCTAGGAAGTGAATTATTGCCTAGCTTCGATACACAGCCTGTGGAAAAGGTAAATATCGCGATTCCGAGTCCGTCAGAGTGATTTATTGTTATATCGAACGATATCGAGGGCTATGAAGTGAATCCTTAGCTTCCTTCGATACACAGCGTGTGGAAAAGGTAAATATCGCGATTCCGAGTCGCCCAGAGTGATTTATCGTTACATCGAAGGATATCGAGGGCTAGGAAGTGAATTATTGCCTAGCTACGATACACAGCGTGTGGAAAAGGTAAATATCGCGATTCCGAGTCGCCCAGAGTGATTTATCGTTATATCGAACGATATCGAGGGCTAGGAAGTGAATCCTTAGCTTCCTTCGATACACAGCGTGTGGAAAAGGTAAATAACGCGATTCCGAGTCGCCCAGAGTGATTTATCGTTATATCGAACGATATCGAGGGCTAGGAAGTGAATCCCTAGCTGCCTTCGATACACAGCGTGTGGAAAAGGTAAATATCGCGATTCCGAGTCGCCCAGAGTGATTTATCGTTATATCGAACGATATCGAGGGCTAGGAAGTGAATCCATAGCTGCCTTCGATACACAGCGTGTGGAAAAGGTAAATATCGCGATTCCGTGTCGCCCAGAGTGATTTATCGTTATATCGAACGATATCGAGGGCTAGGAAGTGAAGCCTTAGCTGCCTTCGATACACAGCGTGTGGAAAAGGTAAATATCGCGATTCCGAGTCGCCCAGAGTGATTTATCGTTATATCGAACGATATCGAGGGTTAGGAAGTGAATCCTTAGTTTCCTTCGATACACAGCGTGTGGAAAAGGTGAATATCGCGATTCCGCGTCTCCCAGAGTGATTTATCGTTATATCGAACGATATCGAGGGCTAGGAAGTGATTCCTTAGCTTCCTTCGATACACAGCGTGTGCAAAAGGTAAATAACGCGATACCGAGTCGCCCAGAGTGATTTATCGTTATATCGAACGATATCGAGGGTTAGGAAGTGAATCCTTAGCTTCCTTCGATACACAGCGTGTGGAAAAGGTAAATATCGCGATTCCGAGTCGGCCAGAGTGATTTATCGTTATATCGAACGATATCTAGGGCTAGGAAGTGAATTATTGCCTAGCTTCGATACACAGCCTGTGGAAAAGGTAAATATCGCGATTCCGAGTCCGTCAGAGTGATTTATTGTTATATCGAACGATATCGAGGGCTAGGAAGTGAATCCTTAGCTTCCTTCGATACACAGCGTGTGGAAAAGGTAAATATCGCGATTCCGAGTCGCCCAGAGTGATTTATCGTTATATCGAACGATATAGAGGGCTAGGAAGTGAATCCTTAGCTGCCTTCGATACACAGCGTGTGGAAAAGGTAAATATCGCGATTCCGAGTCCGTCACAGTGATTTATTGTTATATCGAACGATATCGAGGGCTAGGAAGTGAATTATTGCCTAGCTTCGATACACAGCCTGTGGAAAAGGTAAATATCGCGATTCCGAGTCGCCCAGAGTGATTTATTGTTATATCGAACGATATCGAGGGCTCGGAAGTGAATCCATAGCTGCCTTCGATACACAGCGTGTGGAAAAGGTAAATATCGCGATTCCGAGTCGCCCAGACTGATTTATCGTTATATCGAACGATATCGAGGGCTAGGAAGTGAATTATTGCCTAGCTTCGATACACAGCCTGTGGAAAAGGTAAATATCGCGATTCCGAGTCCGTCAGAGTGATTTATTGTTATATCGAACGATATCGAGGGCTAGGAAGTGAATCCTTAGCTTCCTTTGTTACACAGCGTGTGAAATAGGTAAATAACGTGATTCCGAGTCGCCCAGAGTGATTTATCGTTATATCGAACGATGTCGAGGGATAGGAAGTGAATCCTTAGCTTCCTTCGATACCCAGCGTGTGGAAAAGGTAAATAACGCGATTCCGAGTTGCCCAGAGTGATTTATCGTTATATCGAACGATATCGAGGGCTAGGAAGTGAATCCTTAGCTTCCTTCGTTACACAGCGTATGAAATAGGTGAATATTGCGATTCCGAGTCGCCCAGAGTGATTTATCGTTATATCGAACGATATCGAGGGCTAGGAAGTGAATCCCTAGCTGCCTTCGATACACAGCGTGTGGAAAAGGTAAATATCGCGATTCCGAGTCGCCCAGAGTGATTTATCGTTATATCGAACGATATCGAGGGCTAGGAAGTGAATCCCTAGCTGCCTTCGATACACAGCGTGTGGAAAAGGTAAATATCGCGATTCCGAGTCGCCCAGAGTGATTTATCGTTACATCGAAGGATATCGAGGGCTAGGAAGTGAATTATTGCCTAGCTTCGATACACAGCCTGTGGAAAAGGTAAATATCGCGATTCCGAGTCCGTCAGAGTGATTTATTGTTATATCGAACGATATCGAGGGCTATGAAGTGAATCCTTAGCTTCCTTCGATACACAGCGTGTGGAAAAGGTAAATATCGCGATTCCGAGTCGCCCAGAGTGATTTATCGTTACATCGAAGGATATCGAGGGCTAGGAAGTGAATTATTGCCTAGCTACGATACACAGCGTGTGGAAAAGGTAAATATCGCGATTCCGAGTCGCCCAGAGTGATTTATCGTTATATCGAACGATATCGAGGGCTAGGAAGTGAATCCTTAGCTTCCTTCGATACACAGCGTGTGGAAAAGGTAAATAACGCGATTCCGAGTCGCCCAGAGTGATTTATCGTTATATCGAACGATATCGAGGGCTAGGAAGTGAATCCCTAGCTGCCTTCGATACACAGCGTGTGGAAAAGGTAAATATCGCGATTCCGAGTCGCCCAGAGTGATTTATCGTTATATCGAACGATATCGAGGGCTAGGAAGTGAATCCATAGCTGCCTTCGATACACAGCGTGTGGAAAAGGTAAATATCGCGATTCCGTGTCGCCCAGAGTGATTTATCGTTATATCGAACGATATCGAGGGCTAGGAAGTGAAGCCTTAGCTGCCTTCGATACACAGCGTGTGGAAAAGGTAAATATCGCGATTCCGAGTCGCCCAGAGTGATTTATCGTTATATCGAACGATATCGAGGGTTAGGAAGTGAATCCTTAGTTTCCTTCGATACACAGCGTGTGGAAAAGGTGAATATCGCGATTCCGCGTCTCCCAGAGTGATTTATCGTTATATCGAACGATATCGAGGGCTAGGAAGTGATTCCTTAGCTTCCTTCGATACACAGCGTGTGCAAAAGGTAAATAACGCGATACCGAGTCGCCCAGAGTGATTTATCGTTATATCGAACGATATCGAGGGTTAGGAAGTGAATCCTTAGCTTCCTTCGATACACAGCGTGTGGAAAAGGTAAATATCGCGATTCCGAGTCGGCCAGAGTGATTTATCGTTATATCGAACGATATCTAGGGCTAGGAAGTGAATTATTGCCTAGCTTCGATACACAGCCTGTGGAAAAGGTAAATATCGCGATTCCGAGTCCGTCAGAGTGATTTATTGTTATATCGAACGATATCGAGGGCTAGGAAGTGAATCCTTAGCTTCCTTCGATACACAGCGTGTGGAAAAGGTAAATATCGCGATTCCGAGTCGCCCAGAGTGATTTATCGTTATATCGAACGATATAGAGGGCTAGGAAGTGAATCCTTAGCTGCCTTCGATACACAGCGTGTGGAAAAGGTAAATATCGCGATTCCGAGTCCGTCACAGTGATTTATTGTTATATCGAACGATATCGAGGGCTAGGAAGTGAATCCTTAGTGTCACGTTCCAGGTTGCACCTTGGAAGAGACATGCCGTTCAAAGACGCAGAGCGGTTGCGCCAAGAACTAATATAACCTACGCTACTGGCAATCGCATTTGCAGTAGTTCGACAAAATATGGCAGATATAACGAGAGGGTGCTCGTGCGAGTCTTGATTAAAATGTATTCCGTGTTGGCTCTAAAACGTGATTAAATATAGTCGGACGCAGGAAACCTCGGGGTCGAATGCTTGATTCGCGCACGCCGAGATGATGGGAAGGATATTCGTAAGGGAGAAGCGGGATCTCGGGGTCGCATGCTTGATTCGCGCACGCCGAGAGGAAAGAAAGGATATTCGTAAAGGAAATGGGGGATCTCGGGGTCGAATGCTTGATTCGCGCACGCCGAGATGAAAGGAAGGATATTCGTAAAGGAAATGGGGGATCTCGTGGTCGAATGCTTGATTCGCGCACGCCGAGAGGAAAGGAAGGTAATTTAAGGAAAGGGGAAGGAAGTCTCGGGGTCGAATGCTAGATTCGCGCACGCCGAGAGGAATAAAAGGGTATTCGTAAAGGAAATGGGGAAGGAAGTCTCGGGGTCGAATGCTTGATTCGCGCACGCCGAGAGGAAAGAAAGGATATTCGTAAAGGAAATGGGGGATCTCGGGGTCGAATGCTTGATTCGCGCACGCCGAGAGGAAAGGAAGGTAATTTAAGGAAAGGGGGAAGGAAGTCTCGGGGTCGAATGCTAGATTCGCGCACGCCGAGGGGAAAGGAGAGGAAGATATGTTAAAGAATATTGAAACAGAAATTTGCGTAGATGTATGATTATTCGTCTCGCACGAATACCCACTTTCTTATGGTTCGCAGATAAAGAATTCGCGTAGCAAAAGCTCGGTATGAAAAAGATAAAAGGGAAAGACTCACCGCGCTGCTTGATTAGGAGCGGCGATCTGTGGACAGGAATGCGTCCTGTGCGTATTCGTCTTATTCCGCCTTCCAAGTCTCGTAGTGGAGCTTCTTGTGATGGGTAAAATGGTAGAAGTCTCACGGGAAAGGTTTCGTTGAATTTAATGAGTGTCTTGTCTTGTCACGATTATTTATTCGCTCATATTACAGAAATCCGAAGACTGAATTCGGAGCTTGACGACTGACGCTGAATATTATACACTAAACCATAAATTATCACTGTTCGTAGATTATGAATGTACGTTCTTCACTGATTAATGTGTACTGATTCGGATGTATATTAACTCGTCACTGCCTTATTGAATTAATAAAAGTTCACTGCTGATTGTTTTACTGAATTAATGTGTAAAGTTCGCTCTTCACTTCCCGAATGTATATACTGATTAAAGCAACTTATTGTAACTCCTTGACTGACTGAATATTCACTTCTGGCTCTTCTCCTGACTTCTGACTAAATATTCGCTTCTGACTCTATATTCTCCGGGGCCTGAATGCTTCTGACTCTATATTCTCCGGGGCCTGAATGCTTCTGACTGGATATTAAGGTGGCGCCGGTCTATTTATACCGGTCGTTGGAATCCGAGGAATGTTTGGTATGCCGGGTGTGTATGGTATGCGGGGAAGCTCTGGAATGCGTGAGTGATGTCTGCCGCTGGTGTTAATTGCGTTGGAATTCCTGGTATGCGCGTGGAATGTCTGCTGTAGAAGTGCGATGCTTTGGAATTCCTGATGTGCGTAGTTTCTCTGGAATGTCTGGTATGCGAGGAATCTCTTGGGCTGCGCGGTTCTCAACTGCCAGTGGTTCTCTATTATTGCCTTAAACTGAACTTTCGATTAAACGTGAATTATAATATATAGTTATTTTATAACTTGTCCGTGGTACTGCAATCTAGAAAACATTATGCTTGTGTAGTGATAGATTCAAGGGACTCGAGGATAGTTTATACGTACAAATAGTTTTTAACGAGAGGGTTTGAACTAACGCGAACGGGGTTACTTCCTCGTGAAGTGAGGGCTTCTCTTGGGGCGCGAAAGGGGTTACTTCCTCGTGAAGTGAGGGCTTCTCTTGGGGCGCGAAAGGGGTTACTTCCTCGTGAAGTGAGGGCTTCTCTTGGGGCGCAAAAGGAGTTGTTCTGTATCTCTCTCACTCTTTCTTTCGAGTGTTGCTTTCGTATTATTGTTCGTACTTATGCAGGGTGGTAAGGCGAGTATTTAAGGTGTCGGTATGAATTGACTTTGTAAGAGATTTTAATAGTTTCCAGGTACGCAGGCAGAGGGGATGCATTTGGCAGGAGTAAAGGACTTGCGGGAACGAATTTGTGCAGAAAATATATGTAGGCAGTGAATCGTTTGATTGGCTAGGTTGAAGGGAGTGATTTGTTTGATGATGGTTCGGAGGGTGTGAAATGAAATGGTGACGTATTTGAGGGTGTGAAATGATATGATGATGGGTTGGAGGATATGAAATGAAATGATGATGGGTTGGAGGGTGTGCAATGATTATGGGCTGCGGGGTGAGCAATGATTATGATCGGGGGGGGTGAGCAACGATTATGATCTGGGGGGGTGAGCAACGATTATGATCTGGGGGGGTGAGCTCAGTATCGTGCCGGACGTTACATTGCCGCAGGGGCAGTCTAGCGCTAACATCACAGCGGAGTTTGTCGGTAGGATAAAGAAAAAAAAAAGTGATCCGATCTGTGGGAGCAGGTCGGCACGTCACACCTCCCCCCTTATTGTAAGAAATGCTTGCATTTCTTGAGTAGGAGATGCGTTTAACGAAAATAATCCTTTTGCCGATTTTATATTAGCAGCTTCGTGCGTTAACAAAAAAAAACAAAATGAAGCTGTGTTGAGTAAAATAGAATTAAGCAGTAGATTAGTAGTAAGGTAATTTTAAGTAAGACTAGGACATGTACGAGAGATTTATATATATATATATGTATATGCTAGTAGAAAGGTAAACTATATATTATTATAAAAATTTTTTTTTTTTTTTTTTTTTTTTTGTTATTTTGTCTGGATAATTTGAACCTTAGGTGTAGTTAGTAAGTATGAAGGCGTAAGTTTTAAATTAATTGTATAATGTCGATCAGGTCGTCGAACCAATCTGTTTGCGTCCATTCTGCCTGGGGAATGGTAATTTCAGGAACATACAGCGAAGGGGGGGTTAGTGCATTGCACATATCAAAAAGGGACAAGTCGTCCAGGGTCCCGTGCTCTACTCGTAGGGCTGTAGTTGTGTCGAGTAGTTCAATTTCAGGTGGGGGTGGCGGGATGATCGGTTGTGCGTCGAGCGGAGGTATTGGCATTGGTTCACTCGGATACCCGCAGACTTCCACAAGACGCGGCTCATTCCCGAAAGCAGGAGGAAGACTACTTACCACGTCGGGTTCCAGAGACCTTCTGAAGTGTTCCTCCACGGCCGAAGTGGCATCACCTTCGTGGTAGGTGATAATCAGGCAATTCTCGCTCATCTGCTGCGTGTAACCCTCGCTGTCGGCCAATTCTTTTGCGGTCATATCAACACCGGCCGTCGGTCCGCCGTCGTACGTTGTCGGGGGTGGAATGGTAGCACTCTCGGGTATTGGTAGCGAGAACGGTTTTTCCGTGATGTCGAGGGGCCGAACTAACATTATTCTCTGCGATGGCGAGAGCTCGATGTCCGATAATATCTTCGGCAGCAAGTCGTTGCGTCTGCGTGAGGGTTTCTTGCCCTTAGCAACACGACAGTAAGTGCCGGCGGCCTTGCAGCGTTTGCGTGTTCTACCGTGTCCAGGCATGGTGTACGATGAACTGATCGCTATTGTAGTGCTTCTCCTTATTTATAGCGCGAGACAGGTATCCGCGGAATGTTTTGGTATCTCTGGTATGTGCGGTATGTATGGAATGTCCGTGGTTCTCGATGACCAGTGTTTCTCAATCGGTTTGTCGATTTAGATTTTGGTTATCCATTTTAAAGCCATTCGTGTTAATCATAACCAGTACCATACGGGAATATATAAAACACTTAATTGTATAATTTTACAACCTAATTAAACTAATTTTGAACTGTAGTCTTCTATAATGAAATACACCGTGAAGTAAGTTTGTGTAAAGCTGGTGTTACGAACGTTAGTTTAAGGTGAAGATTTATCTCTCAGTGTTTTATTTAACGATACTAGAGTGTGCGGATAATGTTTCATGTCGGTGCAACTAATAAATAAACTGGGGTACTTAGACTCGGTATGTCGTCCTCGCGTGTGGAGGGATTCTAAGGGAACGCAGAAGGGGTATCATCCTCGTGCATAGAGGGATTCTAGGGAACGTAAAAATTGTATCATCCTCGTGTATAGAGGGATTCTAGGGAACGCAAAAGGGTATCATCCTCGTGCATTGAGGGATTTTAGGGAACGCAAGGGGGCATCGTCCTCATGTACTGAGGGTATTAAACGCAAGAACAGGGGACCGATCACAAGTGGATGAACGCCATTAATTGTTTTGATTCTTTCCCTTTTTTTTTTAAATTTGTTGCACCGTTGTGGGACTGTTGTGTAATTATCTTGTGTCTGTAATTCGTGTTAACAATGATTTTCTTTTTTTGTTTTAGTCGCGATTCGGTCAGACGCATTTTTTCGGGGGCAAAGTGAAAGTGGCAGAAAATATAAGGTAACATAAGATAATATAGTAATAGTATATGTATTGGAGTAAAACAGAGATAGTAGAGACAAAATACTAGTAGTTTTGGGAGATGGGTGGAAGGAAGGCAAATTTTGTTTTTCCTGTATGCATTTCATGAACGAACAATATAAAGTAATAGGAACGAAAATACTTGTTTGGTTTTCATTTACGACCCAGTCTGCTAATTTTAACTGTAAATATAAGTGTGTATTATACGTAATATTTGTATTAATATATGTATTTATGAAATGAATTACATTCTAAGCCTAATAATCGTAATATATATATATGTGAATGTTTTTTTTTTTTTTTTTTTTTTTTATTTCCCACTCTTCTCTCTCTTTTTTTTGTCTGACATAATACGCTACGTTTATCACGTTTAAGGTATATTAATATTTGTTCAGCTCGTGGAAGTGATTTCAAAGGGGTATAAGAAGGGGGTATTAAAAACATGTGGAGAGACGTGGGTTTGGTTGTAACGGGACTCTAGTAGGATGTGGGGTAATAGAGCTACAGCGCGCATGATCTTAATTTCCTTGCATGGTTAGCATGAATGATTTTGTATCCATTTTTCCAGGATATTTTTAGGTTTTGTAAAGGCAGCACCTCGATTACCTTGTGCGGGCCTGTATAATGGTCGGCGAATTTACTTTTACGGCTGTTCTTTATGACGAAGACCTCGTCTCCAGGTTGGAAAGTTTCCTCATTTATGCGGCGATCGTAATACATTTTGTATCTTTCCTTGGCGCGTTTCAGTCTATCCGCGGCAAGATGCTGTAATTCGCTAATGCACTCTGTTAATCGGGAAAGGTAACCTCCGTAGGTTTCGTCTTCCGGGTATTCAATCGGCCGCTGCTGGGCAGGTACCCGCGCTAGTTTCCCGAATACTAATTCATGCGGGGTGTAACCCGTACCTTCATGGACACTTGTGTTATAAGAAAATGCCGCGAGATCAGTCCAACAATCCCAGTCATTATTTTGGCTTGTATACATTTTTAGATAATCTATCAAGACGATGTGGGACCTTTCTAGAGATCCGTTGGATTGTGGATGGAACGCGGTGGTTTTGCATTGCGCGATCCTGAATTTGCGAGCGATAGTTCTCATAAATGCGCTTGTAAAGTTTGATCCTTGATCGGTGAGGACGGCTTTTGGTGCGCCAAATCGACATATCAGGTTCTTTATGAAGGCGTCTGCAACTTCCATAGATGTGGTGCCCTTCAATGGTGCACATACAAAGTATTTTGTAAGTAGGTCTTGCATGGTAAGTATATACAAATTTCCTGCGGGAGATATAGGAAGGGGGCCCACTATATCTAGTCCAACCTTATCGAATGCTGCTCCGGGGGTATCGGTTAAAACCATGGGTTGCCGTGTTTTAATTCGTACTAACTTTTTTCGTTGACAAAGCAGGCAGTTCCTAATATAAATTCGAACCTGTTGTTTCAATCCCTGCCAGTAGTAAGTGTGTCTGATCCTCTTAAGAGTTTTGCTGACGCCTCTGTGACCTCCGACAGCCGAGGAGTGGTTGTCCTCTATTATCGTGGGTCTCAGGCTTTCGTCGGGAATTTGGACGGTTTGTGTGCAGACGGTGATTTGTAAGTTTTCTTCAGACAACCTAGTGTGGATTTCTGATATAATTTCTTCCCAGAACAGGGCTCCAATCTGAGCGGTTTTGGCAATACTAAATCCAGGTAGCTGCAGTTCTCTAACTACGTCTCTGAGCGAGTTTACGGCTTCGCGGAAGATTCCGGGTTCCATCGGGAAATTAGCCTTTTCCTTAACGACTAACCCAATAATCGTTTTTCCTTTGTGCTTAATTACACGCGCACGACCGAGTGTGAGATCTCTTCTTATGGGGAGACCCGCATGGGTTCTTAGGTTATGTCCACCGTCGTCACAGACGTTGCCATCGCCTGCTAGGAAGATTACTAGAGTTCCGTGCCGGATGGCTAAGGGGTCCCGACTGACGTGAACGTTGCAGTTGGGGCGGTTAGGATCCTGCGGAATAACATCATCCGATTCGCTATGCGTAACTTCGTCGTCTGATTCTCCCTGTGATGTGTCGTCTTCACTGGAAGGGTCGTTATGTGGCGCGCCTGGGCCATCTTCGATTATTGCTTCTCTTTGTCCCGGTGACATATTATACCTGGGGGGCGTCTCGAATATAATTCTGCTGCTCGATGGTCCATGGGACGATGGTTGTTGAACAGGCGTCAGCGTCATATCGGAAGTTCTATCGGGACCTTCCGACTGGTTTTTCCGAGTAATTTTTGGAGCGCTGAATAGAGACTCATCCGAATCGCTCGAGATGGTAACCTTAGTTTCGCATCGTTGTTGTTGTTGGCTATGAATTCTGGGCCTCTTTTGATTTGCGGGCTGTACTTGCCACTCAGAGTCGGAATCAGAGTACGACCGTGGGCGGATCGGACAGGCGAGTGCGGTCGAAGCGTCCGGTGGGTTGCGAGAGAGTGCGTCTGCCACTCTATTGGACTTCCCAGGTTGATACCTTATTTCGTAGTCGAATTCGGCAAGTTTTAGTCGCCAGCGAACGAGACGTGAAGTTGGGTCCTTGACCCTATGGAGCCAGACTAGCGGTTGATGATCAGTATAAAGGGTAAATCGTTTACCGTATAAGTAAGGCCGAAAATGGCTGGTACAATATATAATAGCCAACAGTTCCTTCTCAATTGTAGAATAATTTACTTCTGCTTGGCATAGAAGTCGCGACGCATAGGCGAGGGGAAGTTCTTTATCGTCGTGTGTTTGCGTTATTAACCCTCCAATAGCGTAGTCTGATGCGTCGGTGGTGAGATGGAATTCCTTTTCGAAGTCCGGGAACTGTAGTATTGGTTCCTGAACCAATTTTTCCTTGAGGTATCTGAAGGATTTTTGTTGTGGTTCGCCCCACGTAAAAGGTGTACCCTTTTTGAGTAACGATGTGAGTGGCCTTGCTTCTTTTGAGAAGTCGGGTATAAATCGCCTATAGTATCCTGTCAATCCCAAAAATTGCTTAATTCCCCTTGCAGTACGGGGTGGAGGGTAATTTGTAACAGCGGTAATCTTTTGTGGATCCGGTTTTACACCGTTCTCCGTGATAACGTGGCCTAGGTACGCTACTTCCTTTCGTAAGAATTGGCATTTATTAGGCTGAAGTTTCAAATTGGCCTGACGTAAACGGTCGGCAAGCTTGCGGAACTTAATTCCATGTTCGTTCAGTGAACTCGAGTAGAGGACTATGTCGTCCAAATAGACAAACATCTCAGAGCCTTGTAGACCAGAAAGGACGTGATCCATCAGGCGTTGAAAAGTTGCGGGGGCGTTGCGTAAGCCAAAGGGCATCCTTGAAAATTCGTAATGGCCATGGGGGGCCGAGAATGCAGTCTTTTGTGCATCTTCGGGTTTCATCGGGATCTGGTGAAATCCGGATACGAGATCGAAGACCGAGAAATATTTAGCACCGCCGAGCTGGTCGAGTATATCGATAATATTCGGTAGGGGGTAAGCGTCGGGGACAGTCTTTTGATTAAGTTGGCGATAATCGATGACCATTCTCCATTTTTTCTTCCCATCTGGCCCTGGTTTCTTCGGCACTATCCAGAGGGGTGAGTTATACGGGGAGACGGATGGTTTGACTATTCTTTGTTCCAGGAGGTCCTTCATTTGCGCTTGGATTTCCTCCTTGTGGACGGGGGGGAATCGATACTGTTTCGTGGATACTGGGGCTGGATCCGTGGTTTCAATGGCATGGCTAATGGCATTCGTGTGGCCTAGGGGTTCTCCAGGCAAGTGGAATATGTCTTGATATTTCCCGACGAGTTGGTGGACGTGAGCTTCTTCTTCCCGATTTAGGTCCTTCGGGGATATGAGGTTAATTATTTCTGCGGTCCTGTTGGGCTCGTCCTTGACGGCGTGTTGAGTGTGTGTAATCCCTTTTAATCCGAGTGTGGGATGAATTTGGTGTGCTACCTTTTGATCCGCAATTGAGCATACGAGGGGTGTGGACGCATGTCCGTTTCGAGGGTTACCTTCTGTGAGGGTTTCGCTAAGGGGAGAGGGCCGGTTGCCCTTCTGAGAGTGGGGGTTCATCGTGCCTTCGGTTTGCTTCGAAGACACGGCTTCCTCGGTACGCTTTATTTGGGGGTACATTTGGTGAACTTCTTCAAATTCTTCCAGCTGGACTGGGGGTATACATATAGTCGCCGGTTTCTCGTTGGTGTTGATAATATGTAAGTTTGCCTTTCCTTCCTGGTTTCGCACTAGGGCTTCTCCTGCGTATAGCCCTTCTCCTAGTTCCATCCTTGGAATGTATCCTTCCTCAATTTCGGGGTTAGCAACGGTTGCTTGTGCGACGATGCTTGTTCTTGAGGGTATTATTGTTTCGTCGACCCGCTTGAAGGGGACGAAATTGCCATTAAACGCTAGCCATTTATTCTTGAAGTCTACCGTTACTCCGCTTTCGGATAAGAATCCGGATCCTAATAATCCTTGGTTGCGTAAGGGTATAGTGTTTTCCACGACGTGAAATTGTACGGGGTAATTAAATAAACATGCCGTAAGGGTTCCTAATGTAGGTACGCGCGTTTCAGTTATACCTATCAGGTCGATAACGTTGTCGCAGTCGATGTCAAGGGGCGTTTGGATGCATGACCGCTTTATCAGGTTAACTTCCGCACCTGTATCGATCATCAAGTCCACGGGGTTAATCAGTTGTGGACTGCGGACGTTGACGGAAGGAACATTTTTCGGGGGGGAGAGATGCACGGTTGCGATTCTGGTTGCTGGCGGTACGTTGGCCGGAGCGTGCTTATCGGATGCGCATTTGATCTGCCCGTTCCACGAGGCGCCTCCCTGTATTCTCGTGGGGGCTCGCCGTTTCCCGATGAATTCTGGTCTCGCATTTTCTTCCGACAATCTGCCGCCAAATGTCCTATTCTTCCGCAGTAGTTGCAGGTTCGTGTCTCTGCCTTTCGTGGCGTGTTATAGTGTTTCGTGGGCGATGGACGGTCGAAGTCTCTTATGGTCGGCCGTTCCGAGGAGCGCATAAGGTACGGAGAGCTATTTACTGAATACGTTCTGCAGGATCGAGCTTCGTGTCCTTCCCTGTTGCAGAGTTGACACTGGGTTCGGGGCGTTCGTTCTCCCATAAACCGATGACGATCCCGCTCTATCAGTTTCGCCACGTAAACTGCTTTGTCGAACGCCTCATCCAATGATGATAATGCAGCGGATTCCATTTGGCTGCGCATCGCGGGAGGAAGTCCATCTAAGAATGACCTTAGTGCGAGTCTGTCTATGTCTTGGGAGACCATTCTAGGATCGTAATGCCTGTAAGTTTCTTCGTCGATGATTACCGATCTCAGGTCCCTTACCCGCGAAATGTAGTCAAGGATATGTTCGTTCCTTCCTATTGTAATGTTTGCCAGTTCTCCGCGATAATGGTCGGACGTCTTCGCCGGCGCAAATACTGTTTTTAACCGATTAATCAATCCGCTAACGGTGTCAAAGCTGTAGTCTTCCACGACCAAGTACGCGTGGTTTTGTAACCGGTTTCTTAATAGGCGCGTTAATTGGGGTTCGCTTGAAGGAGGGATCATCTCTCGAGCCCGTTTGCACGTTCTCGCAAATTGCAGGATCGACATATTATGGCCATCGAAATATGGTACTGTCTCGACGGCATCCTTTAAAGTGACCTGAAGTTTTCCGTGCATTGTCGGTTCGTTAAACGCGTCGTTACGTGGGTTACCTTCGCGATAATGGGTGGCGGGAGTTTCCAAATGCGTTTTAATTCGCTGTTTTCTTGTTAGCATCTCTACTGCATCTTGTAAGGAAGCTATTTGTATCGCGAGGTTTTCCAAACCAGAGGCGGGGTGAGGCAATTGATCTTCGTGAACGGAATCATCGCGGGGAGTAACTGGTCGCGCTCGTTTGTTCGCCAATAAATCATAGTGTGCTTCAATTTGCACTTGTTTTTCGCGCAAGAGACATAGTTTATCGTGCAACGCGGCGGTTGACGCGTCGATATCTCTATTAGCATCCTCCACGGAGGTAGTAGGGGGGTTGGGTTCGTTTGCATCACCGTACAGCGACATGTTTTCCGAATATGAAATAGCGATACGAAATTATATATATGTATAGGGCCTTAAAGCGACGCGAATAGTCGACTCGTACGTGAATTTCTTAGGGATTTGTACTTATATGGAGCAATAAGAATCAACTGAGGGGGTTCGCAATTTCTTATTTCACCGCGTTTTCTTTCGCGAAATATATTACTTAATCGTGGGAATATTAAATTTACGGATCGCACCGCTTTCCTTTCACAAACTATATCAGGCAATTGTGGGATTATAAAATTTTCGAATCCCACCGCTGTCACCAATTAACAATGTCACGTTCCAGGTTGCACCTTGGAAGAGACATGCCGTTCAAAGACGCAGAGCGGTTGCGCCAAGAACTAATATAACCTACGCTACTGGCAATCGCATTTGCAGTAGTTCGACAAAATATGGCAGATATAACGAGAGGGTGCTCGTGCGAGTCTTGATTAAAATGTATTCCGTGTTGGCTCTAAAACGTGATTAAATATAGTCGGACGCAGGAAACCTCGGGGTCGAATGCTTGATTCGCGCACGCCGAGATGATGGGAAGGATATTCGTAAGGGAGAAGCGGGATCTCGGGGTCGCATGCTTGATTCGCGCACGCCGAGAGGAAAGAAAGGATATTCGTAAAGGAAATGGGGGATCTCGGGGTCGAATGCTTGATTCGCGCACGCCGAGATGAAAGGAAGGATATTCGTAAAGGAAATGGGGGATCTCGTGGTCGAATGCTTGATTCGCGCACGCCGAGAGGAAAGGAAGGTAATTTAAGGAAAGGGGAAGGAAGTCTCGGGGTCGAATGCTAGATTCGCGCACGCCGAGAGGAATAAAAGGGTATTCGTAAAGGAAATGGGGAAGGAAGTCTCGGGGTCGAATGCTTGATTCGCGCACGCCGAGAGGAAAGAAAGGATATTCGTAAAGGAAATGGGGGATCTCGGGGTCGAATGCTTGATTCGCGCACGCCGAGAGGAAAGGAAGGTAATTTAAGGAAAGGGGGAAGGAAGTCTCGGGGTCGAATGCTAGATTCGCGCACGCCGAGGGGAAAGGAGAGGAAGATATGTTAAAGAATATTGAAACAGAAATTTGCGTAGATGTATGATTATTCGTCTCGCACGAATACCCACTTTCTTATGGTTCGCAGATAAAGAATTCGCGTAGCAAAAGCTCGGTATGAAAAAGATAAAAGGGAAAGACTCACCGCGCTGCTTGATTAGGAGCGGCGATCTGTGGACAGGAATGCGTCCTGTGCGTATTCGTCTTATTCCGCCTTCCAAGTCTCGTAGTGGAGCTTCTTGTGATGGGTAAAATGGTAGAAGTCTCACGGGAAAGGTTTCGTTGAATTTAATGAGTGTCTTGTCTTGTCACGATTATTTATTCGCTCATATTACAGAAATCCGAAGACTGAATTCGGAGCTTGACGACTGACGCTGAATATTATACACTAAACCATAAATTATCACTGTTCGTAGATTATGAATGTACGTTCTTCACTGATTAATGTGTACTGATTCGGATGTATATTAACTCGTCACTGCCTTATTGAATTAATAAAAGTTCACTGCTGATTGTTTTACTGAATTAATGTGTAAAGTTCGCTCTTCACTTCCCGAATGTATATACTGATTAAAGCAACTTATTGTAACTCCTTGACTGACTGAATATTCACTTCTGGCTCTTCTCCTGACTTCTGACTAAATATTCGCTTCTGACTCTATATTCTCCGGGGCCTGAATGCTTCTGACTCTATATTCTCCGGGGCCTGAATGCTTCTGACTGGATATTAAGGTGGCGCCGGTCTATTTATACCGGTCGTTGGAATCCGAGGAATGTTTGGTATGCCGGGTGTGTATGGTATGCGGGGAAGCTCTGGAATGCGTGAGTGATGTCTGCCGCTGGTGTTAATTGCGTTGGAATTCCTGGTATGCGCGTGGAATGTCTGCTGTAGAAGTGCGATGCTTTGGAATTCCTGATGTGCGTAGTTTCTCTGGAATGTCTGGTATGCGAGGAATCTCTTGGGCTGCGCGGTTCTCAACTGCCAGTGGTTCTCTATTATTGCCTTAAACTGAACTTTCGATTAAACGTGAATTATAATATATAGTTATTTTATAACTTGTCCGTGGTACTGCAATCTAGAAAACATTATGCTTGTGTAGTGATAGATTCAAGGGACTCGAGGATAGTTTATACGTACAAATAGTTTTTAACGAGAGGGTTTGAACTAACGCGAACGGGGTTACTTCCTCGTGAAGTGAGGGCTTCTCTTGGGGCGCGAAAGGGGTTACTTCCTCGTGAAGTGAGGGCTTCTCTTGGGGCGCGAAAGGGGTTACTTCCTCGTGAAGTGAGGGCTTCTCTTGGGGCGCAAAAGGAGTTGTTCTGTATCTCTCTCACTCTTTCTTTCGAGTGTTGCTTTCGTATTATTGTTCGTACTTATGCAGGGTGGTAAGGCGAGTATTTAAGGTGTCGGTATGAATTGACTTTGTAAGAGATTTTAATAGTTTCCAGGTACGCAGGCAGAGGGGATGCATTTGGCAGGAGTAAAGGACTTGCGGGAACGAATTTGTGCAGAAAATATATGTAGGCAGTGAATCGTTTGATTGGCTAGGTTGAAGGGAGTGATTTGTTTGATGATGGTTCGGAGGGTGTGAAATGAAATGGTGACGTATTTGAGGGTGTGAAATGATATGATGATGGGTTGGAGGATATGAAATGAAATGATGATGGGTTGGAGGGTGTGCAATGATTATGGGCTGCGGGGTGAGCAATGATTATGATCGGGGGGGGTGAGCAACGATTATGATCTGGGGGGGTGAGCAACGATTATGATCTGGGGGGGTGAGCTCAGTATCGTGCCGGACGTTACATTGCCGCAGGGGCAGTCTAGCGCTAACATCACAGCGGAGTTTGTCGGTAGGATAAAGAAAAAAAAAAGTGATCCGATCTGTGGGAGCAGGTCGGCACGTCACATTAGCTTCCTTCGATACACAGCGTGTGGAAAAGGTAAATATCGCGATTCCGAGTCGCCCAGAGTGATTTATCGTTATATCGAACGATATCGAGGGCTAGGAAGTGAATCCTTAGCTGCCTTCGATACACAGCGTGTGGAAAAGGTAAATATCGCGATTCCGAGTCCGTCAGAGTGATTTATTGTTATATCGAACGATATCGAGGGCTAGGAAGTGAATTATTGCCTAGCTTCGATACACAGCCTGTGGAAAAGGTAAATATCGCGATTCCGAGTCGCCCAGAGTGATTTATTGTTATATCGAACGATATCGAGGGCTCGGAAGTGAATCCATAGCTGCCTTCGATACACAGCGTGTGGAAAAGGTAAATATCGCGATTCCGAGTCGCCCAGACTGATTTATCGTTATATCGAACGATATCGAGGGCTAGGAAGTGAATTATTGCCTAGCTTCGATACACAGCCTGTGGAAAAGGTAAATATCGCGATTCCGAGTCCGTCAGAGTGATTTATTGTTATATCGAACGATATCGAGGGCTAGGAAGTGAATCCTTAGCTTCCTTTGTTACACAGCGTGTGAAATAGGTAAATAACGTGATTCCGAGTCGCCCAGAGTGATTTATCGTTATATCGAACGATGTCGAGGGATAGGAAGTGAATCCTTAGCTTCCTTCGATACCCAGCGTGTGGAAAAGGTAAATAACGCGATTCCGAGTAGCCCAGAGTGATTTATCGTTATATCGAACGATATCGAGGGCTAGGAAGTGAATCCTTAGCTTCCTTCGTTACACAGCGTATGAAATAGGTGAATATTGCGATTCCGAGTCGCCCAGAGTGATTTATCGTTATATCGAACGATATCGAGGGCTAGGAAGTGAATCCTTAGCTTCCTTCGATACACAGCGTGTGGAAAAGGTAAATATCGCGATTCCGAGTTGCCCAGAGTGATTTATCGTTATATCGAACGATATCGAGGGCTAGGAAGTGAATCCTTAGCTTCCTTCGATACACAGCGTGTGGAAAAGGTAAATAACGCGATTCCGAGTCGCCCAGAGTGATTTATCGTTATATCGAACGATATCGAGGGCTAGGAAGTGAATCCCTAGCTGCCTTCGATACACAGCGTGTGGAAAAGGTAAATATCGCGATTCCGAGTCGCCCAGAGTGTGTGACGTGCCGACCTGCTCCCACAGATCGGATCACTTTTTTTTCTTTCTCCTACCGACAAACTCCGCTGTGATGTTAGCGCTAGACTGCCCCTGCGGCAATGTAACGTCCGGCACGATACTGAGCTCACCCCCCCCAGATCATAATCGTTGCTCATCCCCCAGATCATAATCATTGCTCACCCCCCAGCCCATAATCATTGCACACCCTCCAACCCATCATCATTTCATTTCATATCCTCCAACCCATCATCATATCATTTCACACCCTCAAATACGCCACCATTTCATTTCACACCCTCCGAACCATCATCAAACAAATCACTCCCTTCAACCTAGCCAATCAAACGACTCACTGCCTACATATATTTTCTGCACAAATTCGTTCCCGCAAGTCCTTTACTCGTGCCAAATGCATCCCCTCTGCCTGCGTACCTGGAAACTATTAAAATCTCTTACAAAGTCAATTCATACCGACACCTTAAATACTCGCCTTACCACCCTGCATAAGTACGAACAATAATACGAAAGCAACACTCGAAAGAAAGAGAGAGAGAGATACAGAACAACTCCTTTTGCGCCCCAAGAGAAGCCCTCACTTCACGAGGAAGTAACCCCTTTCGCGCCCCAAGAGAAGCCCTCACTTCACGAGGAAGTAACCCCTTTCGCGCCCCAAGAGAAGCCCTCACTTCACGAGGAAGTAACCCCTTTCGCGCCCCAAGAGAAGCCCTCACTTCACGAGGAAGTAACCCCTTTCGCGCCCCAAGAGAAGCCCTCACTTCACGAGGAAGTAACCCCTTTCGCGCCCCAAGAGAAGCCCTCACTTCACGAGGAAGTAACCCCTTTCGCGCCCCAAGAGAAGCCCTCACTTCACGAGGAAGTAACCCCTTTTGCGCCCCAAGAGAAGCCCTCACTTCACGAGGAAGTAACCCCGTTCGCGTTAGTTCAAACCCTCTCGTTAAAAACTATTTGTACGTATAAACTATCCTCGAGTCCCTTGAATCTATCACTACACAAGTATAATGTTTTCTAGATTGCAGTACCACGGACAAGTTATAAAATAACTATATATTATAATTCACGTTCAATCGAAAGTTCAGTTTAAGGCAATAATAGAGAACCACTGGCAGTTGAGAACCACGCAG
The DNA here is from genome assembly GCA_948146005.1 of Nomada fucata. Lineage (NCBI taxonomy): Eukaryota > Metazoa > Arthropoda > Insecta > Hymenoptera > Apidae > Nomada > Nomada fucata. The sequence goes on along the minus strand of OX411279.1, from coordinate 16,541,319 downwards.
CCCAAGACATTCCTCGCATACCAGACATTCCAGAGAAACTACGCACATCAGGAATTCCAAAGCATCGCACTTCTACAGCAGACATTCCACGCGCATACCAGGAATTCCAACGCAATTAACACCAGCGGCAGACATCACTCACGCATTCCAGAGCTTCCCCGCATACCACGCACACATGGCATACCAAACATTCCTCGGATTCCAACGACCGGTATAAATAGACCGGCGCCACCTTAATATTTAGTCAGAAGCATTCAGGCCCCGGAGAATATAGAGTCAGAAGCATTCAGGCCCCGGAGAATATAGAGTCAGAAGCGAATATTTAGTCAGAAGTCAGGAGAAGAGCCAGAAGTGAATATTCAGTCAGTCAAGGAGTTACAATAAGTTGCTTTAATCAGTATATACATTCGGGAAGTGAAGAGCGAACTTTACACATTAATTCAGTAAAACAATCAGCAGTGAACTTTTATTAATTCAATAAGGCAGTGACGAGTTAATATACATCCGAATCAGTACACATTAATCAGTGAAGAACGTACATTCATAATCTACGAACAGTGATAATTTATGGTTTAGTGTATAATATTCAGCGTCAGTCGTCAAGCTCCGAATTCAGTCTTCGGATTTCTGTAATATGAGCGAATAAATAATCGTGACAAGACAAGACACTCATTAAATTCAACGAAACCTTTCCCGTGAGACTTCTACCATTTTACCCATCACAAGAAGCTCCACTACGAGACTTGGAAGGCGGAATAAGACGAATACGCACAGGACGCATTCCTGTCCACAGATCACCGCTCCTAATCAAGCAGCGCGGTGAGTCTTTCCCTTTTATCTTTTTCATACCGAGCTTTTGCTACGCGAATTCTTTATCTGCGAACCATAAGAAAGTGGGTATTCGTGCGAGACGAATAATCATACATCTACGCAAATTTCTGTTTCAATATTCTTTAACATATCTTCCTCTCCTTTCCCCTCGGCGTGCGCGAATCTAGCATTCGACCCCGAGACTTCCTTCCCCCTTTCCTTAAATTACCTTCCTTTCCTCTCGGCGTGCGCGAATCAAGCATTCGACCCCGAGATCCCCCATTTCCTTTACGAATATCCTTTCTTTCCTCTCGGCGTGCGCGAATCAAGCATTCGACCCCGAGACTTCCTTCCCCCTTTCCTTAAATTACTTTTCTTTCCTCTCGGCGTGCGCGAATCTAGCATTCGACCCCGAGGCTTCCTTCCCCCTTTCCTTAAATTAACTTCCTTTCCTCTCGGCGTGCGCGAATCAAGCATTCGACCCCGAGATCCCCCATTTCCTTTACGAATACCCTTTTATTCCTCTCGGCGTGCGCGAATCTAGCATTCGACCCCGAGACTTCCTTCCCCTTTCCTTAAATTACCTTCCTTTCCTCTCGGCGTGCGCGAATCAAGCATTCGACCACGAGATCCCCCATTTCCTTTACGAATATCCTTCCTTTCATCTCGGCGTGCGCGAATCAAGCATTCGACCCCGAGATCCCCCATTTCCTTTACGAATATCCTTTCTTTCCTCTCGGCGTGCGCGAATCAAGCATGCGACCCCGAGATCCCGCTTCTCCCTTACGAATATCCTTCCCATCATCTCGGCGTGCGCGAATCAAGCATTCGACCCCGAGGTTTCCTGCGTCCGACTATATTTAATCACGTTTTAGAGCCAACACGGAATACATTTTAATCAAGACTCGCACGAGCACCCTCTCGTTATATCTGCCATATTTTGTCGAACTACTGCAAATGCGATTGCCAGTAGCGTAGGTTATATTAGTTCTTGGCGCAACCGCTCTGCGTCTTTGAACGGCATGTCTCTTCCAAGGTGCAACCTGGAACGTGACATTGTTAATTGGTGACAGCGGTGGGATACGAAAATTTATAATCCCACAATTGCCTGATATAGTTTGTGAAAGGAAAGCGGTGCGATCCGTAAATTCAATATTCCCACGATTAAGTAATATATTTCGCGAAAGAAAACGCGGTGAAATAAGAAATTGCGCACCCCCTCAGTTGATTCTTATTGCTCCATATAAGTACAAATCCCTAAGAAATTTTCGTACGAGTCGACTATTCGCGTCGCTTTAAGGCCCTATACATATATATAATTTCGTATCGCTATTTCATATTCGGAAAACATGTCGCTGTACGGTGATGCAAACGAACCCAACCCCCCTACTACCTCCGTGGAGGATGCTAATAGAGCTATCGACGCGTCAACCGCCGCGTTGCACGATAAACTATGTCTCTTGCGCGAAAAACAAGTGCAAATTGAAGCACACTACGATTTATTGGCGAACAAACGAGCGCGACCAGTTACTCCCCGCGATGATTCCGTTCACGAAGATGAATTGCTTCACCCCGCCTCTGGTTTGGAAAATCTCGCGATACAAATAGCTTCCTTACAAGATGCAGTAGAGATGCTAACAAGAAAACAGCGAGTTAAAACGCATTTGGAAACTCCCGCCACCCATTATCGCGAAGGTAACCCACGTAACGACGCGTTTAACGAACCGACAATGCACGGAAAACTTCAGGTCACTTTAAAGGATGCCGTCGAGACAGTACCATATTTCGATGGCCATAATATGTCGATCCTGCAATTTGCGAGAACGTGCAAACGGGCTCGAGAGATGATCCCTCCTTCAAGCGAACCCCAATTAACGCGCCTATTAAGAAACCGGTTACAAAACCACGCGTACTTGGTCGTGGAAGACTACAGCTTTGACACCGTTAGCGGATTGATTAATCGGTTAAAAACAGTATTTGCGCCGGCGAAGACGTCCGACCATTATCGCGGAGAACTGGCAAACATTACAATAGGAAGGAACGAACATATCCTTGACTACATTTCGCGGGTAAGGGACCTGAGATCGGTAATCATCGACGAAGAAACTTACAGGCATTACGATCCTAGAATGGTCTCCCAAGACATAGACAGACTCGCATTAAGGTCATTCTTAGATGGACTTCCTCCCGCGATGCGCAGCCAAATGGAACCCGCTGCATTATCATCATTGGATAAGGCGTTCGACAAAGCAGTTTACGTGGCGAAACTGATAGAGCGGGATCGTCATCGGTTTATGGGAGAACGAACGCCCCGAACCCAGTGTCAACTCTGCAACAGGGAAGGACACGAAGCTCGATCCTGCAGAACGTATCCAGTAAATAGCTCTCCGTACCTTATGCGCTCCTCGGAACGGCCGACCATAAGAGACTTCGACCGTCCATCGCCAACGAAACACTATAACACGCCACGAAAGGCAGAGACACGAACCTGCAACTACTGCGGAAGAATAGGACATTTGGCGGCAGATTGTCGGAAGAAAATGCGAGACCAGAATTCATCGGGAAACGGCGAGCCCCCACGAGAATACAGGGAGGCGCCTCGTGGAACGGGCATATCAAATGCGCATCCGATAAGCACGCTCCGGCCAACGTACCGCCAGCAACAAGAATCGCAAACGTGCATCTCTCCCCCCCGAACAATGTTCCTTCCGTCAACGTCCGCAGTCCACAACTGATTAACCCCGTGGACTTGATGATCGATACAGGTGCGGAAGTTAACCTGATAAAGCGGTCATGCATCCAAACGCCCCTTGACATCGACTGCGACAACGTTATCGACCTGATAGGTATAACTGAAACGCGCGTACCTACATTAGGAACCCTTACGGCATGTTTATTTAATTACCCAGTACTATTTCACGTCGTGGAAGACGCTATACCCTTACGCAACCAAGGATTATTAGGATCCGGATTCTTATCTGAAAGCGGAGTAACGGTAGACTTCAAGAATAAATGGCTAGCGTTTAATGGCAATTTCGTCCCCTTCAAGCGGGTCGACGAAACAATAATACCCTCAAGAACAAGCATCGTCGCACAAGCAACCGTTGCTAACCCCGAAATTGAGGAAGGATACATTCCAAGGATGGAACTAGGAGAAGGGCTATACGCAGGAGAAGCCCTAGTGCGAAACCAGGAAGGAAAGGCAAACTTACATATTATCAACACCAACGAGAAACCGGCGACTATATGTATACCCCCAGTCCAGCTGGAAGAATTTGAAGAAGTTCACCAAATGTACCCCCAAATAAAGCGTACCGAGGAAGCCGTGTCTTCGAAGCAAACCGAAGGCACGATGAACCCCCACTCTCAGAAGGGCAACCGGCCCTCTCCCCTTAGCGAAACCCTCACAGAAGGTAACCCTCGAAACGGACATGCGTCCACACCCCTCGTATGCTCAATTGCGGATCAAAAGGTAGCACACCAAATTCATCCCACACTCGGATTAAAAGGGATTACACACACTCAACACGCCGTCAAGGACGAGCCCAACAGGACCGCAGAAATAATTAACCTCATATCCCCGAAGGACCTAAATCGGGAAGAAGAAGCTCACGTCCACCAACTCGTCGGGAAATATCAAGACATATTCCACTTGCCTGGAGAACCCCTAGGCCACACGAATGCCATTAGCCATGCCATTGAAACCACGGATCCAGCCCCAGTATCCACGAAACAGTATCGATTCCCCCCCGTCCACAAGGAGGAAATCCAAGCGCAAATGAAGGACCTCCTGGAACAAAGAATAGTCAAACCATCCGTCTCCCCGTATAACTCACCCCTCTGGATAGTGCCGAAGAAACCAGGGCCAGATGGGAAGAAAAAATGGAGAATGGTCATCGATTATCGCCAACTTAATCAAAAGACTGTCCCCGACGCTTACCCCCTACCGAATATTATCGATATACTCGACCAGCTCGGCGGTGCCAAATATTTCTCGGTCTTCGATCTCGTATCCGGATTTCACCAGATCCCGATGAAACCCGAAGATGCACAAAAGACTGCATTCTCGGCCCCCCATGGCCATTACGAATTTTCAAGGATGCCCTTTGGCTTACGCAACGCCCCCGCAACTTTCCAACGCTTGATGGATCACGTCCTTTCTGGTCTACAAGGCTCTGAGATGTTTGTCTATTTGGACGACATAGTCCTCTACTCGAGTTCACTGAACGAACATGGAATTAAGTTCCGCAAGCTTGCCGACCGTTTACGTCAGGCCAATTTGAAACTTCAGCCTAATAAATGCCAATTCTTACGAAAGGAAGTAGCGTACCTAGGCCACGTTATCACGGAGAACGGTGTAAAACCGGATCCACAAAAGATTACCGCTGTTACAAATTACCCTCCACCCCGTACTGCAAGGGGAATTAAGCAATTTTTGGGATTGACAGGATACTATAGGCGATTTATACCCGACTTCTCAAAAGAAGCAAGGCCACTCACATCGTTACTCAAAAAGGGTACACCCTTTACGTGGGGCGAACCACAACAAAAATCCTTCAGATACCTCAAGGAAAAATTGGTTCAGGAACCAATACTACAGTTCCCGGACTTCGAAAAGGAATTCCATCTCACCACCGACGCATCAGACTACGCTATTGGAGGGTTAATAACGCAAACACACGACGATAAAGAACTTCCCCTCGCCTATGCGTCGCGACTTCTATGCCAAGCAGAAGTAAATTATTCTACAATTGAGAAGGAACTGTTGGCTATTATATATTGCACCAGCCATTTTCGGCCTTACTTATACGGTAAACGATTTACCCTTTATACTGATCATCAACCGCTAGTCTGGCTCCATAGGGTCAAGGACCCAACTTCACGTCTCGTTCGCTGGCGACTAAAACTTGCCGAATTCGACTACGACATAAGGTATCAACCTGGGAAGTCCAATAGAGTGGCAGACGCACTCTCTCGCAACCCTCCGGACGCTTCGACCGCACTCGCCTGTCCGATCCGCCCACGGTCGTACTCTGATTCCGACTCTGAGTGGCAAGTACAGCCCGAAAATCAAAAGAGGCCCAGAATTCATAGCCAACAACAACAACGATGCGAAACTAAGGTTACCATCTCGAGCGATTCGGATGAGTCTCTATTCAGCGCTCCAAAAATTACTCAGAAAAACCAGTCGGAAGGTCCCGATAGAACTTCCGATATGACGCTGACGCCTGTTCAACAACCATCGTCCCATGGACCCTCGAGCAGCAGAATTATATTCGAGACGCCCCCCAGGTATAATATGTCACCGGGACAAAGAGAAGCAATAATCGAAGATGGCCCAGGCGCGCCACATAACGACCCTTCCAGTGAAGACGACACATCACAGGGAGAATCAGACGACGAAGTTACGCATAGCGAATCGGATGATGTTATTCCGCAGGATCCTAACCGCCCCAACTGCAACGTTCACGTCAGTCGGGACCCCTTAGCCATCCGGCACGGAACTCTAGTAATCTTCCTAGCAGGCGATGGCAACGTCTGTGACGACGGTGGACATAACCTAAGAACCCATGCGGGTCTCCCCATCAGAAGAGATCTCACACTCGGTCGTGCGCGTGTAATTAAGCACAAAGGAAAAACGATTATTGGGTTAGTCGTTAAGGAAAAGGCTAATTTCCCGATGGAACCCGGAATCTTCCGCGAAGCCGTAAACTCGCTCAGAGACGTAGTTAGAGAACTGCAGCTACCTGGATTTAGTATTGCCAAAACCGCTCAGATTGGAGCCCTGTTCTGGGAAGAAATTATATCAGAAATCCACACTAGGTTGTCTGAAGAAAACTTACAAATCACCGTCTGCACACAAACCGTCCAAATTCCCGACGAAAGCCTGAGACCCACGATAATAGAGGACAACCACTCCTCGGCTGTCGGAGGTCACAGAGGCGTCAGCAAAACTCTTAAGAGGATCAGACACACTTACTACTGGCAGGGATTGAAACAACAGGTTCGAATTTATATTAGGAACTGCCTGCTTTGTCGACGAAAAAAGTTAGTACGAATTAAAACACGGCAACCCATGGTTTTAACCGATACCCCCGGAGCAGCATTCGATAAGGTTGGACTAGATATAGTGGGCCCCCTTCCTATATCACCCGCAGGAAATTTGTATATACTTACCATGCAAGACCTACTTACAAAATACTTTGTATGTGCACCATTGAAGGGCACCACATCTATGGAAGTTGCAGACGCCTTCATAAAGAACCTGATATGTCGATTTGGCGCACCAAAAGCCGTCCTCACCGATCAAGGATCAAACTTTACAAGCGCATTTATGAGAACTATCGCTCGCAAATTCAGGATCGCGCAATGCAAAACCACCGCGTTCCATCCACAATCCAACGGATCTCTAGAAAGGTCCCACATCGTCTTGATAGATTATCTAAAAATGTATACAAGCCAAAATAATGACTGGGATTGTTGGACTGATCTCGCGGCATTTTCTTATAACACAAGTGTCCATGAAGGTACGGGTTACACCCCGCATGAATTAGTATTCGGGAAACTAGCGCGGGTACCTGCCCAGCAGCGGCCGATTGAATACCCGGAAGACGAAACCTACGGAGGTTACCTTTCCCGATTAACAGAGTGCATTAGCGAATTACAGCATCTTGCCGCGGATAGACTGAAACGCGCCAAGGAAAGATACAAAATGTATTACGATCGCCGCATAAATGAGGAAACTTTCCAACCTTGAGACGAGGTCTTCGTCATAAAGAACAGCCGTAAAAGTAAATTCGCCGACCATTATACAGGCCCGCACAAGGTAATCGAGGTGCTGCCTTTACAAAACCTAAAAATATCCTGGAAAAATGGATACAAAATCATTCATGCTAACCATGCAAGGAAATTAAGATCATGCGCGCTGTAGCTCTATTACCCCACATCCTACTAGAGTCCCGTTACAACCAAACCCACGTCTCTCCACATGTTTTTAATACCCCCTTCTTATACCCCTTTGAAATCACTTCCACGAGCTGAACAAATATTAATATACCTTAAACGTGATAAACGTAGCGTATTATGTCAGACAAAAAAAAGAGAGAGAAGAGTGGGAAATAAAAAAAAAAAAAAAAAAAAAAAACATTCACATATATATATATTACGATTATTAGGCTTAGAATGTAATTCATTTCATAAATACATATATTAATACAAATATTACGTATAATACACACTTATATTTACAGTTAAAATTAGCAGACTGGGTCGTAAATGAAAACCAAACAAGTATTTTCGTTCCTATTACTTTATATTGTTCGTTCATGAAATGCATACAGGAAAAACAAAATTTGCCTTCCTTCCACCCATCTCCCAAAACTACTAGTATTTTGTCTCTACTATCTCTGTTTTACTCCAATACATATACTATTACTATATTATCTTATGTTACCTTATATTTTCTGCCACTTTCACTTTGCCCCCGAAAAAATGCGTCTGACCGAATCGCGACTAAAACAAAAAAAGAAAATCATTGTTAACACGAATTACAGACACAAGATAATTACACAACAGTCCCACAACGGTGCAACAAATTTAAAAAAAAAAGGGAAAGAATCAAAACAATTAATGGCGTTCATCCACTTGTGATCGGTCCCCTGTTCTTGCGTTTAATACCCTCAGTACATGAGGACGATGCCCCCTTGCGTTCCCTAAAATCCCTCAATGCACGAGGATGATACCCTTTTGCGTTCCCTAGAATCCCTCTATACACGAGGATGATACAATTTTTACGTTCCCTAGAATCCCTCTATGCACGAGGATGATACCCCTTCTGCGTTCCCTTAGAATCCCTCCACACGCGAGGACGACATACCGAGTCTAAGTACCCCAGTTTATTTATTAGTTGCACCGACATGAAACATTATCCGCACACTCTAGTATCGTTAAATAAAACACTGAGAGATAAATCTTCACCTTAAACTAACGTTCGTAACACCAGCTTTACACAAACTTACTTCACGGTGTATTTCATTATAGAAGACTACAGTTCAAAATTAGTTTAATTAGGTTGTAAAATTATACAATTAAGTGTTTTATATATTCCCGTATGGTACTGGTTATGATTAACACGAATGGCTTTAAAATGGATAACCAAAATCTAAATCGACAAACCGATTGAGAAACACTGGTCATCGAGAACCACGGACATTCCATACATACCGCACATACCAGAGATACCAAAACATTCCGCGGATACCTGTCTCGCGCTATAAATAAGGAGAAGCACTACAATAGCGATCAGTTCATCGTACACCATGCCTGGACACGGTAGAACACGCAAACGCTGCAAGGCCGCCGGCACTTACTGTCGTGTTGCTAAGGGCAAGAAACCCTCACGCAGACGCAACGACTTGCTGCCGAAGATATTATCGGACATCGAGCTCTCGCCATCGCAGAGAATAATGTTAGTTCGGCCCCTCGACATCACGGAAAAACCGTTCTCGCTACCAATACCCGAGAGTGCTACCATTCCACCCCCGACAACGTACGACGGCGGACCGACGGCCGGTGTTGATATGACCGCAAAAGAATTGGCCGACAGCGAGGGTTACACGCAGCAGATGAGCGAGAATTGCCTGATTATCACCTACCACGAAGGTGATGCCACTTCGGCCGTGGAGGAACACTTCAGAAGGTCTCTGGAACCCGACGTGGTAAGTAGTCTTCCTCCTGCTTTCGGGAATGAGCCGCGTCTTGTGGAAGTCTGCGGGTATCCGAGTGAACCAATGCCCATACCTCCGCTCGACGCACAACCGATCATCCCGCCACCCCCACCTGAAATTGAACTACTCGACACAACTACAGCCCTACGAGTAGAGCACGGGACCCTGGACGACTTGTCCCTTTTTGATATGTGCAATGCACTAACCCCCCCTACGCTGTATGTTCCTGAAATTACCATTCCCCAGGCAGAATGGACGCAAACAGATTGGTTCGACGACCTGATCGACATTATACAATTAATTTAAAACTTACGCCTTCATACTTACTAACTACACCTAAGGTTCAAATTATCCAGACAAAATAACAAAAAAAAAAAAAAAAAAAAAATTTATAATAATATATAGTTTACCTTTCTACTAGCATATACATATATATATATATATAAATCTCTCGTACATGTCCTAGTCTTACTTAAAATTACCTTACTACTAATCTACTGCTTAATTCTATTTTACTCAACACAGCTTCATTTTGTTTTTTTTTGTTAACGCACGAAGCTGCTAATATAAAATCGGCAAAAGGATTATTTTCGTTAAACGCATCTCCTACTCAAGAAATGCAAGCATTTCTTACAATAAGGGGGGAGGTGTGACGTGCCGACCTGCTCCCACAGATCGGATCACTTTTTTTTCTTTCTCCTACCGACAAACTCCGCTGTGATGTTAGCGCTAGACTGCCCCTGCGGCAATGTAACGTCCGGCACGATACTGAGCTCACCCCCCCAGATCATAATCGTTGCTCATCCCCCAGATCATAATCATTGCTCACCCCCCAGCCCATAATCATTGCACACCCTCCAACCCATCATCATTTCATTTCATATCCTCCAACCCATCATCATATCATTTCACACCCTCAAATACGCCACCATTTCATTTCACACCCTCCGAACCATCATCAAACAAATCACTCCCTTCAACCTAGCCAATCAAACGACTCACTGCCTACATATATTTTCTGCACAAATTCGTTCCCGCAAGTCCTTTACTCGTGCCAAATGCATCCCCTCTGCCTGCGTACCTGGAAACTATTAAAATCTCTTACAAAGTCAATTCATACCGACACCTTAAATACTCGCCTTACCACCCTGCATAAGTACGAACAATAATACGAAAGCAACACTCGAAAGAAAGAGAGAGAGAGATACAGAACAACTCCTTTTGCGCCCCAAGAGAAGCCCTCACTTCACGAGGAAGTAACCCCTTTCGCGCCCCAAGAGAAGCCCTCACTTCACGAGGAAGTAACCCCTTTCGCGCCCCAAGAGAAGCCCTCACTTCACGAGGAAGTAACCCCTTTCGCGCCCCAAGAGAAGCCCTCACTTCACGAGGAAGTAACCCCTTTCGCGCCCCAAGAGAAGCCCTCACTTCACGAGGAAGTAACCCCTTTCGCGCCCCAAGAGAAGCCCTCACTTCACGAGGAAGTAACCCCTTTCGCGCCCCAAGAGAAGCCCTCACTTCACGAGGAAGTAACCCCTTTTGCGCCCCAAGAGAAGCCCTCACTTCACGAGGAAGTAACCCCGTTCGCGTTAGTTCAAACCCTCTCGTTAAAAACTATTTGTACGTATAAACTATCCTCGAGTCCCTTGAATCTATCACTACACAAGTATAATGTTTTCTAGATTGCAGTACCACGGACAAGTTATAAAATAACTATATATTATAATTCACGTTCAATCGAAAGTTCAGTTTAAGGCAATAATAGAGAACCACTGGCAGTTGAGAACCACGCAGCCCAAGACATTCCTCGCATACCAGACATTCCAGAGAAACTACGCACATCAGGAATTCCAAAGCATCGCACTTCTACAGCAGACATTCCACGCGCATACCAGGAATTCCAACGCAATTAACACCAGCGGCAGACATCACTCACGCATTCCAGAGCTTCCCCGCATACCACGCACACATGGCATACCAAACATTCCTCGGATTCCAACGACCGGTATAAATAGACCGGCGCCACCTTAATATTTAGTCAGAAGCATTCAGGCCCCGGAGAATATAGAGTCAGAAGCATTCAGGCCCCGGAGAATATAGAGTCAGAAGCGAATATTTAGTCAGAAGTCAGGAGAAGAGCCAGAAGTGAATATTCAGTCAGTCAAGGAGTTACAATAAGTTGCTTTAATCAGTATATACATTCGGGAAGTGAAGAGCGAACTTTACACATTAATTCAGTAAAACAATCAGCAGTGAACTTTTATTAATTCAATAAGGCAGTGACGAGTTAATATACATCCGAATCAGTACACATTAATCAGTGAAGAACGTACATTCATAATCTACGAACAGTGATAATTTATGGTTTAGTGTATAATATTCAGCGTCAGTCGTCAAGCTCCGAATTCAGTCTTCGGATTTCTGTAATATGAGCGAATAAATAATCGTGACAAGACAAGACACTCATTAAATTCAACGAAACCTTTCCCGTGAGACTTCTACCATTTTACCCATCACAAGAAGCTCCACTACGAGACTTGGAAGGCGGAATAAGACGAATACGCACAGGACGCATTCCTGTCCACAGATCACCGCTCCTAATCAAGCAGCGCGGTGAGTCTTTCCCTTTTATCTTTTTCATACCGAGCTTTTGCTACGCGAATTCTTTATCTGCGAACCATAAGAAAGTGGGTATTCGTGCGAGACGAATAATCATACATCTACGCAAATTTCTGTTTCAATATTCTTTAACATATCTTCCTCTCCTTTCCCCTCGGCGTGCGCGAATCTAGCATTCGACCCCGAGACTTCCTTCCCCCTTTCCTTAAATTACCTTCCTTTCCTCTCGGCGTGCGCGAATCAAGCATTCGACCCCGAGATCCCCCATTTCCTTTACGAATATCCTTTCTTTCCTCTCGGCGTGCGCGAATCAAGCATTCGACCCCGAGACTTCCTTCCCCCTTTCCTTAAATTACTTTTCTTTCCTCTCGGCGTGCGCGAATCTAGCATTCGACCCCGAGGCTTCCTTCCCCCTTTCCTTAAATTAACTTCCTTTCCTCTCGGCGTGCGCGAATCAAGCATTCGACCCCGAGATCCCCCATTTCCTTTACGAATACCCTTTTATTCCTCTCGGCGTGCGCGAATCTAGCATTCGACCCCGAGACTTCCTTCCCCTTTCCTTAAATTACCTTCCTTTCCTCTCGGCGTGCGCGAATCAAGCATTCGACCACGAGATCCCCCATTTCCTTTACGAATATCCTTCCTTTCATCTCGGCGTGCGCGAATCAAGCATTCGACCCCGAGATCCCCCATTTCCTTTACGAATATCCTTTCTTTCCTCTCGGCGTGCGCGAATCAAGCATGCGACCCCGAGATCCCGCTTCTCCCTTACGAATATCCTTCCCATCATCTCGGCGTGCGCGAATCAAGCATTCGACCCCGAGGTTTCCTGCGTCCGACTATATTTAATCACGTTTTAGAGCCAACACGGAATACATTTTAATCAAGACTCGCACGAGCACCCTCTCGTTATATCTGCCATATTTTGTCGAACTACTGCAAATGCGATTGCCAGTAGCGTAGGTTATATTAGTTCTTGGCGCAACCGCTCTGCGTCTTTGAACGGCATGTCTCTTCCAAGGTGCAACCTGGAACGTGACAAGTGATTTATCGTTATATCGAACGATATCGAGGGCTAGGAAGTGAATCCCTAGCTGCCTTCGATACACAGCGTGTGGAAAAGGTAAATATCGCGATTCCGAGTCGCCCAGAGTGATTTATCGTTACATCGAAGGATATCGAGGGCTAGGAAGTGAATTATTGCCTAGCTTCGATACACAGCCTGTGGAAAAGGTAAATATCGCGATTCCGAGTCCGTCAGAGTGATTTATTGTTATATCGAACGATATCGAGGGCTAGGAAGTGAATCCTTAGCTTCCTTCGATACACAGCGTGTGGAAAAGGTAAATATCGCGATTCCGAGTCGCCCAGAGTGATTTATCGTTACATCGAAGGATATCGAGGGCTAGGAAGTGAATTATTGCCTAGCTACGATACACAGCGTGTGGAAAAGGTAAATATCGCGATTCCGAGTCGCCCAGAGTGATTTATCGTTATATCGAACGATATCGAGGGCTAGGAAGTGAATCCTTAGCTTCCTTCGATACACAGCGTGTGGAAAAGGTAAATAACGCGATTCCGAGTCGCCCAGAGTGATTTATCGTTATATCGAACGATATCGAGGGCTAGGAAGTGAATCCCTAGCTGCCTTCGATACACAGCGTGTGGAAAAGGTAAATATCGCGATTCCGAGTCGCCCAGAGTGATTTATCGTTATATCGAACGATATCGAGGGCTAGGAAGTGAATCCATAGCTGCCTTCGATACACAGCGTGTGGAAAAGGTAAATATCGCGATTCCGAGTCGCCCAGAGTGATTTATCGTTACATCGAAGGATATCGAGGGCTAGGAAGTGAATTATTGCCTAGCTTCGATACACAGCCTGTGGAAAAGGTAAATATCGCGATTCCGAGTCCGTCAGAGTGATTTATTGTTATATCGAACGATATCGATGGCTAGGAAGTGAATCCTTAGCTTCCTTCGATACGCAGCGTGTGAAAAAGGTAAATATCGCGATTCCGAGTCGCCCAGAGTGATTTATCGTTATATCGAACGATATCGAGGGCTAGGAAGTGAATCCTTAGCTGCCTTCGATACACAGCGTGTGGAAAAGGTAAATATCGCGATTCCGAGTCGCCCAGAGTGATTTATCGTTATATCGAACGATATCGAGGGCTAGGAAATGAATTATTGCCTAGCTTCGATACATAGCCTGTGGAAAAGGTAAATATCGCGATTCCGAGTCCGTCAGAGTGATTTATTGTTATATCGAACGATATCGAGGGCTAGGAAGTGAATTATTGCCTAGCTTCGATACACAGCCTGTGGAAAAGGTAAATATCGCGATTCCGAGTCCGTCAGAGTGATTTATTGTTATATCGAACGATATCGAGGGCTAGGAAGTGAATCCTTAGCTTCCTTCGATACACAGCGTGTGGAAAAGGTAAATATCGCGATTCCGAGTCGCCCAGAGTGATTTATCGTTACATCGAAGGATATCGAGGGCTAGGAAGTGAATTATTGCCTAGCTTCGATACACAGCCTGTGGAAAAGGTAAATATCGCGATTCCGAGTCCGTCAGAGTGATTTATTGTTATATCGAACGATATCGAGGGCTAGGAAGTGAATCCTTAGCTTCCTTCGATACACAGCGTGTGGAAAAGGTAAATATCGCGATTCCGAGTCGCCCAGAGTGATTTATCGTTATATCGAACGATATCGAGGGCTAGGAAGTGAATCCTTAGCTGCCTTCGATACACAGCGTGTGGAAAAGGTAAATATCGCGATTCCGAGTCGCCCAGAGTGATTTATCGTTATATCGAACGATATCGAGGGCTAGGAAATGAATTATTGCCTAGCTTCGATACATAGCCTGTGGAAAAGGTAAATATCGCGATTCCGAGTCCGTCAGAGTGATTTATTGTTATATCGAACGATATCGAGGGCTAGGAAGTGAATTATTGCCTAGCTTCGATACACAGCCTGTGGAAAAGGTAAATATCGCGATTCCGAGTCGCCCAGAGTGATTTATCGTTATATCGAACGATATCGAGGGCTAGGAAGTGAATCCATAGCTGCCTTAGATACACAGCGTGTGGAAAAGGTAAATATCGCGATTCCGAGTCGCCCAGAGTGATTTATCGTTATATCGAAAGATATCGAGGGCTAGGAAGTGAATCCTTAGCTTCCTTCGATACACAGCGTATGAAATAGGTGAATATTGCGATTCCGAGTCGCCCAGAGTGATTTATCGTTATATCGAACGATATCGAGGGCTAGGAAGTGAATCCTTAGCTTCCTTCGTTACACAGCGTGTGAAATAGGTAAATAACGCGATTCCGAGTCGCCCAGAGTGATTTATCGTTATATCGAACGATGTCGAGGGATAGGAAGTGAATCCTTAGCTTCCTTCGATACCCAGCTTGTGGAAAAGGTAAATAACGCGATTCCGAGTCGCCCAGAGTGATTTATCGTTATATCGAACGATATCGAGGGCTAGGAAGTGAATCCTTAGCTTCCTTCGATACACAGCGTGTGGAAAAGGTAAATATCGCGATTCCGAGTCGCCCAGAGTGATTTATCGTTACATCGAAAGATATCGAGGGCTAGGAAGTGAATTATTGCCTAGCTTCGATACACAGCGTGTGGAAAAGGTAAATATCGCGATTCCGAGTCGCCCAGAGTGATTTATCGTTATATCGAAAGATATCGAGGGCTAGGAAGTGAATCCTTAGCTTCCTTCGATACACAGCGTATGAAATAGGTGAATATTGCGATTCCGAGTCGCCCAGAGTGATTTATCGTTATATCGAACGATATCGAGGGCTAGGAAGTGAATCCTTAGCTTCCTTCGTTACACAGCGTGTGAAATAGGTAAATAACGCGATTCCGAGTCGCCCAGAGTGATTTATCGTTATATCGAACGATGTCGAGGGATAGGAAGTGAATCCTTAGCTTCCTTCGATACCCAGCTTGTGGAAAAGGTAAATAACGCGATTCCGAGTCGCCCAGAGTGATTTATCGTTATATCGAACGATATCTAGGGCTAGGAAGTGAATTATTGCCTAGCTTCGATACACAGCCTGTGGAAAAGGTAAATATCGCGATTCCGAGTCCGTCAGAGTGATTTATTGTTATATCGAACGATATCGAGGGCTAGGAAGTGAATCCTTAGCTTCCTTCGATACACAGCGTGTGGAAAAGGTAAATATCGCGATTCCGAGTCGCCCAGAGTGATTTATCGTTATATCGAACGATATAGAGGGCTAGGAAGTGAATCCTTAGCTGCCTTCGATACACAGCGTGTGGAAAAGGTAAATATCGCGATTCCGAGTCCGTCACAGTGATTTATTGTTATATCGAACGATATCGAGGGCTAGGAAGTGAATCCTTAGCTTCCTTCGATACACAGCGTGTGGAAAAGGTAAATATCGCGATTCCGAGTCGCCCAGAGTGATTTATCGTTATATCGAACGATATCGAGGGCTAGGAAGTGAATCCTTAGCTGCCTTCGATACACAGCGTGTGGAAAAGGTAAATATCGCGATTCCGAGTCCGTCAGAGTGATTTATTGTTATATCGAACGATATCGAGGGCTAGGAAGTGAATTATTGCCTAGCTTCGATACACAGCCTGTGGAAAAGGTAAATATCGCGATTCCGAGTCGCCCAGAGTGATTTATTGTTATATCGAACGATATCGAGGGCTCGGAAGTGAATCCATAGCTGCCTTCGATACACAGCGTGTGGAAAAGGTAAATATCGCGATTCCGAGTCGCCCAGACTGATTTATCGTTATATCGAACGATATCGAGGGCTAGGAAGTGAATTATTGCCTAGCTTCGATACACAGCCTGTGGAAAAGGTAAATATCGCGATTCCGAGTCCGTCAGAGTGATTTATTGTTATATCGAACGATATCGAGGGCTAGGAAGTGAATCCTTAGCTTCCTTTGTTACACAGCGTGTGAAATAGGTAAATAACGTGATTCCGAGTCGCCCAGAGTGATTTATCGTTATATCGAACGATGTCGAGGGATAGGAAGTGAATCCTTAGCTTCCTTCGATACCCAGCGTGTGGAAAAGGTAAATAACGCGATTCCGAGTAGCCCAGAGTGATTTATCGTTATATCGAACGATATCGAGGGCTAGGAAGTGAATCCTTAGCTTCCATCGTTACACAGCGTATGAAATAGGTGAATATTGCGATTCCGAGTCGCCCAGAGTGATTTATCGTTATATCGAACGATATCGAGGGCTAGGAAGTGAATCCTTAGCTTCCTTCGATACACAGCGTGTGGAAAAGGTAAATATCGCGATTCCGAGTTGCCCAGAGTGATTTATCGTTATATCGAACGATATCGAGGGCTAGGAAGTGAATCCTTAGCTTCCTTCGATACACAGCGTGTGGAAAAGGTAAATATCGCGATTCCGAGTCCGTCAGAGTGATTTATTGTTATATCGAACGATATCGAGGGCTAGGAAGTGAATCCTTAGCTTCCTTCGATACACAGCGTGTGGAAAAGGTAAATATCGCGATTCCGAGTCGCCCAGAGTGATTTATCGTTACATCGAAGGATATCGAGGGCTAGGAAGTGAATTATTGCCTAGCTTCGATACACAGCCTGTGGAAAAGGTAAATATCGCGATTCCGAGTCCGTCAGAGTGATTTATTGTTATATCGAACGATATCGAGGGCTAGGAAGTGAATCCTTAGCTTCCTTCGATACACAGCGTGTGGAAAAGGTAAATATCGCGATTCCGAGTCGCCCAGAGTGATTTATCGTTATATCGAACGATATCGAGGGCTAGGAAGTGAATCCTTAGCTGCCTTCGATACACAGCGTGTGGAAAAGGTAAATATCGCGATTCCGAGTCGCCCAGAGTGATTTATCGTTATATCGAACGATATCGAGGGCTAGGAAATGAATTATTGCCTAGCTTCGATACATAGCCTGTGGAAAAGGTAAATATCGCGATTCCGAGTCCGTCAGAGTGATTTATTGTTATATCGAACGATATCGAGGGCTAGGAAGTGAATTATTGCCTAGCTTCGATACACAGCGTGTGGAAAAGGTAAATATCGCGATTCCGAGTCGCCCAGAGTGATTTATCGTTATATCGAACGATATCGAGGGCTAGGAAGTGAATCCTTAGCTTCCTTCGATACCCAGCTTGTGGAAAAGGTAAATAACGCGATTCCGAGTCGCCCAGAGTGATTTATCGTTATATCGAACGATATCGAGGGCTAGGAAGTGAATCCTTAGCTTCCTTCGATACACAGCGTGTGGAAAAGGTAAATATCGCGATTCCGAGTCGCCCAGAGTGATTTATCGTTACATCGAAAGATATCGAGGGCTAGGAAGTGAATTATTGCCTAGCTTCGATACACAGCCTGTGGAAAAGGTAAATATCGCGATTCCGAGTCCGTCAGAGTGATTTATTGTTATATCGAACGATATCGAGGGCTAGGAAGTGAATCCTTAGCTGCCTTCGATACACAGCGTGTGGAAAAGGTAAATATCGCGATTCCGAGTCGCCCAGAGTGATTTATCGTTATATCGAACGATATCGAGGGCTAGGAAATGAATTATTGCCTAGCTTCGATACATAGCCTGTGGAAAAGGTAAATATCGCGATTCCGAGTCCGTCAGAGTGATTTATTGTTATATCGAACGATATCGAGGGCTAGGAAGTGAATTATTGCCTAGCTTCGATACACAGCCTGTGGAAAAGGTAAATATCGCGATTCCGAGTCGCCCAGAGTGATTTATCGTTATATCGAACGATATCGAGGGCTAGGAAGTGAATCCATAGCTGCCTTAGATACACAGCGTGTGGAAAAGGTAAATATCGCGATTCCGAGTCGCCCAGAGTGATTTATCGTTATATCGAAAGATATCGAGGGCTAGGAAGTGAATCCTTAGCTTCCTTCGATACACAGCGTATGAAATAGGTGAATATTGCGATTCCGAGTCGCCCAGAGTGATTTATCGTTATATCGAACGATATCGAGGGCTAGGAAGTGAATCCTTAGCTTCCTTCGTTACACAGCGTGTGAAATAGGTAAATAACGCGATTCCGAGTCGCCCAGAGTGATTTATCGTTATATCGAACGATGTCGAGGGATAGGAAGTGAATCCTTAGCTTCCTTCGATACCCAGCTTGTGGAAAAGGTAAATAACGCGATTCCGAGTCGCCCAGAGTGATTTATCGTTATATCGAACGATATCTAGGGCTAGGAAGTGAATTATTGCCTAGCTTCGATACACAGCCTGTGGAAAAGGTAAATATCGCGATTCCGAGTCCGTCAGAGTGATTTATTGTTATATCGAACGATATCGAGGGCTAGGAAGTGAATCCTTAGCTTCCTTCGATACACAGCGTGTGGAAAAGGTAAATATCGCGATTCCGAGTCGCCCAGAGTGATTTATCGTTATATCGAACGATATAGAGGGCTAGGAAGTGAATCCTTAGCTGCCTTCGATACACAGCGTGTGGAAAAGGTAAATATCGCGATTCCGAGTCCGTCACAGTGATTTATTGTTATATCGAACGATATCGAGGGCTAGGAAGTGAATCCTTAGCTTCCTTCGATACACAGCGTGTGGAAAAGGTAAATATCGCGATTCCGAGTCGCCCAGAGTGATTTATCGTTATATCGAACGATATCGAGGGCTAGGAAGTGAATCCTTAGCTGCCTTCGATACACAGCGTGTGGAAAAGGTAAATATCGCGATTCCGAGTCCGTCAGAGTGATTTATTGTTATATCGAACGATATCGAGGGCTAGGAAGTGAATTATTGCCTAGCTTCGATACACAGCCTGTGGAAAAGGTAAATATCGCGATTCCGAGTCGCCCAGAGTGATTTATTGTTATATCGAACGATATCGAGGGCTCGGAAGTGAATCCATAGCTGCCTTCGATACACAGCGTGTGGAAAAGGTAAATATCGCGATTCCGAGTCGCCCAGACTGATTTATCGTTATATCGAACGATATCGAGGGCTAGGAAGTGAATTATTGCCTAGCTTCGATACACAGCCTGTGGAAAAGGTAAATATCGCGATTCCGAGTCCGTCAGAGTGATTTATTGTTATATCGAACGATATCGAGGGCTAGGAAGTGAATCCTTAGCTTCCTTTGTTACACAGCGTGTGAAATAGGTAAATAACGTGATTCCGAGTCGCCCAGAGTGATTTATCGTTATATCGAACGATGTCGAGGGATAGGAAGTGAATCCTTAGCTTCCTTCGATACCCAGCGTGTGGAAAAGGTAAATAACGCGATTCCGAGTAGCCCAGAGTGATTTATCGTTATATCGAACGATATCGAGGGCTAGGAAGTGAATCCTTAGCTTCCATCGTTACACAGCGTATGAAATAGGTGAATATTGCGATTCCGAGTCGCCCAGAGTGATTTATCGTTATATCGAACGATATCGAGGGCTAGGAAGTGAATCCTTAGCTTCCTTCGATACACAGCGTGTGGAAAAGGTAAATATCGCGATTCCGAGTTGCCCAGAGTGATTTATCGTTATATCGAACGATATCGAGGGCTAGGAAGTGAATCCTTAGCTTCCTTCGATACACAGCGTGTGGAAAAGGTAAATATCGCGATTCCGAGTCCGTCAGAGTGATTTATTGTTATATCGAACGATATCGAGGGCTAGGAAGTGAATCCTTAGCTTCCTTCGATACACAGCGTGTGGAAAAGGTAAATATCGCGATTCCGAGTCGCCCAGAGTGATTTATCGTTACATCGAAGGATATCGAGGGCTAGGAAGTGAATTATTGCCTAGCTTCGATACACAGCCTGTGGAAAAGGTAAATATCGCGATTCCGAGTCCGTCAGAGTGATTTATTGTTATATCGAACGATATCGAGGGCTAGGAAGTGAATCCTTAGCTTCCTTCGATACACAGCGTGTGGAAAAGGTAAATATCGCGATTCCGAGTCGCCCAGAGTGATTTATCGTTATATCGAACGATATCGAGGGCTAGGAAGTGAATCCTTAGCTGCCTTCGATACACAGCGTGTGGAAAAGGTAAATATCGCGATTCCGAGTCGCCCAGAGTGATTTATCGTTATATCGAACGATATCGAGGGCTAGGAAATGAATTATTGCCTAGCTTCGATACATAGCCTGTGGAAAAGGTAAATATCGCGATTCCGAGTCCGTCAGAGTGATTTATTGTTATATCGAACGATATCGAGGGCTAGGAAGTGAATTATTGCCTAGCTTCGATACACAGCGTGTGGAAAAGGTAAATATCGCGATTCCGAGTCGCCCAGAGTGATTTATCGTTATATCGAACGATATCGAGGGCTAGGAAGTGAATCCTTAGCTTCCTTCGATACCCAGCTTGTGGAAAAGGTAAATAACGCGATTCCGAGTCGCCCAGAGTGATTTATCGTTATATCGAACGATATCGAGGGCTAGGAAGTGAATCCTTAGCTTCCTTCGATACACAGCGTGTGGAAAAGGTAAATATCGCGATTCCGAGTCGCCCAGAGTGATTTATCGTTACATCGAAAGATATCGAGGGCTAGGAAGTGAATTATTGCCTAGCTTCGATACACAGCCTGTGGAAAAGGTAAATATCGCGATTCCGAGTCCGTCAGAGTGATTTATTGTTATATCGAACGATATCGAGGGCTAGGAAGTGAATCCTTAGCTGCCTTCGATACACAGCGTGTGGAAAAGGTAAATATCGCGATTCCGAGTCGCCCAGAGTGATTTATCGTTATATCGAACGATATCGAGGGCTAGGAAATGAATTATTGCCTAGCTTCGATACATAGCCTGTGGAAAAGGTAAATATCGCGATTCCGAGTCCGTCAGAGTGATTTATTGTTATATCGAACGATATCGAGGGCTAGGAAGTGAATTATTGCCTAGCTTCGATACACAGCCTGTGGAAAAGGTAAATATCGCGATTCCGAGTCGCCCAGAGTGATTTATCGTTATATCGAACGATATCGAGGGCTAGGAAGTGAATCCATAGCTGCCTTAGATACACAGCGTGTGGAAAAGGTAAATATCGCGATTCCGAGTCGCCCAGAGTGATTTATCGTTATATCGAAAGATATCGAGGGCTAGGAAGTGAATCCTTAGCTTCCTTCGATACACAGCGTATGAAATAGGTGAATATTGCGATTCCGAGTCGCCCAGAGTGATTTATCGTTATATCGAACGATATCGAGGGCTAGGAAGTGAATCCTTAGCTTCCTTCGATACACAGCGTGTGGAAAAGGTAAATATCGCGATTCCGAGTCGCCCAGAGTGATTTATCGTTATATCGAACGATATCGAGGGCTAGGAAGTGAAGCCTTAGCTGCCTTCGATACACAGCGTGTGGAAAAGGTAAATATCGCGATTCCGAGTCGCCCAGAGTGATTTATCGTTATATCGAACGATATCGAGGGTTAGGAAGTGAATCCTTAGTTTCCTTCGATACACAGCGTGTGGAAAAGGTGAATATCGCGATTCCGCGTCTCCCAGAGTGATTTATCGTTATATCGAACGATATCGAGGGCTAGGAAGTGATTCCTTAGCTTCCTTCGATACACAGCGTGTGGAAAAGGTAAATAACGCGATACCGAGTCGCCCAGAGTGATTTATCGTTATATCGAACGATATCGAGGGTTAGGAAGTGAATCCTTAGCTTCCTTCGATACACAGCGTGTGGAAAAGGTAAATATCGCGATTCCGAGTCGCCCAGAGTGATTTATCGTTATATCGAACGATATCGAGGGCTAGGAAGTGAATCCTTAGCTGCCTTCGATACACAGCGTGTGGAAAAGGTAAATATCGCGATTCCGAGTCCGTCACAGTGATTTATTGTTATATCGAACGATATCGAGGGCTAGGAAGTGAATCCTTAGCTTCCTTCGATACACAGCGTGTGGAAAAGGTAAATATCGCGATTCCGAGTCGCCCAGAGTGATTTATCGTTATATCGAACGATATCGAGGGCTAGGAAGTGAATCCTTAGCTGCCTTCGATACACAGCGTGTGGAAAAGGTAAATATCTCGATTCCGAGTCCGTCACAGTGATTTATTGTTATATCGAACGATATCGAGGGCTAGGAAGTGAATCCTTAGCTTCCTTCGATACACAGCGTGTGGAAAAGGTAAATATCGCGATTCCGAGTCGCCCAGAGTGATTTATCGTTATATCGAACGATATCGAGGGCTAGGAAGTGAATCCTTTTCTGCCTTCGATACACAGCGTGTGGAAAAGGCAAATATCGCGATTCCGAGTCCGTCAGAGTGATTTATTGTTATATCGAACGATATCGAGGGCTAGGAAGTGAATTATTGCCTAGCTTCGATACACAGCCTGTGGAAAAGGTAAATATCGCGATTCCGAGTCCGTCAGAGTGATTTATTGTTATATCGAACGATATCGAGGGCTAGGAAGTGAATCCTTAGCTTCCTTCGATACACAGCGTGTGGAAAGGGTAAATATCGCGATTCCAAGTCGCCCAGAGTGATTTATCGTTATATCGAACGATATCGAGGGCTAGGAAGTGAATCCTTAGCTGCCTTCGATACACAGCATGTGAAATAGGTAAATAACGCGATTCCGAGTCGCCCAGAGTGATTTATCGTTATATCGAACGATATCGAGGGCTAGGAAGTGAATCCTCAGCTGCCTTCGATACACAGCGTGTGAAATAGGTGAATATTGCGATTCCGCGTCTCCCAGAGTGATTTATCGTTATATCGAACAATATCGAGGGCTAGGAAGTGAATCCTTAGCTTCCTTCGATACACAGCGTGTGGAAAAGGTAAATATCGCGATTCCAAGTCGCCCAGAGTGATTTATCGTTATATCGAACGATATCGAGGGCTAGGAAGTGAATCCTTAGCTGCCTTCGATACACAGCGTGTGAAATAGGTAAATAACGCGATTCCGAGTCGCCCAGAGTGATTTATCGTTATATCGAACGATATCGAGGGCTAGGAAGTGAATCCTCAGCTGCCTTCGATACACAGCGTGTGAAATAGGTAAATATCGCGATTCCGTGTCGCCCAGAGTGATTTATCGTTATATCGAACAATATCGAGGGCTAGGAAGTGAAGCCTTAGCTGCCTTCGATACACAGCGTGTGGAAAAGGTAAATATCGCGATTCCGAGTCGCCCAGAGTGATTTATCGTTATATCGAACGATATCGAGGGTTAGGAAGTGAATCCTTAGTTTCCTTCGATACACAGCGTGTGGAAAAGGTGAATATCGCGATTCCGCGTCTCCCAGAGTGATTTATCGTTATATCGAACGATATCGAGGGCTAGGAAGTGATTCCTTAGCTTCCTTCGATACACAGCGTGTGGAAAAGGTAAATAACGCGATACCGAGTCGCCCAGAGTGATTTATCGTTATATCGAACGATATCGAGGGTTAGGAAGTGAATCCTTAGCTTCCTTCGATACACGGCTTGTGGAAAAGGTAAATATCGCGATTCCGAGTCGCCCAGAGTGATTTATCGTTATATCGAACGATATCTAGGGCTAGGAAGTGAATTATTGCCTAGCTTCGATACACAGCCTGTGGAAAAGGTAAATATCGCGATTCCGAGTCCGTCAGAGTGATTTATTGTTATATCGAACGATATCGAGGGCTAGGAAGTGAATCCTTAGCTTCCTTCGATACACAGCGTGTGGAAAAGGTAAATATCGCGATTCCGAGTCGCCCAGAGTGATTTATCGTTATATCGAACGATATAGAGGGCTAGGAAGTGAATCCTTAGCTGCCTTCGATACACAGCGTGTGGAAAAGGTAAATATCGCGATTCCGAGTCCGTCACAGTGATTTATTGTTATATCGAACGATATCGAGGGCTAGGAAGTGAATCCTTAGCTTCCTTCGATACACAGCGTGTGGAAAAGGTAAATATCGCGATTCCGAGTCGCCCAGAGTGATTTATCGTTATATCGAACGATATCGAGGGCTAGGAAGTGAATCCTTAGCTGCCTTCGATACACAGCGTGTGGAAAAGGTAAATATCGCGATTCCGAGTCCGTCAGAGTGATTTATTGTTATATCGAACGATATCGAGGGCTAGGAAGTGAATTATTGCCTAGCTTCGATACACAGCCTGTGGAAAAGGTAAATATCGCGATTCCGAGTCCGTCAGAGTGATTTATTGTTATATCGAACGATATCGAGGGCTAGGAAGTGAATCCTTAGCTTCCTTCGATACACAGCGTGTGGAAAAGGTAAATATCGCGATTCCGAGTCGCCCAGAGTGATTTATCGTTATATCGAACGATATAGAGGGCTAGGAAGTGAATCCTTAGCTGCCTTCGATACACAGCGTGTGGAAAAGGTAAATATCGCGATTCCGAGTCCGTCACAGTGATTTATTGTTATATCGAACGATATCGAGGGCTAGGAAGTGAATCCTTAGCTTCCTTCGATACACAGCGTGTGGAAAAGGTAAATATCGCGATTCCGAGTCGCCCAGAGTGATTTATCGTTATATCGAACGATATCGAGGGCTAGGAAGTGAATCCTTAGCTGCCTTCGATACACAGCGTGTGGAAAAGGTAAATATCGCGATTCCGAGTCCGTCAGAGTGATTTATTGTTATATCGAACGATATCGAGGGCTAGGAAGTGAATTATTGCCTAGCTTCGATACACAGCCTGTGGAAAAGGTAAATATCGCGATTCCGAGTCGCCCAGAGTGATTTATTGTTATATCGAACGATATCGAGGGCTCGGAAGTGAATCCATAGCTGCCTTCGATACACAGCGTGTGGAAAAGGTAAATATCGCGATTCCGAGTCGCCCAGACTGATTTATCGTTATATCGAACGATATCGAGGGCTAGGAAGTGAATTATTGCCTAGCTTCGATACACAGCCTGTGGAAAAGGTAAATATCGCGATTCCGAGTCCGTCAGAGTGATTTATTGTTATATCGAACGATATCGAGGGCTAGGAAGTGAATCCTTAGCTTCCTTTGTTACACAGCGTGTGAAATAGGTAAATAACGTGATTCCGAGTCGCCCAGAGTGATTTATCGTTATATCGAACGATATCGAGGGCTAGGAAATGAATTATTGCCTAGCTTCGATACATAGCCTGTGGAAAAGGTAAATAACGCGATTCCGAGTAGCCCAGAGTGATTTATCGTTATATCGAACGATATCGAGGGCTAGGAAGTGAATCCTTAGCTTCCTTCGTTACACAGCGTATGAAATAGGTGAATATTGCGATTCCGAGTCGCCCAGAGTGATTTATCGTTATATCGAACGATATCGAGGGCTAGGAAGTGAATCCTTAGCTGCCTTCGATACACAGCGTGTGGAAAAGGTAAATATCGCGATTCCGAGTCGCCCAGAGTGATTTATCGTTATATCGAACGATATCGAGGGCTAGGAAATGAATTATTGCCTAGCTTCGATACATAGCCTGTGGAAAAGGTAAATATCGCGATTCCGAGTCCGTCAGAGTGATTTATCGTTATATCGAACGATATCGAGGGCTAGGAAGTGAATCCCTAGCTGCCTTCGATACACAGCGTGTGGAAAAGGTAAATATCGCGATTCCGAGTCGCCCAGAGTGATTTATCGTTACATCGAAGGATATCGAGGGCTAGGAAGTGAATTATTGCCTAGCTTCGATACACAGCCTGTGGAAAAGGTAAATATCGCGATTCCGAGTCCGTCAGAGTGATTTATTGTTATATCGAACGATATCGAGGGCTATGAAGTGAATCCTTAGCTTCCTTCGATACACAGCGTGTGGAAAAGGTAAATATCGCGATTCCGAGTCGCCCAGAGTGATTTATCGTTACATCGAAGGATATCGAGGGCTAGGAAGTGAATTATTGCCTAGCTACGATACACAGCGTGTGGAAAAGGTAAATATCGCGATTCCGAGTCGCCCAGAGTGATTTATCGTTATATCGAACGATATCGAGGGCTAGGAAGTGAATCCTTAGCTTCCTTCGATACACAGCGTGTGGAAAAGGTAAATAACGCGATTCCGAGTCGCCCAGAGTGATTTATCGTTATATCGAACGATATCGAGGGCTAGGAAGTGAATCCCTAGCTGCCTTCGATACACAGCGTGTGGAAAAGGTAAATATCGCGATTCCGAGTCGCCCAGAGTGATTTATCGTTATATCGAACGATATCGAGGGCTAGGAAGTGAATCCATAGCTGCCTTCGATACACAGCGTGTGGAAAAGGTAAATATCGCGATTCCGTGTCGCCCAGAGTGATTTATCGTTATATCGAACGATATCGAGGGCTAGGAAGTGAAGCCTTAGCTGCCTTCGATACACAGCGTGTGGAAAAGGTAAATATCGCGATTCCGAGTCGCCCAGAGTGATTTATCGTTATATCGAACGATATCGAGGGTTAGGAAGTGAATCCTTAGTTTCCTTCGATACACAGCGTGTGGAAAAGGTTAATATCGCGATTCCGCGTCTCCCAGAGTGATTTATCGTTATATCGAACGATATCGAGGGCTAGGAAGTGATTCCTTAGCTTCCTTCGATACACAGCGTGTGCAAAAGGTAAATAACGCGATACCGAGTCGCCCAGAGTGATTTATCGTTATATCGAACGATATCGAGGGTTAGGAAGTGAATCCTTAGCTTCCTTCGATACACAGCGTGTGGAAAAGGTAAATATCGCGATTCCGAGTCGGCCAGAGTGATTTATCGTTATATCGAACGATATCTAGGGCTAGGAAGTGAATTATTGCCTAGCTTCGATACACAGCCTGTGGAAAAGGTAAATATCGCGATTCCGAGTCCGTCAGAGTGATTTATTGTTATATCGAACGATATCGAGGGCTAGGAAGTGAATCCTTAGCTTCCTTCGATACACAGCGTGTGGAAAAGGTAAATTTCGCGATTCCGAGTCGCCCAGAGTGATTTATCGTTATATCGAACGATATAGAGGGCTAGGAAGTGAATCCTTAGCTGCCTTCGATACACAGCGTGTGGAAAAGGTAAATATCGCGATTCCGAGTCCGTCACAGTGATTTATTGTTATATCGAACGATATCGAGGGCTAGGAAGTGAATCCTTAGCTTCCTTCGATACACAGCGTGTGGAAAAGGTAAATATCGCGATTCCGAGTCGCCCAGAGTGATTTATCGTTATATCGAACGATATCGAGGGCTAGGAAGTGAATCCTTAGCTGCCTTCGATACACAGCGTGTGGAAAAGGTAAATATCGCGATTCCGAGTCCGTCAGAGTGATTTATTGTTATATCGAACGATATCGAGGGCTAGGAAGTGAATTATTGCCTAGCTTCGATACACAGCCTGTGGAAAAGGTAAATATCGCGATTCCGAGTCGCCCAGAGTGATTTATTGTTATATCGAACGATATCGAGGGCTCGGAAGTGAATCCATAGCTGCCTTCGATACACAGCGTGTGGAAAAGGTAAATATCGCGATTCCGAGTCGCCCAGACTGATTTATCGTTATATCGAACGATATCGAGGGCTAGGAAGTGAATTATTGCCTAGCTTCGATACACAGCCTGTGGAAAAGGTAAATATCGCGATTCCGAGTCCGTCAGAGTGATTTATTGTTATATCGAACGATATCGAGGGCTAGGAAGTGAATCCTTAGCTTCCTTTGTTACACAGCGTGTGAAATAGGTAAATAACGTGATTCCGAGTCGCCCAGAGTGATTTATCGTTATATCGAACGATGTCGAGGGATAGGAAGTGAATCCTTAGCTTCCTTCGATACCCAGCGTGTGGAAAAGGTAAATAACGCGATTCCGAGTAGCCCAGAGTGATTTATCGTTATATCGAACGATATCGAGGGCTAGGAAGTGAATCCTTAGCTTCCTTCGTTACACAGCGTATGAAATAGGTGAATATTGCGATTCCGAGTCGCCCAGAGTGATTTATCGTTATATCGAACGATATCGAGGGCTAGGAAGTGAATCCTTAGCTTCCTTCGATACACAGCGTGTGGAAAAGGTAAATATCGCGATTCCGAGTTGCCCAGAGTGATTTATCGTTATATCGAACGATATCGAGGGCTAGGAAGTGAATCCTTAGCTTCCTTCGATACACAGCGTGTGGAAAAGGTAAATATCGCGATTCCGAGTCGCCCAGAGTGATTTATCGTTACATCGAAGGATATCGAGGGCTAGGATGTGAATTATTGCCTAGCTTCGATACACAGCCTGTGGAAAAGGTAAATATCGCGATTCCGAGTCCGTCAGAGTGATTTATTGTTATATCGAACGATATCGAGGGCTAGGAAGTGAATCCTTAGCTTCCTTCGATACACAGCGTGTGGAAAAGGTAAATATCGCGATTCCGAGTCGCCCAGAGTGATTTATCGTTATATCGAACGATATCGAGGGCTAGGAAGTGAATCCTTAGCTGCCTTCGATACACAGCGTGTGGAAAAGGTAAATATCGCGATTCCGAGTCGCCCAGAGTGATTTATCGTTATATCGAACGATATCGAGGGCTAGGAAATGAATTATTGCCTAGCTTCGATACATAGCCTGTGGAAAAGGTAAATATCGCGATTCCGAGTCCGTCAGAGTGATTTATTGTTATATCGAACGATATCGAGGGCTAGGAAGTGAATTATTGCCTAGCTTCGATACACAGCCTGTGGAAAAGGTAAATATCGCGATTCCGAGTCGCCCAGAGTGATTTATCGTTATATCGAACGATATCGAGGGCTAGGAAGTGAATCCATAGCTGCCTTAGATACACAGCGTGTGGAAAAGGTAAATATCGCGATTCCGAGTCGCCCAGAGTGATTTATCGTTATATCGAAAGATATCGAGGGCTAGGAAGTGAATCCTTAGCTTCCTTCGATACACAGCGTATGAAATAGGTGAATATTGCGATTCCGAGTCGCCCAGAGTGATTTATCGTTATATCGAACGATATCGAGGGCTAGGAAGTGAATCCTTAGCTTCCTTCGATACACAGCGTGTGGAAAAGGTGAATATCGCGATTCCGCGTCTCCCAGAGTGATTTATCGTTATATCGAACGATATCGAGGGCTAGGAAGTGATTCCTTAGCTTCCTTCGATACACAGCGTGTGGAAAAGGTAAATAACGCGATACCGAGTCGCCCAGAGTGATTTATCGTTATATCGAACGATATCGAGGGTTAGGAAGTGAATCCTTAGCTTCCTTCGATACACGGATTGTGGAAAAGGTAAATATCGCGATTCCGAGTCGCCCAGAGTGATTTATCGTTATATCGAACGATATCTAGGGCTAGGAAGTGAATTATTGCCTAGCTTCGATACACAGCCTGTGGAAAAGGTAAATATCGCGATTCCGAGTCCGTCAGAGTGATTTATTGTTATATCGAACGATATCGAGGGCTAGGAAGTGAATCCTTAGCTTCCTTCGATACACAGCGTGTGGAAAAGGTAAATATCGCGATTCCGAGTCGCCCAGAGTGATTTATCGTTATATCGAACGATATCGAGGGCTAGGAAGTGAATCCTTAGCTTCCTTCGATACACAGCGTGTGGAAAAGGTGAATATCGCGATTCCGCGTCGCCCAGAGTGATTTATCGTTACATCGAAGGATATCGAGGGCTAGGATGTGAATTATTGCCTAGCTTCGATACATAGCCTGTGGAAAAGGTAAATAACGCGATTCCGAGTAGCCCAGAGTGATTTATCGTTATATCGAACGATATCGAGGGCTAGGAAGTGAATCCTTAGCTTCCTTCGTTACACAGCGTATGAAATAGGTGAATATTGCGATTCCGAGTCGCCCAGAGTGATTTATCGTTATATCGAACGATATCGAGGGCTAGGAAGTGAATCCTTAGCTGCCTTCGATACACAGCGTGTGGAAAAGGTAAATATCGCGATTCCGAGTCGCCCAGAGTGATTTATCGTTATATCGAACGATATCGAGGGCTAGGAAATGAATTATTGCCTAGCTTCGATACATAGCCTGTGGAAAAGGTAAATATCGCGATTCCGAGTCCGTCAGAGTGATTTATCGTTATATCGAACGATATCGAGGGCTAGGAAGTGAATCCCTAGCTGCCTTCGATACACAGCGTGTGGAAAAGGTAAATATCGCGATTCCGAGTCGCCCAGAGTGATTTATCGTTACATCGAAGGATATCGAGGGCTAGGAAGTGAATTATTGCCTAGCTTCGATACACAGCCTGTGGAAAAGGTAAATATCGCGATTCCGAGTCCGTCAGAGTGATTTATTGTTATATCGAACGATATCGAGGGCTATGAAGTGAATCCTTAGCTTCCTTCGATACACAGCGTGTGGAAAAGGTAAATATCGCGATTCCGAGTCGCCCAGAGTGATTTATCGTTACATCGAAGGATATCGAGGGCTAGGAAGTGAATTATTGCCTAGCTACGATACACAGCGTGTGGAAAAGGTAAATATCGCGATTCCGAGTCGCCCAGAGTGATTTATCGTTATATCGAACGATATCGAGGGCTAGGAAGTGAATCCTTAGCTTCCTTCGATACACAGCGTGTGGAAAAGGTAAATAACGCGATTCCGAGTCGCCCAGAGTGATTTATCGTTATATCGAACGATATCGAGGGCTAGGAAGTGAATCCCTAGCTGCCTTCGATACACAGCGTGTGGAAAAGGTAAATATCGCGATTCCGAGTCGCCCAGAGTGATTTATCGTTATATCGAACGATATCGAGGGCTAGGAAGTGAATCCATAGCTGCCTTCGATACACAGCGTGTGGAAAAGGTAAATATCGCGATTCCGTGTCGCCCAGAGTGATTTATCGTTATATCGAACGATATCGAGGGCTAGGAAGTGAAGCCTTAGCTGCCTTCGATACACAGCGTGTGGAAAAGGTAAATATCGCGATTCCGAGTCGCCCAGAGTGATTTATCGTTATATCGAACGATATCGAGGGTTAGGAAGTGAATCCTTAGTTTCCTTCGATACACAGCGTGTGGAAAAGGTGAATATCGCGATTCCGCGTCTCCCAGAGTGATTTATCGTTATATCGAACGATATCGAGGGCTAGGAAGTGATTCCTTAGCTTCCTTCGATACACAGCGTGTGCAAAAGGTAAATAACGCGATACCGAGTCGCCCAGAGTGATTTATCGTTATATCGAACGATATCGAGGGTTAGGAAGTGAATCCTTAGCTTCCTTCGATACACAGCGTGTGGAAAAGGTAAATATCGCGATTCCGAGTCGGCCAGAGTGATTTATCGTTATATCGAACGATATCTAGGGCTAGGAAGTGAATTATTGCCTAGCTTCGATACACAGCCTGTGGAAAAGGTAAATATCGCGATTCCGAGTCCGTCAGAGTGATTTATTGTTATATCGAACGATATCGAGGGCTAGGAAGTGAATCCTTAGCTTCCTTCGATACACAGCGTGTGGAAAAGGTAAATATCGCGATTCCGAGTCGCCCAGAGTGATTTATCGTTATATCGAACGATATAGAGGGCTAGGAAGTGAATCCTTAGCTGCCTTCGATACACAGCGTGTGGAAAAGGTAAATATCGCGATTCCGAGTCCGTCACAGTGATTTATTGTTATATCGAACGATATCGAGGGCTAGGAAGTGAATCCTTAGCTTCCTTCGATACACAGCGTGTGGAAAAGGTAAATATCGCGATTCCGAGTCGCCCAGAGTGATTTATCGTTATATCGAACGATATCGAGGGCTAGGAAGTGAATCCTTAGCTGCCTTCGATACACAGCGTGTGGAAAAGGTAAATATCGCGATTCCGAGTCCGTCAGAGTGATTTATTGTTATATCGAACGATATCGAGGGCTAGGAAGTGAATTATTGCCTAGCTTCGATACACAGCCTGTGGAAAAGGTAAATATCGCGATTCCGAGTCGCCCAGAGTGATTTATTGTTATATCGAACGATATCGAGGGCTCGGAAGTGAATCCATAGCTGCCTTCGATACACAGCGTGTGGAAAAGGTAAATATCGCGATTCCGAGTCGCCCAGACTGATTTATCGTTATATCGAACGATATCGAGGGCTAGGAAGTGAATTATTGCCTAGCTTCGATACACAGCCTGTGGAAAAGGTAAATATCGCGATTCCGAGTCCGTCAGAGTGATTTATTGTTATATCGAACGATATCGAGGGCTAGGAAGTGAATCCTTAGCTTCCTTTGTTACACAGCGTGTGAAATAGGTAAATAACGTGATTCCGAGTCGCCCAGAGTGATTTATCGTTATATCGAACGATGTCGAGGGATAGGAAGTGAATCCTTAGCTTCCTTCGATACCCAGCGTGTGGAAAAGGTAAATAACGCGATTCCGAGTAGCCCAGAGTGATTTATCGTTATATCGAACGATATCGAGGGCTAGGAAGTGAATCCTTAGCTTCCTTCGTTACACAGCGTATGAAATAGGTGAATATTGCGATTCCGAGTCGCCCAGAGTGATTTATCGTTATATCGAACGATATCGAGGGCTAGGAAGTGAATCCTTAGCTTCCTTCGATACACAGCGTGTGGAAAAGGTAAATATCGCGATTCCGAGTTGCCCAGAGTGATTTATCGTTATATCGAACGATATCGAGGGCTAGGAAGTGAATCCTTAGCTTCCTTCGATACACAGCGTGTGGAAAAGGTAAATAACGCGATTCCGAGTCGCCCAGAGTGATTTATCGTTATATCGAACGATATCGAGGGCTAGGAAGTGAATCCCTAGCTGCCTTCGATACACAGCGTGTGGAAAAGGTAAATATCGCGATTCCGAGTCGCCCAGAGTGATTTATCGTTATATCGAACGATATCGAGGGCTAGGAAGTGAATCCCTAGCTGCCTTCGATACACAGCGTGTGGAAAAGGTAAATATCGCGATTCCGAGTCGCCCAGAGTGATTTATCGTTACATCGAAGGATATCGAGGGCTAGGAAGTGAATTATTGCCTAGCTTCGATACACAGCCTGTGGAAAAGGTAAATATCGCGATTCCGAGTCCGTCAGAGTGATTTATTGTTATATCGAACGATATCGAGGGCTAGGAAGTGAATCCTTAGCTTCCTTCGATACACAGCGTGTGGAAAAGGTAAATATCGCGATTCCGAGTCGCCCAGAGTGATTTATCGTTACATCGAAGGATATCGAGGGCTAGGAAGTGAATTATTGCCTAGCTACGATACACAGCGTGTGGAAAAGGTAAATATCGCGATTCCGAGTCGCCCAGAGTGATTTATCGTTATATCGAACGATATCGAGGGCTAGGAAGTGAATCCTTAGCTTCCTTCGATACACAGCGTGTGGAAAAGGTAAATAACGCGATTCCGAGTCGCCCAGAGTGATTTATCGTTATATCGAACGATATCGAGGGCTAGGAAGTGAATCCCTAGCTGCCTTCGATACACAGCGTGTGGAAAAGGTAAATATCGCGATTCCGAGTCGCCCAGAGTGATTTATCGTTATATCGAACGATATCGAGGGCTAGGAAGTGAATCCATAGCTGCCTTCGATACACAGCGTGTGGAAAAGGTAAATATCGCGATTCCGAGTCGCCCAGAGTGATTTATCGTTACATCGAAGGATATCGAGGGCTAGGAAGTGAATTATTGCCTAGCTTCGATACACAGCCTGTGGAAAAGGTAAATATCGCGATTCCGAGTCCGTCAGAGTGATTTATTGTTATATCGAACGATATCGATGGCTAGGAAGTGAATCCTTAGCTTCCTTCGATACGCAGCGTGTGAAAAAGGTAAATATCGCGATTCCGAGTCGCCCAGAGTGATTTATCGTTATATCGAACGATATCGAGGGCTAGGAAGTGAATCCTTAGCTGCCTTCGATACACAGCGTGTGGAAAAGGTAAATATCGCGATTCCGAGTCGCCCAGAGTGATTTATCGTTATATCGAACGATATCGAGGGCTAGGAAATGAATTATTGCCTAGCTTCGATACATAGCCTGTGGAAAAGGTAAATATCGCGATTCCGAGTCCGTCAGAGTGATTTATTGTTATATCGAACGATATCGAGGGCTAGGAAGTGAATTATTGCCTAGCTTCGATACACAGCCTGTGGAAAAGGTAAATATCGCGATTCCGAGTCCGTCAGAGTGATTTATTGTTATATCGAACGATATCGAGGGCTAGGAAGTGAATCCTTAGCTTCCTTCGATACACAGCGTGTGGAAAAGGTAAATATCGCGATTCCGAGTCGCCCAGAGTGATTTATCGTTACATCGAAGGATATCGAGGGCTAGGATGTGAATTATTGCCTAGCTTCGATACACAGCCTGTGGAAAAGGTAAATATCGCGATTCCGAGTCCGTCAGAGTGATTTATTGTTATATCGAACGATATCGAGGGCTAGGAAGTGAATCCTTAGCTTCCTTCGATACACAGCGTGTGGAAAAGGTAAATATCGCGATTCCGAGTCGCCCAGAGTGATTTATCGTTATATCGAACGATATCGAGGGCTAGGAAGTGAATCCTTAGCTGCCTTCGATACACAGCGTGTGGAAAAGGTAAATATCGCGATTCCGAGTCGCCCAGAGTGATTTATCGTTATATCGAACGATATCGAGGGCTAGGAAATGAATTATTGCCTAGCTTCGATACATAGCCTGTGGAAAAGGTAAATATCGCGATTCCGAGTCCGTCAGAGTGATTTATTGTTATATCGAACGATATCGAGGGCTAGGAAGTGAATTATTGCCTAGCTTCGATACACAGCCTGTGGAAAAGGTAAATATCGCGATTCCGAGTCGCCCAGAGTGATTTATCGTTATATCGAACGATATCGAGGGCTAGGAAGTGAATCCATAGCTGCCTTAGATACACAGCGTGTGGAAAAGGTAAATATCGCGATTCCGAGTCGCCCAGAGTGATTTATCGTTATATCGAAAGATATCGAGGGCTAGGAAGTGAATCCTTAGCTTCCTTCGATACACAGCGTATGAAATAGGTGAATATTGCGATTCCGAGTCGCCCAGAGTGATTTATCGTTATATCGAACGATATCGAGGGCTAGGAAGTGAATCCTTAGCTTCCTTCGATACACAGCGTGTGGAAAAGGTAAATATCGCGATTCCGAGTCGCCCAGAGTGATTTATCGTTATATCGAACGATATCGAGGGTTAGGAAGTGAATCCTTAGTTTCCTTCGATACACAGCGTGTGGAAAAGGTGAATATCGCGATTCCGCGTCTCCCAGAGTGATTTATCGTTATATCGAACGATATCGAGGGCTAGGAAGTGATTCCTTAGCTTCCTTCGATACACAGCGTGTGGAAAAGGTAAATAACGCGATACCGAGTCGCCCAGAGTGATTTATCGTTATATCGAACGATATCGAGGGTTAGGAAGTGAATCCTTAGCTTCCTTCGATACACAGCGTGTGGAAAAGGTAAATATCGCGATTCCGAGTCGCCCAGAGTGATTTATCGTTATATCGAACGATATCGAGGGCTAGGAAGTGAATCCTTAGCTGCCTTCGATACACAGCGTGTGGAAAAGGTAAATATCGCGATTCCGAGTCCGTCACAGTGATTTATTGTTATATCGAACGATATCGAGGGCTAGGAAGTGAATCCTTAGCTTCCTTCGATACACAGCGTGTGGAAAAGGTAAATATCGCGATTCCGAGTCGCCCAGAGTGATTTATCGTTATATCGAACGATATCGAGGGCTAGGAAGTGAATCCTTAGCTGCCTTCGATACACAGCGTGTGGAAAAGGCAAATATCGCGATTCCGAGTCCGTCAGAGTGATTTATTGTTATATCGAACGATATCGAGGGCTAGGAAGTGAATTATTGCCTAGCTTCGATACACAGCCTGTGGAAAAGGTAAATATCGCGATTCCGAGTCGCCCAGAGTGATTTATTGTTATATCGAACGATATCGAGGGCTCGGAAGTGAATCCAAAGCTGCCTTCGATACACAGCGTGTGGAAAAGGTAAATATCGCGATTCCGAGTCGCCCAGAGTGATTTATCGTTATATCGAACGATATCGAGGGCTAGGAAGTGAATTATTGCCTAGCTTCGATACACAGCCTGTGGAAAAGGTAAATATCGCGATTCCGAGTCCGTCAGAGTGATTTATTGTTATATCGAACGATATCGAGGGCTAGGAAGTGAATCCTTAGCTTCCTTCGATACACAGCGTGTGGAAAAGGTAAATATCGCGATTCCAAGTCGCCCAGAGTGATTTATCGTTATATCGAACGATATCGAGGGCTAGGAAGTGAATCCTTAGCTGCCTTCGATACACAGCGTGTGAAATAGGTAAATAACGCGATTCCGAGTCGCCCAGAGTGATTTATCGTTATATCGAACGATATCGAGGGCTAGGAAGTGAATCCTCAGCTGCCTTCGATACACAGCGTGTGAAATAGGTGAATATTGCGATTCCGCGTCTCCCAGAGTGATTTATCGTTATATCGAACAATATCGAGGGCTAGGAAGTGAATCCTTAGCTTCCTTCGATACACAGCGTGTGGAAAAGGTAAATATCGCGATTCCAAGTCGCCCAGAGTGATTTATCG
This sequence comes from Nomada fucata, assembly GCA_948146005.1. Taxonomy (NCBI): domain Eukaryota; kingdom Metazoa; phylum Arthropoda; class Insecta; order Hymenoptera; family Apidae; genus Nomada; species Nomada fucata. The sequence goes on along the minus strand of OX411279.1, from coordinate 16,503,694 downwards.
TTATATCGAACGATATCGAGGGCTAGGAAGTGAATCCTTAGCTGCCTTCGGTACACAGCGTGTGAAATAGGTAAATAACGCGAATCCGAGTCGCCCAGAGTGATTTATCGTTATATCGAACGATATCGAGGGCTAGGAAGTGAATCCTCAGCTGCCTTCGATACACAGCGTGTGAAATAGGTAAATATCGCGATTCCGTGTCGCCCAGAGTGATTTATCGTTATATCGAACGATATCGAGGGCTAGGAAGTGAAGCCTTAGCTGCCTTCGATACACAGCGTGTGGAAAAGGTAAATATCGCGATTCCGAGTCGCCCAGAGTGATTTATCGTTATATCGAACGATATCGAGGGTTAGGAAGTGAATCCTTAGCTTCCTTCGATACACAGCGTGTGGAAAAGGTAAATATCGCGATTCCGAGTCGCCCAGAGTGATTTATCGTTATATCGAACGATATCGAGGGCTAGGAAGTGAATCCTTAGCTGCCTTCGATACACAGCGTGTGGAAAAGGTAAATATCGCGATTCCGAGTCCGTCACAGTGATTTATTGTTATATCGAACGATATCGAGGGCTAGGAAGTGAATCCTTAGCTTCCTTCGATACACAGCGTGTGGAAAAGGTAAATATCGCGATTCCGAGTCGCCCAGAGTGATTTATCGTTATATCGAACGATATCGAGGGCTAGGAAGTGAATCCTTAGCTGCCTTCGATACACAGCGTGTGGAAAAGGCAAATATCGCGATTCCGAGTCCGTCAGAGTGATTTATTGTTATATCGAACGATATCGAGGGCTAGGAAGTGAATTATTGCCTAGCTTCGATACACAGCCTGTGGAAAAGGTAAATATCGCGATTCCGAGTCGCCCAGAGTGATTTATTGTTATATCGAACGATATCGAGGGCTCGGAAGTGAATCCATAGCTGCCTTCGATACACAGCGTGTGGAAAAGGTAAATATCGCGATTCCGAGTCGCCCAGAGTGATTTATCGTTATATCGAACGATATCGAGGGCTAGGAAGTGAATTATTGCCTAGCTTCGATACACAGCCTGTGGAAAAGGTAAATATCGCGATTCCGAGTCCGTCAGAGTGATTTATTGTTATATCGAACGATATCGAGGGCTAGGAAGTGAATCCTTAGCTTCCTTCGATACACAGCGTGTGGAAAAGGTAAATATCGCGATTCCAAGTCGCCCAGAGTGATTTATCGTTATATCGAACGATATCGAGGGCTAGGAAGTGAATCCTTAGCTGCCTTCGATACACAGCGTGTGAAATAGGTAAATAACGCGATTCCGAGTCGCCCAGAGTGATTTATCGTTATATCGAACGATATCGAGGGCTAGGAAGTGAATCCTCAGCTGCCTTCGATACACAGCGTGTGAAATAGGTGAATATTGCGATTCCGCGTCTCCCAGAGTGATTTATCGTTATATCGAACAATATCGAGGGCTAGGAAGTGAATCCTTAGCTTCCTTCGATACACAGCGTGTGGAAAAGGTAAATATCGCGATTCCAAGTCGCCCAGAGTGATTTATCGTTATATCGAACGATATCGAGGGCTAGGAAGTGAATCCTTAGCTGCCTTCGATACACAGCGTGTGAAATAGGTAAATAACGCGATTCCGAGTCGCCCAGAGTGATTTATCGTTATATCGAACGATATCGAGGGCTAGGAAGTGAATCCTCAGCTGCCTTCGATACACAGCGTGTGAAATAGGTAAATATCGCGATTCCGTGTCGCCCAGAGTGATTTATCGTTATATCGAACGATATCGAGGGCTAGGAAGTGAAGCCTTAGCTGCCTTCGATACACAGCGTGTGGAAAAGGTAAATATCGCGATTCCGAGTCGCCCAGAGTGATTTATCGTTATATCGAACGATATCGAGGGTTAGGAAGTGAATCCTTAGTTTCCTTCGATACACAGCGTGTGGAAAAGGTGAATATCGCGATTCCGCGTCTCCCAGAGTGATTTATCGTTATATCGAACGATATCGAGGGCTAGGAAGTGATTCCTTAGCTTCCTTCGATACACAGCGTGTGGAAAAGGTAAATAACGCGATACCGAGTCGCCCAGAGTGATTTATCGTTATATCGAACGATATCGAGGGTTAGGAAGTGAATCCTTAGCTTCCTTCGATACACAGCGTGTGGAAAAGGTAAATATCGCGATTCCGAGTCGCCCAGAGTGATTTATCGTTATATCGAACGATATCTAGGGCTAGGAAGTGAATTATTGCCTAGCTTCGATACACAGCCTGTGGAAAAGGTAAATATCGCGATTCCGAGTCCGTCAGAGTGATTTATTGTTATATCGAACGATATCGAGGGCTAGGAAGTGAATCCTTAGCTTCCTTCGATACACAGCGTGTGGAAAAGGTAAATATCGCGATTCCGAGTCGCCCAGAGTGATTTATCGTTATATCGAACGATATCGAGGGCTAGGAAGTGAATCCTTAGCTGCCTTCGATACACAGCGTGTGGAAAAGGTAAATATCGCGATTCCGAGTCCGTCACAGTGATTTATTGTTATATCGAACGATATCGAGGGCTAGGAAGTGAATCCTTAGCTTCCTTCGATACACAGCGTGTGGAAAAGGTAAATATCGCGATTCCGAGTCGCCCAGAGTGATTTATCGTTATATCGAACGATATCGAGGGCTAGGAAGTGAATCCTTAGCTGCCTTCGATACACAGCGTGTGGAAAAGGTAAATATCGCGATTCCGAGTCCGTCAGAGTGATTTATTGTTATATCGAACGATATCGAGGGCTAGGAAGTGAATTATTGCCTAGCTTCGATACACAGCCTGTGGAAAAGGTAAATATCGCGATTCCGAGTCGCCCAGAGTGATTTATTGTTATATCGAACGATATCGAGGGCTCGGAAGTGAATCCATAGCTGCCTTCGATACACAGCGTGTGGAAAAGGTAAATATCGCGATTCCGAGTCGCCCAGAGTGATTTATCGTTATATCGAACGATATCGAGGGCTAGGAAGTGAATTATTGCCTAGCTTCGATACACAGCCTGTGGAAAAGGTAAATATCGCGATTCCGAGTCCGTCAGAGTGATTTATTGTTATATCGAACGATATCGAGGGCTAGGAAGTGAATCCTTAGCTTCCTTTGTTACACAGCGTGTGAAATAGGTAAATAACGTGATTCCGAGTCGCCCAGAGTGATTTATCGTTATATCGAACGATGTCGAGGGATAGGAAGTGAATCCTTAGCTTCCTTCGATACCCAGCGTGTGGAAAAGGTAAATAACGCGATTCCGAGTAGCCCAGAGTGATTTATCGTTATATCGAACGATATCGAGGGCTAGGAAGTGAATCCTTAGCTTCCTTCGTTACACAGCGTATGAAATAGGTGAATATTGCGATTCCGAGTCGCCCAGAGTGATTTATCGTTATATCGAACGATATCGAGGGCTAGGAAGTGAATCCTTAGCTTCCTTCGATACACAGCGTGTGGAAAAGATAAATATCGCGATTCCGAGTTGCCCAGAGTGATTTATCGTTATATCGAACGATATCGAGGGCTAGGAAGTGAATCCTTAGCTTCCTTCGATACACAGCGTGTGGAAAAGGTAAATAACGCGATTCCGAGTCGCCCAGAGTGATTTATCGTTATATCGAACGATATCGAGGGCTAGGAAGTGAATCCCTAGCTGCCTTCGATACACAGCGTGTGGAAAAGGTAAATATCGCGATTCCGAGTCGCCCAGTGATTTATCGTTATATCGAACGATATCGAGGGCTAGGAAGTGAATCCCTAGCTGCCTTCGATACACAGCGTGTGGAAAAGGTAAATATCGCGATTCCGAGTCGCCCAGAGTGATTTATCGTTACATCGAAGGATATCGAGGGCTAGGAAGTGAATTATTGCCTAGCTTCGATACACAGCCTGTGGAAAAGGTAAATATCGCGATTCCGAGTCCGTCAGAGTGATTTATTGTTATATCGAACGATATCGAGGGCTAGGAAGTGAATCCTTAGCTTCCTTCGATACACAGCGTGTGGAAAAGGTAAATAACGCGATTCCGAGTCGCCCAGAGTGATTTATCGTTATATCGAACGATATCGAGGGCTAGGAAGTGAATCCTCAGCTGCCTTCGATACACAGCGTGTGAAATAGGTAAATATCGCGATTCCGTGTCGCCCAGAGTGATTTATCGTTATATCGAACGATATCGAGGGCTAGGAAGTGAAGCCTTAGCTGCCTTCGATACACAGCGTGTGGAAAAGGTAAATAACGCGATTCCGAGTCCGTCAGAGTGATTTATTGTTATATCGAACGATATCGAGGGCTAGGAAGTGAATCCTTAGCTTCCTTCGATACACAGCGTGTGGAAAAGGTAAATATCGCGATTCCGAGTCGCCCAGAGTGATTTATCGTTATATCGAACGATATCGAGGGCTAGGAAGTGAATCCTTAGCTGCCTTCGATACACAGCGTGTGGAAAAGGTAAATATCGCGATTCCGAGTCCGTCAGAGTGATTTATTGTTATATCGAACGATATCGAGGGCTAGGAAGTGAATTATTGCCTAGCTTCGATACACAGCCTGTGGAAAAGGTAAATATCGCGATTCCGAGTCGCCCAGAGTGATTTATTGTTATATCGAACGATATCGAGGGCTCGGAAGTGAATCCATAGCTGCCTTCGATACACAGCGTGTGGAAAAGGTAAATATCGCGATTCCGAGTCGCCCAGAGTGATTTATCGTTATATCGAACGATATCTAGGGCTAGGAAGTGAATTATTGCCTAGCTTCGATACACAGCCTGTGGAAAAGGTAAATATCGCGATTCCGAGTCCGTCAGAGTGATTTATTGTTATATCGAACGATATCGAGGGCTAGGAAGTGAATCCTTAGCTTCCTTCGATACACAGCGTGTGGAAAAGGTAAATATCGCGATTCCGAGTCGCCCAGAGTGATTTATCGTTATATCGAACGATATCTAGGGCTAGGAAGTGAATTATTGCCTAGCTTCGATACACAGCCTGTGGAAAAGGTAAATATCGCGATTCCGAGTCCGTCAGAGTGATTTATTGTTATATCGAACGATATCGAGGGCTAGGAAGTGAATCCTTAGCTTCCTTCGATACACAGCGTGTGGAAAAGGTAAATATCGCGATTCCGAGTCGCCCAGAGTGATTTATCGTTATATCGAACGATATCGAGGGCTAGGAAGTGAATCCTTAGCTGCCTTCGATACACAGCGTGTGGAAAAGGTAAATATCGCGATTCCGAGTCCGTCAGAGTGATTTATTGTTATATCGAACGATATCGAGGGCTAGGAAGTGAATTATTGCCTAGCTTCGATACACAGCCTGTGGAAAAGGTAAATATCGCGATTCCGAGTCGCCCAGAGTGATTTATTGTTATATCGAACGATATCGAGGGCTCGGAAGTGAATCCATAGCTGCCTTCGATACACAGCGTGTGGAAAAGGTAAATATCGCGATTCCGAGTCGCCCAGAGTGATTTATCGTTATATCGAACGATATCGAGGGCTAGGAAGTGAATTATTGCCTAGCTTCGATACACAGCCTGTGGAAAAGGTAAATATCGCGATTCCGAGTCCGTCAGAGTGATTTATTGTTATATCGAACGATATCGAGGGCTAGGAAGTGAATCCTTAGCTTCCTTTGTTACACAGCGTGTGAAATAGGTAAATAACGTGATTCCGAGTCGCCCAGAGTGATTTATCGTTATATCGAACGATGTCGAGGGATAGGAAGTGAATCCTTAGCTTCCTTCGATACCCAGCGTGTGGAAAAGGTAAATAACGCGATTCCGAGTAGCCCAGAGTGATTTATCGTTATATCGAACGATATCGAGGGCTAGGAAGTGAATCCTTAGCTTCCTTCGTTACACAGCGTATGAAATAGGTGAATATTGCGATTCCGAGTCGCCCAGAGTGATTTATCGTTATATCGAACGATATCGAGGGCTAGGAAGTGAATCCTTAGCTTCCTTCGATACACAGCGTGTGGAAAAGGTAAATATCGCGATTCCGAGTTGCCCAGAGTGATTTATCGTTATATCGAACGATATCGAGGGCTAGGAAGTGAATCCTTAGCTTCCTTCGATACACAGCGTGTGGAAAAGGTAAATAACGCGATTCCGAGTCGCCCAGAGTGATTTATCGTTATATCGAACGATATCGAGGGCTAGGAAGTGAATCCCTAGCTGCCTTCGATACACAGCGTGTGGAAAAGGTAAATATCGCGATTCCGAGTCGCCCAGTGATTTATCGTTATATCGAACGATATCGAGGGCTAGGAAGTGAATCCCTAGCTGCCTTCGATACACAGCGTGTGGAAAAGGTAAATATCGCGATTCCGAGTCGCCCAGAGTGATTTATCGTTACATCGAAGGATATCGAGGGCTAGGAAGTGAATTATTGCCTAGCTTCGATACACAGCCTGTGGAAAAGGTAAATATCGCGATTCCGAGTCCGTCAGAGTGATTTATTGTTATATCGAACGATATCGAGGGCTAGGAAGTGAATCCTTAGCTTCCTTCGATACACAGCGTGTGGAAAAGGTAAATATCGCGATTCCGAGTCGCCCAGAGTGATTTATCGTTATATCGAACGATATCGAGGGCTAGGAAGTGAATTATTGCCTAGCTTCGATACACAGCCTGTGGAAAAGGTAAATATCGCGATTCCGAGTCCGTCAGAGTGATTTATTGTTATATCGAACGATATCGAGGGCTAGGAAGTGAATCCTTAGCTTCCTTTGTTACACAGCGTGTGAAATAGGTAAATAACGTGATTCCGAGTCGCCCAGAGTGATTTATCGTTATATCGAACGATGTCGAGGGATAGGAAGTGAATCCTTAGCTTCCTTCGATACCCAGCGTGTGGAAAAGGTAAATAACGCGATTCCGAGTAGCCCAGACTGATTTATCGTTATATCGAACGATATCGAGGGCTAGGAAGTGAATCCTTAGCTTCCTTCGTTACACAGCGTATGAAATAGGTGAATATTGCGATTCCGAGTCGCCCAGAGTGATTTATCGTTATATCGAACGATATCGAGGGCTAGGAAGTGAATCCTTAGCTTCCTTCGATACACAGCGTGTGGAAAAGGTAAATATCGCGATTCCGAGTTGCCCAGAGTGATTTATCGTTATATCGAACGATATCGAGGGCTAGGAAGTGAATCCTTAGCTTCCTTCGATACACAGCGTGTGGAAAAGGTAAATAACGCGATTCCGAGTCGCCCAGAGTGATTTATCGTTATATCGAACGATATCGAGGGCTAGGAAGTGATTCCTTAGCTTCCTTCGATACACAGCGTGTGGAAAAGGTAAATATCGCGATTCCGAGTCGCCCAGAGTGATTTATCGTTATATCGAACGATATCTAGGGCTAGGAAGTGAATTATTGCCTAGCTTCGATACACAGCCTGTGGAAAAGGTAAATAACGCGATACCGAGTCGCCCAGAGTGATTTATCGTTATATCGAACGATATCGAGGGTTAGGAAGTGAATCCTTAGCTTCCTTCGATACACAGCGTGTGGAAAAGGTAAATATCGCGATTCCGAGTCGCCCAGAGTGATTTATCGTTATATCGAACGATATCTAGGGCTAGGAAGTGAATTATTGCCTAGCTTCGATACACAGCCTGTGGAAAAGGTAAATATCGCGATTCCGAGTCCGTCAGAGTGATTTATTGTTATATCGAACGATATCGAGGGCTAGGAAGTGAATCCTTAGCTTCCTTCGATACACAGCGTGTGGAAAAGGTAAATATCGCGATTCCGAGTCGCCCAGAGTGATTTATCGTTATATCGAACGATATCGAGGGCTAGGAAGTGAATCCTTAGCTGCCTTCGATACACAGCGTGTGGAAAAGGTAAATATCGCGATTCCGAGTCCGTCACAGTGATTTATTGTTATATCGAACGATATCGAGGGCTAGGAAGTGAATCCTTAGCTTCCTTCGATACACAGCGTGTGGAAAAGGTAAATATCGCGATTCCGAGTCGCCCAGAGTGATTTATCGTTATATCGAACGATATCGAGGGCTAGGAAGTGAATCCTTAGCTGCCTTCGATACACAGCGCGTGGAAAAGGTAAATATCGCGATTCCGAGTCCGTCAGAGTGATTTATTGTTATATCGAACGATATCGAGGGCTGGGAAGTGAATTATTGCCTAGCTTCGATACACAGCCTGTGGAAAAGGTAAATATCGCGATTCCGAGTCGCCCAGAGTGATTTATTGTTATATCGAACGATATCGAGGGCTCGGAAGTGAATCCATAGCTGCCTTCGATACACAGCGTGTGGAAAATGTAAATATCGCGATTCCGAGTCGCCCAGAGTCATTTATCGTTATATCGAACGATATCGAGGGCTAGGAAGTGAATTATTGCCTAGCTTCGATACACAGCCTGTGGAAAAGGTAAATATCGCGATTCCGAGTCCGTCAGAGTGATTTATTGTTATATCGAACGATATCGAGGGCTAGGAAGTGAATCCTTAGCTTCCTTTGTTACACAGCGTGTGAAATAGGTAAATAACGTGATTCCGAGTCGCCCAGAGTGATTTATCGTTATATCGAACGATGTCGAGGGATAGGAAGTGAATCCTTAGCTTCCTTCGATACCCAGCGTGTGGAAAAGGTAAATAACGCGATTCCGAGTAGCCCAGACTGATTTATCGTTATATCGAACGATATCGAGGGCTAGGAAGTGAATCCTTAGCTTCCTTCGTTACACAGCGTATGAAATAGGTGAATATTGCGATTCCGAGTCGCCCAGAGTGATTTATCGTTATATCGAACGATATCGAGGGCTAGGAAGTGAATCCTTAGCTTCCTTCGATACACAGCGTGTGGAAAAGGTAAATATCGCGATTCCGAGTTGCCCAGAGTGATTTATCGTTATATCGAACGATATCGAGGGCTAGGAAGTGAATCCTTAGCTTCCTTCGATACACAGCGTGTGGAAAAGGTAAATAACGCGATTCCGAGTCGCCCAGAGTGATTTATCGTTATATCGAACGATATCGAGGGCTAGGAAGTGAATCCCTAGCTGCCTTCGATACACAGCGTGTGGAAAAGGTAAATATCGCGATTCCGAGTCGCCCAGAGTGATTTATCGTTATATCGAACGATATCGAGGGCTAGGAAGTGAATCCCTAGCTGCCTTCGATACACAGCGTGTGGAAAAGGTAAATATCGCGATTCCGAGTCGCCCAGAGTGATTTATCGTTACATCGAAGGATATCGAGGGCTAGGAAGTGAATTATTGCCTAGCTTCGATACACAGCCTGTGGAAAAGGTAAATATCGCGATTCCGAGTCCGTCAGAGTGATTTATTGTTATATCGAACGATATCGAGGGCTAGGAAGTGAATCCTTAGCTTCCTTCGATACACAGCGTGTGGAAAAGGTAAATATCGCGATTCCGAGTCGCCCAGAGTGATTTATCGTTACATCGAAGGATATCGAGGGCTAGGAAGTGAATTATTGCCTAGCTACGATACACAGCGTGTGGAAAAGGTAAATATCGCGATTCCGAGTCGCCCAGAGTGATTTATCGTTATATCGAACGATATCGAGGGCTAGGAAGTGAATCCTTAGCTTCCTTCGATACACAGCGTGTGGAAAAGGTAAATAACGCGATTCCGAGTCGCCCAGAGTGATTTATCGTTATATCGAACGATATCGAGGGCTAGGAAGTGAATCCCTAGCTGCCTTCGATACACAGCGTGTGGAAAAGGTAAATATCGCGATTCCGAGTCGCCCAGAGTGATTTATTGTTATATCGAACGATATCGATGGCTAGGAAGTGAATCCTTAGCTTCCTTCGATACACAGCGTGTGAAAAAGGTAAATATCGCGATTCCGAGTCGCCCAGAGTGATTTATCGTTATATCGAACGATATCGAGGGCTAGGAAGTGAATCCTTAGCTGCCTTCGATACACAGCGTGTGGAAAAGGTAAATATCGCGATTCCGAGTCGCCCAGAGTGATTTATCGTTATATCGAACGATATCGAGGGCTAGGAAATGAATTATTGCCTAGCTTCGATACATAGCCTGTGGAAAAGGTAAATATCGCGATTCCGAGTCCGTCAGAGTGATTTATTGTTATATCGAACGATATCGAGGGCTAGGAAGTGAATTATTGCCTAGCTTCGATACACAGCCTGTGGAAAAGGTAAATATCGCGATTCCGAGTCGCCCAGAGTGATTTATCGTTATATCGAACGATATCGAGGGCTAGGAAGTGAATCCATAGCTGCCTTAGATACACAGCGTGTGGAAAAGGTAAATATCGCGATTCCGAGTCGCCCAGAGTGATTTATCGTTACATCGAAGGATATCGAGGGCTAGGAAGTGAATTATTGCCTAGCTTCGATACACAGCCTGTGGAAAAGGTAAATATCGCGATTCCGAGTCCGTCAGAGTGATTTATTGTTATATCGAACGATATCGAGGGCTAGGAAGTGAATCCTTAGCTTCCTTCGATACACAGCGTGTGGAAAAGGTAAATATCGCGATTCCGAGTCGCCCAGAGTGATTTATCGTTACATCGAAGGATATCGAGGGCTAGGAAGTGAATTATTGCCTAGCTTCGATACACAGCCTGTGGAAAAGGTAAATATCGCGATTCCGAGTCCGTCAGAGTGATTTATTGTTATATCGAACGATATCGAGGGCTAGGAAGTGAATCCTTAGCTTCCTTCGATACACAGCGTGTGGAAAAGGTAAATATCGCGATTCCGAGTCGCCCAGAGTGATTTATCGTTATATCGAACGATATCGAGGGCTAGGAAGTGAATCCTTAGCTGCCTTCGATACACAGCGTGTGGAAATGGTAAATATCGCGATTCCGAGTCGCCCAGAGTGATTTATCGTTATATCGAACGATATCGAGGGCTAGGAAATGAATTATTGCCTAGCTTCGATACATAGCCTGTGGAAAAGGTAAATATCGCGATTCCGAGTCCGTCAGAGTGATTTATTGTTATATCGAACGATATCGAGGGCTAGGAAGTGAATTATTGCCTAGCTTCGATACACAGCCTGTGGAAAAGGTAAATATCGCGATTCCGAGTCGCCCAGAGTGATTTATCGTTATATCGAACGATATCGAGGGCTAGGAAGTGAATCCATAGCTGCCTTAGATACACAGCGTGTGGAAAAGGTAAATATCGCGATTCCGAGTCGCCCAGAGTGATTTATCGTTATATCGAAAGTAATCGAGGGCTAGGAAGTGAATCCTTAGCTTCCTTCGATACACAGCGTATGAAATAGGTGAATATTGCGATTCCGAGTCGCCCAGAGTGATTTATCGTTATATCGAACGATATCGAGGGCTAGGAAGTGAATCCTTAGCTTCCTTCGATACACAGCGTGTGGAAAAGGTAAATATCGCGATTCCGAGTCGCCCAGAGTGATTTATCGTTATATCGAACGATATCGAGGGCTAGGAAGTGAAGCCTTAGCTGCCTTCGATACACAGCGTGTGGAAAAGGTAAATATCGCGATTCCGAGTCGCCCAGAGTGATTTATCGTTATATCGAACGATATCGAGGGTTAGGAAGTGAATCCTTAGTTTCCTTCGATACACAGCGTGTGGAAAAGGTGAATATCGCGATTCCGCGTCTCCCAGAGTGATTTATCGTTATATCGAACGATATCGAGGGCTAGGAAGTGATTCGTTAGCTTCCTTCGATACACAGCGTGTGGAAAAGGTAAATAACGCGATACCGAGTCGCCCAGAGTGATTTATCGTTATATCGAACGATATCGAGGGTTAGGAAGTGAATCCTTAGCTTCCTTCGATACACAGCGTGTGGAAAAGGTAAATATCGCGATTCCGAGTCGCCCAGAGTGATTTATCGTTATATCGAACGATATCGAGGGCTAGGAAGTGAATCCTTAGCTGCCTTCGATACACAGCGTGTGGAAAAGGTAAATATCGCGATTCCGAGTCCGTCACAGTGATTTATTGTTATATCGAACGATATCGAGGGCTAGGAAGTGAATCCTTAGCTTCCTTCGATACACAGCGTGTGGAAAAGGTAAATATCGCGATTCCGAGTCGCCCAGAGTGATTTATCGTTATATCGAACGATATCGAGGGCTAGGAAGTGAATCCTTAGCTGCCTTCGATACACAGCGTGTGGAAAAGGTAAATATCGCGATTCCGAGTCCGTCACAGTGATTTATTGTTATATCGAACGATATCGAGGGCTAGGAAGTGAATCCTTAGCTTCCTTCGATACACAGCGTGTGGAAAAGGTAAATATCGCGATTCCGAGTCGCCCAGAGTGATTTATCGTTATATCGAACGATATCGAGGGCTAGGAAGTGAATCCTTAGCTGCCTTCGATACACAGCGTGTGGAAAAGGCAAATATCGCGATTCCGAGTCCGTCAGAGTGATTTATTGTTATATCGAACGATATCGAGGGCTAGGAAGTGAATTATTGCCTAGCTTCGATACACAGCCTGTGGAAAAGGTAAATATCGCGATTCCGAGTCGCCCAGAGTGATTTATTGTTATATCGAACGATATCGAGGGCTCGGAAGTGAATCCATAGCTGCCTTCGATACACAGCGTGTGAAATAGGTAAATAACGCGATTCCGAGTCGCCCAGAGTGATTTATCGTTATATCGAACGATATCGAGGGCTAGGAAGTGAATCCTCAGCTGCCTTCGATACACAGCGTGTGAAATAGGTGAATATTGCGATTCCGCGTCTCCCAGAGTGATTTATCGTTATATCGAACAATATCGAGGGCTAGGAAGTGAATCCTTAGCTTCCTTCGATACACAGCGTGTGAAATAGGTAAATATCGCGATTCCGAGTCGCCCAGAGTGATTTATCGTTATATCGAACGATATCGAGGGCTAGGAAGTGAATTATTGCCTAGCTTCGATACACAGCCTGTGGAAAAGGTAAATATCGCGATTCCGAGTCCGTCAGAGTGATTTATTGTTATATCGAACGATATCGAGGGCTAGGAAGTGAATCCTTAGCTTCCTTCGATACACAGCGTGTGGAAAAGGTAAATATCGCGATTCCAAGTCGCCCAGAGTGATTTATCGTTATATCGAACGATATCGAGGGCTAGGAAGTGAATCCTTAGCTGCCTTCGATACACAGCGTGTGAAATAGGTAAATAACGCGATTCCGAGTCGCCCAGAGTGATTTATCGTTATATCGAACGATATCGAGGGCTAGGAAGTGAATCCTCAGCTGCCTTCGATACACAGCGTGTGAAATAGGTGAATATTGCGATTCCGCGTCTCCCAGAGTGATTTATCGTTATATCGAACAATATCGAGGGCTAGGAAGTGAATCCTTAGCTTCCTTCGATACACAGCGTGTGGAAAAGGTAAATATCGCGATTCCAAGTCGCCCAGAGTGATTTATCGTTATATCGAACGATATCGAGGGCTAGGAAGTGAATTACTGCCTAGCTTCGATACACAGCCTGTGGAAAAGGTAAATATCGCGATTCCGAGTCGCCCAGAGTGATTTATTGTTATATCGAACGATATCGAGGACTCGGAAGTGAATCCATAGCTGCCTTCGATACACAGCGTGTGAAATAGGTAAATAACGCGATTCCGAGTCGCCCAGAGTGATTTATCGTTATATCGAACGATATCGAGGGCTAGGAAGTGAATCCTCAGCTGCCTTCGATACACAGCGTGTGAAATAGGTGAATATTGCGATTCCGCGTCTCCCAGAGTGATTTATCGTTATATCGAACAATATCGAGGGCTAGGAAGTGAATCCTTAGCTTCCTTCGATACACAGCGTGTGAAATAGGTAAATATCGCGATTCCGAGTCGCCCAGAGTGATTTATCGTTATATCGAACGATATCGAGGGCTAGGAAGTGAATTATTGCCTAGCTTCGATACACAGCCTGTGGAAAAGGTAAATATCGCGATTCCGAGTCCGTCAGAGTGATTTATTGTTATATCGAACGATATCGAGGGCTAGGAAGTGAATCCTTAGCTTCCTTCGATACACAGCGTGTGGAAAAGGTAAATATCGCGATTCCAAGTCGCCCAGAGTGATTTATCGTTATATCGAACGATATCGAGGGCTAGGAAGTGAATCCTTAGCTGCCTTCGATACACAGCGTGTGAAATAGGTAAATAACGCGATTCCGAGTCGCCCAGAGTGATTTATCGTTATATCGAACGATATCGAGGGCTAGGAAGTGAATCCTCAGCTGCCTTCGATACACAGCGTGTGAAATAGGTGAATATTGCGATTCCGCGTCTCCCAGAGTGATTTATCGTTATATCGAACAATATCGAGGGCTAGGAAGTGAATCCTTAGCTTCCTTCGATACACAGCGTGTGGAAAAGGTAAATATCGCGATTCCAAGTCGCCCAGAGTGATTTATCGTTATATCGAACGATATCGAGGGCTAGGAAGTGAATCCTTAGCTGCCTTCGATACACAGCGTGTGAAATAGGTAAATAACGCGATTCCGAGTCGCCCAGAGTGATTTATCGTTATATCGAACGATATCGAGGGTTAGGAAGTGAATCCTTAGTTTCCTTCGATACACAGCGTGTGGAAAAGGTGAATATCGCGATTCCGCGTCTCCCAGAGTGATTTATCGTTATATCGAACGATATCGAGGGCTAGGAAGTGATTCGTTAGCTTCCTTCGATACACAGCGTGTGGAAAAGGTAAATAACGCGATACCGAGTCGCCCAGAGTGATTTATCGTTATATCGAACGATATCGAGGGTTAGGAAGTGAATCCTTAGCTTCCTTCGATACACAGCGTGTGGAAAAGGTAAATATCGCGATTCCGAGTCGCCCAGAGTGATTTATCGTTATATCGAACGATATCGAGGGCTAGGAAGTGAATCCTCAGCTGCCTTCGATACACAGCGTGTGAAATAGGTAAATATCGCGATTCCGTGTCGCCCAGAGTGATTTATCGTTATATCGAACGATATCGAGGGCTAGGAAGTGAAGCCTTAGCTGCCTTCGATACACAGCGTGTGGAAAAGGTAAATAACGCGATTCCGAGTCCGTCAGAGTGATTTATTGTTATATCGAACGATATCGAGGGCTAGGAAGTGAATCCTTAGCTTCCTTCGATACACAGCGTGTGGAAAAGGTAAATAACGCGATTCCGAGTCCGTCAGAGTGATTTATTGTTATATCGAACGATATCGAGGGCTAGGAAGTGAATCCTTAGCTTCCTTCGATACACAGCGTGTGGAAAAGGTAAATATCGCGATTCCGAGTCGCCCAGAGTGATTTATCGTTATATCGAACGATATCGAGGGCTAGGAAGTGAATCCTTAGCTGCCTTCGATACACAGCGTGTGGAAAAGGTAAATATCGCGATTCCGAGTCCGTCAGAGTGATTTATTGTTATATCGAACGATATCGAGGGCTAGGAAGTGAATTATTGCCTAGCTTCGATACACAGCCTGTGGAAAAGGTAAATATCGCGATTCCGAGTCGCCCAGAGTGATTTATTGTTATATCGAACGATATCGAGGGCTCGGAAGTGAATCCATAGCTGCCTTCGATACACAGCGTGTGGAAAAGGTAAATATCGCGATTCCGAGTCGCCCAGAGTGATTTATCGTTATATCGAACGATATCTAGGGCTAGGAAGTGAATTATTGCCTAGCTTCGATACACAGCCTGTGGAAAAGGTAAATATCGCGATTCCGAGTCCGTCAGAGTGATTTATTGTTATATCGAACGATATCGAGGGCTAGGAAGTGAATCCTTAGCTTCCTTCGATACACAGCGTGTGGAAAAGGTAAATATCGCGATTCCGAGTCGCCCAGAGTGATTTATCGTTATATCGAACGATATCTAGGGCTAGGAAGTGAATTATTGCCTAGCTTCGATACACAGCCTGTGGAAAAGGTAAATATCGCGATTCCGAGTCCGTCAGAGTGATTTATTGTTATATCGAACGATATCGAGGGCTAGGAAGTGAATCCTTAGCTTCCTTCGATACACAGCGTGTGGAAAAGGTAAATATCGCGATTCCGAGTCGCCCAGAGTGATTTATCGTTATATCGAACGATATCGAGGGCTAGGAAGTGAATCCTTAGCTGCCTTCGATACACAGCGTGTGGAAAAGGTAAATATCGCGATTCCGAGTCCGTCAGAGTGATTTATTGTTATATCGAACGATATCGAGGGCTAGGAAGTGAATTATTGCCTAGCTTCGATACACAGCCTGTGGAAAAGGTAAATATCGCGATTCCGAGTCGCCCAGAGTGATTTATTGTTATATCGAACGATATCGAGGGCTCGGAAGTGAATCCATAGCTGCCTTCGATACACAGCGTGTGGAAAAGGTAAATATCGCGATTCCGAGTCGCCCAGAGTGATTTATCGTTATATCGAACGATATCGAGGGCTAGGAAGTGAATTATTGCCTAGCTTCGATACACAGCCTGTGGAAAAGGTAAATATCGCGATTCCGAGTCCGTCAGAGTGATTTATTGTTATATCGAACGATATCGAGGGCTAGGAAGTGAATCCTTAGCTTCCTTTGTTACACAGCGTGTGAAATAGGTAAATAACGTGATTCCGAGTCGCCCAGAGTGATTTATCGTTATATCGAACGATGTCGAGGGATAGGAAGTGAATCCTTAGCTTCCTTCGATACCCAGCGTGTGGAAAAGGTAAATAACGCGATTCCGAGTAGCCCAGAGTGATTTATCGTTATATCGAACGATATCGAGGGCTAGGAAGTGAATCCTTAGCTTCCTTCGTTACACAGCGTATGAAATAGGTGAATATTGCGATTCCGAGTCGCCCAGAGTGATTTATCGTTATATCGAACGATATCGAGGGCTAGGAAGTGAATCCTTAGCTTCCTTCGATACACAGCGTGTGGAAAAGGTAAATATCGCGATTCCGAGTTGCCCAGAGTGATTTATCGTTATATCGAACGATATCGAGGGCTAGGAAGTGAATCCTTAGCTTCCTTCGATACACAGCGTGTGGAAAAGGTAAATAACGCGATTCCGAGTCGCCCAGAGTGATTTATCGTTATATCGAACGATATCGAGGGCTAGGAAGTGAATCCCTAGCTGCCTTCGATACACAGCGTGTGGAAAAGGTAAATATCGCGATTCCGAGTCGCCCAGTGATTTATCGTTATATCGAACGATATCGAGGGCTAGGAAGTGAATCCCTAGCTGCCTTCGATACACAGCGTGTGGAAAAGGTAAATATCGCGATTCCGAGTCGCCCAGAGTGATTTATCGTTACATCGAAGGATATCGAGGGCTAGGAAGTGAATTATTGCCTAGCTTCGATACACAGCCTGTGGAAAAGGTAAATATCGCGATTCCGAGTCCGTCAGAGTGATTTATTGTTATATCGAACGATATCGAGGGCTAGGAAGTGAATCCTTAGCTTCCTTCGATACACAGCGTGTGGAAAAGGTAAATATCGCGATTCCGAGTCGCCCAGAGTGATTTATCGTTATATCGAACGATATCGAGGGCTAGGAAGTGAATTATTGCCTAGCTTCGATACACAGCCTGTGGAAAAGGTAAATATCGCGATTCCGAGTCCGTCAGAGTGATTTATTGTTATATCGAACGATATCGAGGGCTAGGAAGTGAATCCTTAGCTTCCTTTGTTACACAGCGTGTGAAATAGGTAAATAACGTGATTCCGAGTCGCCCAGAGTGATTTATCGTTATATCGAACGATGTCGAGGGATAGGAAGTGAATCCTTAGCTTCCTTCGATACCCAGCGTGTGGAAAAGGTAAATAACGCGATTCCGAGTAGCCCAGACTGATTTATCGTTATATCGAACGATATCGAGGGCTAGGAAGTGAATCCTTAGCTTCCTTCGTTACACAGCGTATGAAATAGGTGAATATTGCGATTCCGAGTCGCCCAGAGTGATTTATCGTTATATCGAACGATATCGAGGGCTAGGAAGTGAATCCTTAGCTTCCTTCGATACACAGCGTGTGGAAAAGGTAAATATCGCGATTCCGAGTTGCCCAGAGTGATTTATCGTTATATCGAATGATATCGAGGGCTAGGAAGTGAATCCTTAGCTTCCTTCGATACACAGCGTGTGGAAAAGGTAAATAACGCGATTCCGAGTCGCCCAGAGTGATTTATCGTTATATCGAACGATATCGAGGGCTAGGAAGTGATTCCTTAGCTTCCTTCGATACACAGCGTGTGGAAAAGGTAAATATCGCGATTCCGAGTCGCCCAGAGTGATTTATCGTTATATCGAACGATATCTAGGGCTAGGAAGTGAATTATTGCCTAGCTTCGATACACAGCCTGTGGAAAAGGTAAATAACGCGATACCGAGTCGCCCAGAGTGATTTATCGTTATATCGAACGATATCGAGGGTTAGGAAGTGAATCCTTAGCTTCCTTCGATACACAGCGTGTGGAAAAGGTAAATATCGCGATTCCGAGTCGCCCAGAGTGATTTATCGTTATATCGAACGATATCTAGGGCTAGGAAGTGAATTATTGCCTAGCTTCGATACTGTGACGTGCCGACCTGCTCCCACAGATCGGATCACTTTTTTTTTCTTTATCCTACCGACAAACTCCGCTGTGATGTTAGCGCTAGACTGCCCCTGCGGCAATGTAACGTCCGGCACGATACTGAGCTCACCCCCCCAGATCATAATCGTTGCTCACCCCCCCAGATCATAATCGTTGCTCACCCCCCCCGATCATAATCATTGCTCACCCCGCAGCCCATAATCATTGCACACCCTCCAACCCATCATCATTTCATTTCATATCCTCCAACCCATCATCATATCATTTCACACCCTCAAATACGTCACCATTTCATTTCACACCCTCCGAACCATCATCAAACAAATCACTCCCTTCAACCTAGCCAATCAAACGATTCACTGCCTACATATATTTTCTGCACAAATTCGTTCCCGCAAGTCCTTTACTCCTGCCAAATGCATCCCCTCTGCCTGCGTACCTGGAAACTATTAAAATCTCTTACAAAGTCAATTCATACCGACACCTTAAATACTCGCCTTACCACCCTGCATAAGTACGAACAATAATACGAAAGCAACACTCGAAAGAAAGAGTGAGAGAGATACAGAACAACTCCTTTTGCGCCCCAAGAGAAGCCCTCACTTCACGAGGAAGTAACCCCTTTCGCGCCCCAAGAGAAGCCCTCACTTCACGAGGAAGTAACCCCTTTCGCGCCCCAAGAGAAGCCCTCACTTCACGAGGAAGTAACCCCGTTCGCGTTAGTTCAAACCCTCTCGTTAAAAACTATTTGTACGTATAAACTATCCTCGAGTCCCTTGAATCTATCACTACACAAGCATAATGTTTTCTAGATTGCAGTACCACGGACAAGTTATAAAATAACCATATATTATAATTCACGTTTAATCGAAAGTTCAGTTTAAGGCAATAATAGAGAACCACTGGCAGTTGAGAACCACGCAGCCCAAGACATTCCTCGCATACCAGACATTCCAGAGAAACTACGCACATCAGGAATTCCAAAGCATCGCACTTCTACAGCAGACATTCCACGCGCATACCAGGAATTCCAACGCAATTAACACCAGCGGCAGACATCACGCATGCATTCCAGAGCTTCCCCGCATACCACGCACACCCGGCATACCAAACATTCCTCGGATTCCAACGACTGGTATAAATAGGCCGGCGCCACCTTAATATTCAGAAGTCAGAAGCACTAAGTCCCCGGAGAACAATTCAGTTAAGCAGAAGTCAGAAACATTCAGGCCCCGGAAGAACAAGTTAGAGGAAGTCAGAAGCATTCAGGCCCCGGAAGAACAAGTTAGAAGAAGTCAGAAGCACTAAGTCCCCGGAGAACAATTCAGTTAAGCAGAAGTCAGTCAAGCAGTTAGAAGAAGTCAGAGGCACTCAGGCCACGGAAGAACAAGTTAGGAGAAGTCAGAAGCATTCAGGCCCCGGAAGAACAAGTTAGAACAGTCAGAAGTGAATATTCAGTTAGAAGTGAAGAGTCATTCAGAAGTGGAGAGCGAACTTTCTACATTAATTCAGTAAAGCAATCAGCAGTGAACTTTTATTAATTCAATAAGGCAGTGACGAGTGAATATACATCCGAATCAGTACACATTAATCAGTGAAGAACGTACATTCATAATCGACGAACAGTGATAATTTATAGTTTAGTGTATAATATTCAGCGTCAGTCGTCAAGCTCCGAATTCAGTCTTCGGATTTCTGTAATATGAGCGAATAAATAATCGTGACAAGACACGACACTCATTATAATTCAACGAAATCTTTCCGTGAGAAGAAGCTCCAATACGAGACTTGGAAGGCGGAATAAGACGAATACGCACAGGATGTATTCTCGTCCACGGATCGTCGCCCCGAATCAAGCAGCGCGGTGAGTCTTTCCCTTTTCTATCTTTTCATACCGAGCTTTTGCTACGCGAATTCCTTATCCACGAACCATAAGAAAGTGGGTATTCGTGCGAGGCGAATAATCATACATCTACACAAATTTCCGTTTCCCTATTCCTTAAATTATTTTCCTTTCCCCTCGGCGTGCGCGAATCAAGCATTCGACCCCGAGGCTTCCTTCTTCCTTTCCTTAAATTACTTTTCTTTCCTCTCGGCGTGCGCGAATCTAGCATTCGACCCCGAGGCTTCCTTCCCCCTTTCCTTAAATTACTTTTCTTTCCTCTCGGCGTGCGCGAATCTAGCATTCGACCTCGAGGCTTCGTTTTCCCTCCTTTAACAAACTCCCTTTCCCCTCGGCGTGCGCGAATCAAGCATTCGACCCCGAGATCCCCCGTTTCCTTTACGAATATCCTTCCCATCATCTCGGCGTGCGCGAATCAAGCATTCGACCCCGAGGTTTCCTGCGTCCGACTATATTTAATCGCGTTTTAGAGCCAACACGGAATACATTTTAATCAAGACTCGCACGGGCACCCTCTCGTTATATCTGCCATATTTTGTCGAACTACTGCAATTGCGATTGCCAGTAGCGTAGGTTATATTAGTTCTTGGCGCAACCGCTCTGCGTCTTTGAACGGCATGTCTCTTCCAAGGTGCAACCTGGAACGTGACATTGTTAATTGGTGACAGCGGTGGGATTCGAAAATTTTATAATCCCACAATTGCCTGATATAGTTTGTGAAAGGAAAGCGGTGCGATCCGTAAATTTAATATTCCCACGATTAAGTAATATATTTCGCGAAAGAAAACGCGGTGAAATAAGAAATTGCGAACCCCCTCAGTTGATTCTTATTGCTCCATATAAGTACAAATCCCTAAGAAATTCACGTACGAGTCGACTATTCGCGTCGCTTTAAGGCCCTATACATATATATAATTTCGTATCGCTATTTCATATTCGGAAAACATGTCGCTGTACGGTGATGCAAACGAACCCAACCCCCCTACTACCTCCGTGGAGGATGCTAATAGAGATATCGACGCGTCAACCGCCGCGTTGCACGATAAACTATGTCTCTTGCGCGAAAAACAAGTGCAAATTGAAGCACACTATGATTTATTGGCGAACAAACGAGCGCGACCAGTTACTCCCCGCGATGATTCCGTTCACGAAGATCAATTGCCTCACCCCGCCTCTGGTTTGGAAAACCTCGCGATACAAATAGCTTCCTTACAAGATGCAGTAGAGATGCTAACAAGAAAACAGCGAATTAAAACGCATTTGGAAACTCCCGCCACCCATTATCGCGAAGGTAACCCACGTAACGACGCGTTTAACGAACCGACAATGCACGGAAAACTTCAGGTCACTTTAAAGGATGCCGTCGAGACAGTACCATATTTCGATGGCCATAATATGTCGATCCTGCAATTTGCGAGAACGTGCAAACGGGCTCGAGAGATGATCCCTCCTTCATGCGAACCCCAATTAACGCGCCTATTGAGAAACCGGTTACAAAACCACGCGTACTTGGTCGTGGAAGACTACAGCTTTGACACCGTTAGCGGATTGATTAATCGGTTGAAAACAGTATTTGCGCCGGCGAAGACGTCCGACCATTATCGCGGAGAACTGGCAAACATTACAATAGGAAGGAACGAACATATTCTTGACTACATTTCGCGGGTAAGGGACCTGAGATCGGTAATCATCGACGAAGAAACTTACAGGCATTACGATCCTAGAATGGTCTCCCAAGACATAGACAGACTCGCACTAAGGTCATTCTTAGATGGACTTCCTCCCGCGATGCGCAGCCAAATGGAATCCGCTGCATTATCATCATTGGATGAGGCGTTCGACAAAGCAGTTTACGTGACGAAATTGATAGAGCGGGATCGTCATCGGTTTATGGGAGAACGAACGCCCCGAACCCAGTGTCAACTCTGCAACAGGGAAGGACACGAAGCTCGATCCTGCAGAACGTATCCAGTAAATAGCTCACCGTACCTTATGCGCTCCTCGGAACGGCCGACCATAAGAGACTTCGACCGTCCATCGCCAACGAAACACTATAACACGCCACGAAAGGCAGAGACACGAACCTGCAACTACTGCGGAAGAATAGGACATTTGGCGGTAGAATGTCGGAAGAAAATGCGAGACCAGAATTCATCGGGAAACGGCGAGCCCCCACGAGAATACAGGGAGGCGCCTCGTGGAACGGGCAGTTCAAATGCGCATCCGATAAGCACGCTCCGGCCAACGTACCGCCAGCAACCAGAATCGCAAACGTGCATCTCTCCCCCCCGAACAATGTTCCTTCCGTCAACGTCCGCAGTCCACAACTGAATAACCCCGTGGACTTGATGATCGATACAGGTGCGGAAGTTAACCTGATAAAGCGGTCATGCATCCAAACGCCCCTTGACATCGATTGCGACAACGTTATCGACCTGATAGGTATAACTGAAACGCGCGTACCTACATTAGGAACCCTTACGGCATGTTTATTTAATTACCCCGTACAATTTCACGTCGTGGAAGACACTATACCCTTACGCAACCAAGGATTATTAGGATCCGGATTCTTATCCGAAAGCGGAGTAACGGTAGACTTCAAGAATAAATGGCTAGCGTTTAATGGCAATTTCGTCCCCTTCAAGCGGGTCGACGAAACAATAATACCCTCAAGAACAAGCATCGTCGCACAAGCAACCGTTGCTAACCCCGAAATTGAGGAAGGATACATTCCAAGGATGGAACTAGGAGAAGGGCTATACGCAGGAGAAGCCCTAGTGCGAAACCAGGAGGGAAAGGCAAACTTACATATTATCAACACCAACGAGAAACCGGCGACTATATGTATACCCCCAGTCCAGCTGGAAGAATTTGAAGAAGTTCACCAAATGTACCCCCAAATAAAGCGTACCGAGGAAGCCGTGTCTTCGAAGCAAACCGAAGGCACGAAGAACCCCCACTCTCAAAAGGGCAACCGGCCCTCTCCCCTTAGCGAAACCCTCACAGAAGGTAACCCTCGAAACGGACATGCGTCCACACCCCTCGTATGCTCAATTGCGGATCAAAAGGTAGCACACCAAATTCATCCCACACTCGGATTAAAAGGGATTACACACACTCAACACGCCGTCAAGGACGAGCCCAACAGGACCGCAGAAATAATTAACCTCATATCCCCGAAGGACCTAAATCGGGAAGAAGAAGCTCACGTCCACCAACTCGTCGGGAAATATCAAGACATATTCCACTTGCCTGGAGAACCCCTAGGCCACACGAATGCCATTAGCCATGCCATTGAAACCACGGATCCAGCCCCAGTATCCACCAAACAGTATCGATTCCCCCCCCGTCCACAAGGAGGAAATCCAAGCGCAAATGAAGGACCTCCTGGAACAAAGAATAGTCAAACCATCCGTCTCCCCGTATAACTCACCCCTCTGGATAGTGCCGAAGAAACCAGGGCCAGATGGGAAGAAAAAATGGAGAATGGTCATCGATTATCGCCAACTTAATCAAAAGACCGTCCCCGACGCTTACCCCCTACCGAATATTATCGATATACTCGACCAGCTCGGCGGTGCCAAATATTTCTCGGTCTTCGATCTCGTATCCGGATTTCACCAGATCCCGATGAAACCCGAAGATGCACAAAAGACTGCATTCTCGGCCCCCCATGGCCATTACGAATTTTCAAGGATGCCCTTTGGCTTACGCAACGCCCCCGCAACTTTTCAACGCCTGATGGATCACGTCCTTTCTGGTCTACAAGGCTCTGAGATGTTTGTGTATTTGGACGACATAGTCCTCTACTCGAGTTCACTGAACGAACATGGAATTAAGTTCCGCAAGCTTGCCGACCGTTTACGTCAGGCCAATTTGAAACTTCAGCCTAATAAATGCCAATTCTTACGAAAGGAAGTAGCGTACCTAGGCCACGTTATCACGGAGAACGGTGTAAAACCGGATCCACAAAAGATTACCGCTGTTACAAATTACCCTCCACCCCGTACTGCAAAGGGAATTAAGCAATTTTTGGGATTGACAGGATACTATAGGCGATTTATACCCGACTTCTCAAAAGAAGCAAGGCCACTCACATCGTTACTCAAAAAGGGTACACCTTTTACGTGGGGCGAACCACAACAAAAATCCTTCAGATACCTCAAGGAAAAATTGGTTCTGGAACCAATACTACAGTTCCCGGACTTCGAAAAGGAATTCCATCTCACCACCGACGCATCAGACTACGCTATTGGAGGGTTAATAACGCAAACACACGACGATAAAGAACTTCCCCTCGCCTATGCGTCGCGACTTCTATGCCAAGCAGAAGTAAATTATTCTACAATTGAGAAGGAACTGTTGGCTATTATATATTGTACCAGCCATTTTCGGCCTTACTTATACGGTAAACGATTTACCCTTTATACTGATCATCAACCGCTAGTCTGGCTCCATAGGGTCAAGGACCCAACTTCACGTCTCGTTCGCTGGCGACTAAAACTTGCCGAATTCGACTACGAAATAAGGTATCAACCTGGGAAGTCCAATAGAGTGGCAGACGCACTCTCTCGCAACCCACCGGACGCTTCGACCGCACTCGCCTGTCCGATCCGCCCACGGTCGTACTCTGATTCCGACTCTGAGTGGCAAGTACAGCCCGCAAATCAAAAGAGGCCCAGAATTCATAGCCAACAACAACAACGATGCGAAACTAAGGTTACCATCTCGAGCGATTCGGATGAGTCTCTATTCAGCGCTCCAAAAATTACTCGGAAAAACCAGTCGGAAGGTCCCGATAGAACTTCCGATATGACGCTGACGCCTGTTCAACAACCATCGTCCCATGGACCATCGAGCAGCAGAATTATATTCGAGACGCCCCCCAGGTATAATATGTCACCGGGACAAAGAGAAGCAATAATCGAAGATGGCCCAGGCGCGCCACATAACGACCCTTCCAGTGAAGACGACACATCACAGGGAGAATCAGACGACGAAGTTACGCATAGCGAATCGGATGATGTTATTCCGCAGGATCCTAACCGCCCGAACTGCAACGTTCACGTCAGTCGGGACCCCTTAGCCATCCGGCACGGAACTCTAGTAATCTTCCTAGCAGGCGATGGCAACGTCTGTGACGACGGTGGACATAACCTAAGAACCCATGCGGGTCTCCCCATCAGAAGAGATCTCACACTCGGTCGTGCGCGTGTAATTAAGCACAAAGGAAAAACGATTATTGGGTTAGTCGTTAAGGAGAAGGCTAATTTCCCGATGGAACCCGGAATCTTCCGCGAAGCCGTAAACTCGCTCAGAGACGTAGTTAGAGAACTGCAGCTACCTGGATTTAGTATTGCCAAAACCGCTCAGATTGGAGCCCTGTTCTGGGAAGAAATTATATCAGAAATCCACACTAGGTTGTCTGAAGAAAACTTACAAATCACCGTCTGCACACAAACCGTCCAAATTCCCGACGAAAGCCTGAGACCCACGATAATAGAGGACAACCACTCCTCGGCTGTCGGAGGTCACAGAGGCGTCAGCAAAACTCTTAAGAGGATCAGACACACTTACTACTGGCAGGGATTGAAACAACAGGTTCGAATTTATATTAGGAACTGCCTGCTTTGTCAACGAAAAAAGTTAGTACGAATTAAAACACGGCAACCCATGGTTTTAACCGATACCCCCGGAGCAGCATTCGATAAGGTTGGACTAGATATAGTGGGCCCCCTTCCTATATCACCCGCAGGAAATTTGTATATACTTACCATGCAAGACCTACTTACAAAATACTTTGTATGTGCACCATTGAAGGGCACCACATCTATGGAAGTTGCAGACGCCTTCATAAAGAACCTGATATGTCGATTTGGCGCACCAAAAGCCGTCCTCACCGATCAAGGATCAAACTTTACAAGCGCATTTATGAGAACTATCGCTCGCAAATTCAGGATCGCGCAATGCAAAACCACCGCGTTCCATCCACAATCCAACGGATCTCTAGAAAGGTCCCACATCGTCTTGATAGATTATCTAAAAATGTATACAAGCCAAAATAATGACTGGGATTGTTGGACTGATCTCGCGGCATTTTCTTATAACACAAGTGTCCATGAAGGTACGGGTTACACACCGCATGAATTAGTATTCGGGAAACTAGCGCGGGTACCTGCCCAGCAGCGGCCGATTGAATACCCGGAAGACGAAACCTACGGAGGTTACCTTTCCCGATTAACAGAGTGCATTAGCGAATTACAGCATCTTGCCGCGGATAGACTGAAACGCGCCAAGGAAAGATACAAAATGTATACGATCGCCGCATAAATGAGGAAACATTCCAACCTGGAGACGAGGTCTTCGTCATAAAGAACAGCCGTAAAAGTAAATTCGCCGACCATTATACAGGCCCGCACAAGGTAATCGAGGTGCTGCCTTTACAAAACCTAAAAATATCCTGGAAAAATGGATACAAAATCATTCATGCTAACCATGCAAGGAAATTAAGATCATGCGCGCTGTAGCTCTATTACCCCACATCCTACTAGAGTCCCGTTACAACCAAACCCACGTCTCTCCACATGTTTTTAATACCCCCTTCTTATACCCCTTTGAAATCACTTCCACGAGCTGAACAAATATTAATATACCTTAAACGTGATAAACGTAGCGTATTATGTCAGACAAAAAAAAGAGAGAGAAGAGTGGGAAATAAAAAAAAAAAAAAAAAAAAAAAAACATTCACATATATATATATTACGATTATTAGGCTTAGAATGTAATTCATTTCATAAATACATATATTAATACAAATATTACGTATAATACACACTTATATTTACAGTTAAAATTAGCAGACTGGGTCGTAAATGAAAACCAAACAAGTATTTTCGTTCCTATTACTTTATATTGTTCGTTCATGAAATGCATACAGGAAAAACAAAATTTGCCTTCCTTCCACCCATCTCCCAAAACTACTAGTATTTTGTCTCTACTATCTCTGTTTTACTCCAATACATATACTATTACTATATTATCTTATGTTACCTTATATTTTCTGCCACTTTCACTTTGCCCCCGAAAAAATGCGTCTGACCGAATCGCGACTAAAACAAAAAAAGAAAATCATTGTTAACACGAATTACAGACACAAGATAATTACACAACAGTCCCACAACGGTGCAACAAATTTAAAAAAAAAAGGGAAAGAATCAAAACAATTAATGGCGTTCATCCACTTGTGATCGGTCCCCTGTTCTTGCGTTTAATACCCTCAGTACATGAGGACGATGCCCCCTTGCGTTCCCTAAAATCCCTCAATGCACGAGGATGATACCCTTTTGCGTTCCCTAGAATCCCTCTATACACGAGGATGATACAATTTTTACGTTCCCTAGAATCCCTCTATGCACGAGGATGATACCCCTTCTGCGTTCCCTTAGAATCCCTCCACACGCGAGGACGACATACCGAGTCTAAGTACCCCAGTTTATTTATTAGTTGCACCGACATGAAACATTATCCGCACACTCTAGTATCGTTAAATAAAACACTGAGAGATAAATCTTCACCTTAAACTAACGTTCGTAACACCAGCTTTACACAAACTTACTTCACGGTGTATTTCATTATAGAAGACTACAGTTCAAAATTAGTTTAATTAGGTTGTAAAATTATACAATTAAGTGTTTTATATATTCCCGTATGGTACTGGTTATGATTAACACGAATGGCTTTAAAATGGATAACCAAAATCTAAATCGACAAACCGATTGAGAAACACTGGTCATCGAGAACCACGGACATTCCATACATACCGCACATACCAGAGATACCAAAACATTCCGCGGATACCTGTCTCGCGCTATAAATAAGGAGAAGCACTACAATAGCGATCAGTTCATCGTACACCATGCCTGGACACGGTAGAACACGCAAACGCTGCAAGGCCGCCGGCACTTACTGTCGTGTTGCTAAGGGCAAGAAACCCTCACGCAGACGCAACGACTTGCTGCCGAAGATATTATCGGACATCGAGCTCTCGCCATCGCAGAGAATAATGTTAGTTCGGCCCCTCGACATCACGGAAAAACCGTTCTCGCTACCAATACCCGAGAGTGCTACCATTCCACCCCCGACAACGTACGACGGCGGACCGACGGCCGGTGTTGATATGACCGCAAAAGAATTGGCCGACAGCGAGGGTTACACGCAGCAGATGAGCGAGAATTGCCTGATTATCACCTACCACGAAGGTGATGCCACTTCGGCCGTGGAGGAACACTTCAGAAGGTCTCTGGAACCCGACGTGGTAAGTAGTCTTCCTCCTGCTTTCGGGAATGAGCCGCGTCTTGTGGAAGTCTGCGGGTATCCGAGTGAACCAATGCCAATACCTCCGCTCGACGCACAACCGATCATCCCGCCACCCCCACCTGAAATTGAACTACTCGACACAACTACAGCCCTACGAGTAGAGCACGGGACCCTGGACGACTTGTCCCTTTTTGATATGTGCAATGCACTAACCCCCCCTTCGCTGTATGTTCCTGAAATTACCATTCCCCAGGCAGAATGGACGCAAACAGATTGGTTCGACGACCTGATCGACATTATACAATTAATTTAAAACTTACGCCTTCATACTTACTAACTACACCTAAGGTTCAAATTATCCAGACAAAATAACAAAAAAAAAAAAAAAAAAAAAAAAAAATTTTTATAATAATATATAGTTTACCTTTCTACTAGCATATACATATATATATATATAAATCTCTCGTACATGTCCTAGTCTTACTTAAAATTACCTTACTACTAATCTACTGCTTAATTCTATTTTACTCAACACAGCTTCATTTTGTTTTTTTTTGTTAACGCACGAAGCTGCTAATATAAAATCGGCAAAAGGATTATTTTCGTTAAACGCATCTCCTACTCAAGAAATGCAAGCATTTCTTACAATAAGGGGGGAGGTGTGACGTGCCGACCTGCTCCCACAGATCGGATCACTTTTTTTTTCTTTATCCTACCGACAAACTCCGCTGTGATGTTAGCGCTAGACTGCCCCTGCGGCAATGTAACGTCCGGCACGATACTGAGCTCACCCCCCCAGATCATAATCGTTGCTCACCCCCCCAGATCATAATCGTTGCTCACCCCCCCCGATCATAATCATTGCTCACCCCGCAGCCCATAATCATTGCACACCCTCCAACCCATCATCATTTCATTTCATATCCTCCAACCCATCATCATATCATTTCACACCCTCAAATACGTCACCATTTCATTTCACACCCTCCGAACCATCATCAAACAAATCACTCCCTTCAACCTAGCCAATCAAACGATTCACTGCCTACATATATTTTCTGCACAAATTCGTTCCCGCAAGTCCTTTACTCCTGCCAAATGCATCCCCTCTGCCTGCGTACCTGGAAACTATTAAAATCTCTTACAAAGTCAATTCATACCGACACCTTAAATACTCGCCTTACCACCCTGCATAAGTACGAACAATAATACGAAAGCAACACTCGAAAGAAAGAGTGAGAGAGATACAGAACAACTCCTTTTGCGCCCCAAGAGAAGCCCTCACTTCACGAGGAAGTAACCCCTTTCGCGCCCCAAGAGAAGCCCTCACTTCACGAGGAAGTAACCCCTTTCGCGCCCCAAGAGAAGCCCTCACTTCACGAGGAAGTAACCCCGTTCGCGTTAGTTCAAACCCTCTCGTTAAAAACTATTTGTACGTATAAACTATCCTCGAGTCCCTTGAATCTATCACTACACAAGCATAATGTTTTCTAGATTGCAGTACCACGGACAAGTTATAAAATAACCATATATTATAATTCACGTTTAATCGAAAGTTCAGTTTAAGGCAATAATAGAGAACCACTGGCAGTTGAGAACCACGCAGCCCAAGACATTCCTCGCATACCAGACATTCCAGAGAAACTACGCACATCAGGAATTCCAAAGCATCGCACTTCTACAGCAGACATTCCACGCGCATACCAGGAATTCCAACGCAATTAACACCAGCGGCAGACATCACGCATGCATTCCAGAGCTTCCCCGCATACCACGCACACCCGGCATACCAAACATTCCTCGGATTCCAACGACTGGTATAAATAGGCCGGCGCCACCTTAATATTCAGAAGTCAGAAGCACTAAGTCCCCGGAGAACAATTCAGTTAAGCAGAAGTCAGAAACATTCAGGCCCCGGAAGAACAAGTTAGAGGAAGTCAGAAGCATTCAGGCCCCGGAAGAACAAGTTAGAAGAAGTCAGAAGCACTAAGTCCCCGGAGAACAATTCAGTTAAGCAGAAGTCAGTCAAGCAGTTAGAAGAAGTCAGAGGCACTCAGGCCACGGAAGAACAAGTTAGGAGAAGTCAGAAGCATTCAGGCCCCGGAAGAACAAGTTAGAACAGTCAGAAGTGAATATTCAGTTAGAAGTGAAGAGTCATTCAGAAGTGGAGAGCGAACTTTCTACATTAATTCAGTAAAGCAATCAGCAGTGAACTTTTATTAATTCAATAAGGCAGTGACGAGTGAATATACATCCGAATCAGTACACATTAATCAGTGAAGAACGTACATTCATAATCGACGAACAGTGATAATTTATAGTTTAGTGTATAATATTCAGCGTCAGTCGTCAAGCTCCGAATTCAGTCTTCGGATTTCTGTAATATGAGCGAATAAATAATCGTGACAAGACACGACACTCATTATAATTCAACGAAATCTTTCCGTGAGAAGAAGCTCCAATACGAGACTTGGAAGGCGGAATAAGACGAATACGCACAGGATGTATTCTCGTCCACGGATCGTCGCCCCGAATCAAGCAGCGCGGTGAGTCTTTCCCTTTTCTATCTTTTCATACCGAGCTTTTGCTACGCGAATTCCTTATCCACGAACCATAAGAAAGTGGGTATTCGTGCGAGGCGAATAATCATACATCTACACAAATTTCCGTTTCCCTATTCCTTAAATTATTTTCCTTTCCCCTCGGCGTGCGCGAATCAAGCATTCGACCCCGAGGCTTCCTTCTTCCTTTCCTTAAATTACTTTTCTTTCCTCTCGGCGTGCGCGAATCTAGCATTCGACCCCGAGGCTTCCTTCCCCCTTTCCTTAAATTACTTTTCTTTCCTCTCGGCGTGCGCGAATCTAGCATTCGACCTCGAGGCTTCGTTTTCCCTCCTTTAACAAACTCCCTTTCCCCTCGGCGTGCGCGAATCAAGCATTCGACCCCGAGATCCCCCGTTTCCTTTACGAATATCCTTCCCATCATCTCGGCGTGCGCGAATCAAGCATTTGTCACGTTCCAGGTTGCACCTTGGAAGAGACATGCCGTTCAAAGACGCAGAGCGGTTGCGCCAAGAACTAATATAACCTACGCTACTGGCAATCGCATTTGCAGTAGTTCGACAAAATATGGCAGATATA
Source organism: Nomada fucata (assembly GCA_948146005.1). NCBI lineage: Eukaryota > Metazoa > Arthropoda > Insecta > Hymenoptera > Apidae > Nomada > Nomada fucata. The sequence goes on along the minus strand of OX411279.1, from coordinate 16,471,785 downwards.
ACGAGAGGGTGCTCGTGCGAGTCTTGATTAAAATGTATTCCGTGTTGGCTCTAAAACGTGATTAAATATAGTCGGACGCAGGAAACCTCGGGGTCGAATGCTTGATTCGCGCACGCCGAGATGATGGGAAGGATATTCGTAAGGGAGAAGCGGGATCTCGGGGTCGCATGCTTGATTCGCGCACGCCGAGAGGAAAGAAAGGATATTCGTAAAGGAAATGGGGGATCTCGGGGTCGAATGCTTGATTCGCGCACGCCGAGATGAAAGGAAGGATATTCGTAAAGGAAATGGGGGATCTCGTGGTCGAATGCTTGATTCGCGCACGCCGAGAGGAAAGGAAGGTAATTTAAGGAAAGGGGAAGGAAGTCTCGGGGTCGAATGCTAGATTCGCGCACGCCGAGAGGAATAAAAGGGTATTCGTAAAGGAAATGGGGGATCTCGGGGTCGAATGCTTGATTCGCGCACGCCGAGAGGAAAGGAAGTTAATTTAAGGAAAGGGGGAAGGAAGCCTCGGGGTCGAATGCTAGATTCGCGCACGCCGAGAGGAAAGAAAAGTAATTTAAGGAAAGGGGGAAGGAAGTCTCGGGGTCGAATGCTTGATTCGCGCACGCCGAGAGGAAAGAAAGGATATTCGTAAAGGAAATGGGGGATCTCGGGGTCGAATGCTTGATTCGCGCACGCCGAGAGGAAAGGAAGGTAATTTAAGGAAAGGGGGAAGGAAGTCTCGGGGTCGAATGCTAGATTCGCGCACGCCGAGGGGAAAGGAGAGGAAGATATGTTAAAGAATATTGAAACAGAAATTTGCGTAGATGTATGATTATTCGTCTCGCACGAATACCCACTTTCTTATGGTTCGCAGATAAAGAATTCGCGTAGCAAAAGCTCGGTATGAAAAAGATAAAAGGGAAAGACTCACCGCGCTGCTTGATTAGGAGCGGCGATCTGTGGACAGGAATGCGTCCTGTGCGTATTCGTCTTATTCCGCCTTCCAAGTCTCGTAGTGGAGCTTCTTGTGATGGGTAAAATGGTAGAAGTCTCACGGGAAAGGTTTCGTTGAATTTAATGAGTGTCTTGTCTTGTCACGATTATTTATTCGCTCATATTACAGAAATCCGAAGACTGAATTCGGAGCTTGACGACTGACGCTGAATATTATACACTAAACCATAAATTATCACTGTTCGTAGATTATGAATGTACGTTCTTCACTGATTAATGTGTACTGATTCGGATGTATATTAACTCGTCACTGCCTTATTGAATTAATAAAAGTTCACTGCTGATTGTTTTACTGAATTAATGTGTAAAGTTCGCTCTTCACTTCCCGAATGTATATACTGATTAAAGCAACTTATTGTAACTCCTTGACTGACTGAATATTCACTTCTGGCTCTTCTCCTGACTTCTGACTAAATATTCGCTTCTGACTCTATATTCTCCGGGGCCTGAATGCTTCTGACTCTATATTCTCCGGGGCCTGAATGCTTCTGACTGGATATTAAGGTGGCGCCGGTCTATTTATACCGGTCGTTGGAATCCGAGGAATGTTTGGTATGCCGGGTGTGTATGGTATGCGGGGAAGCTCTGGAATGCGTGAGTGATGTCTGCCGCTGGTGTTAATTGCGTTGGAATTCCTGGTATGCGCGTGGAATGTCTGCTGTAGAAGTGCGATGCTTTGGAATTCCTGATGTGCGTAGTTTCTCTGGAATGTCTGGTATGCGAGGAATCTCTTGGGCTGCGCGGTTCTCAACTGCCAGTGGTTCTCTATTATTGCCTTAAACTGAACTTTCGATTAAACGTGAATTATAATATATAGTTATTTTATAACTTGTCCGTGGTACTGCAATCTAGAAAACATTATGCTTGTGTAGTGATAGATTCAAGGGACTCGAGGATAGTTTATACGTACAAATAGTTTTTAACGAGAGGGTTTGAACTAACGCGAACGGGGTTACTTCCTCGTGAAGTGAGGGCTTCTCTTGGGGCGCGAAAGGGGTTACTTCCTCGTGAAGTGAGGGCTTCTCTTGGGGCGCGAAAGGGGTTACTTCCTCGTGAAGTGAGGGCTTCTCTTGGGGCGCAAAAGGAGTTGTTCTGTATCTCTCTCACTCTTTCTTTCGAGTGTTGCTTTCGTATTATTGTTCGTACTTATGCAGGGTGGTAAGGCGAGTATTTAAGGTGTCGGTATGAATTGACTTTGTAAGAGATTTTAATAGTTTCCAGGTACGCAGGCAGAGGGGATGCATTTGGCAGGAGTAAAGGACTTGCGGGAACGAATTTGTGCAGAAAATATATGTAGGCAGTGAATCGTTTGATTGGCTAGGTTGAAGGGAGTGATTTGTTTGATGATGGTTCGGAGGGTGTGAAATGAAATGGTGACGTATTTGAGGGTGTGAAATGATATGATGATGGGTTGGAGGATATGAAATGAAATGATGATGGGTTGGAGGGTGTGCAATGATTATGGGCTGCGGGGTGAGCAATGATTATGATCGGGGGGGGTGAGCAACGATTATGATCTGGGGGGGTGAGCAACGATTATGATCTGGGGGGGTGAGCTCAGTATCGTGCCGGACGTTACATTGCCGCAGGGGCAGTCTAGCGCTAACATCACAGCGGAGTTTGTCGGTAGGATAAAGAAAAAAAAAGTGATCCGATCTGTGGGAGCAGGTCGGCACGTCACACCTCCCCCCTTATTGTAAGAAATGCTTGCATTTCTTGAGTAGGAGATGCGTTTAACGAAAATAATCCTTTTGCCGATTTTATATTAGCAGCTTCGTGCGTTAACAAAAAAAAACAAAATGAAGCTGTGTTGAGTAAAATAGAATTAAGCAGTAGATTAGTAGTAAGGTAATTTTAAGTAAGACTAGGACATGTACGAGAGATTTATATATATATATATGTATATGCTAGTAGAAAGGTAAACTATATATTATTATAAAAATTTTTTTTTTTTTTTTTTTTTTTTTTTGTTATTTTGTCTGGATAATTTGAACCTTAGGTGTAGTTAGTAAGTATGAAGGCGTAAGTTTTAAATTAATTGTATAATGTCGATCAGGTCGTCGAACCAATCTGTTTGCGTCCATTCTGCCTGGGGAATGGTAATTTCAGGAACATACAGCGAAGGGGGGGTTAGTGCATTGCACATATCAAAAAGGGACAAGTCGTCCAGGGTCCCGTGCTCTACTCGTAGGGCTGTAGTTGTGTCGAGTAGTTCAATTTCAGGTGGGGGTGGCGGGATGATCGGTTGTGCGTCGAGCGGAGGTATTGGCATTGGTTCACTCGGATACCCGCAGACTTCCACAAGACGCGGCTCATTCCCGAAAGCAGGAGGAAGACTACTTACCACGTCGGGTTCCAGAGACCTTCTGAAGTGTTCCTCCACGGCCGAAGTGGCATCACCTTCGTGGTAGGTGATAATCAGGCAATTCTCGCTCATCTGCTGCGTGTAACCCTCGCTGTCGGCCAATTCTTTTGCGGTCATATCAACACCGGCCGTCGGTCCGCCGTCGTACGTTGTCGGGGGTGGAATGGTAGCACTCTCGGGTATTGGTAGCGAGAACGGTTTTTCCGTGATGTCGAGGGGCCGAACTAACATTATTCTCTGCGATGGCGAGAGCTCGATGTCCGATAATATCTTCGGCAGCAAGTCGTTGCGTCTGCGTGAGGGTTTCTTGCCCTTAGCAACACGACAGTAAGTGCCGGCGGCCTTGCAGCGTTTGCGTGTTCTACCGTGTCCAGGCATGGTGTACGATGAACTGATCGCTATTGTAGTGCTTCTCCTTATTTATAGCGCGAGACAGGTATCCGCGGAATGTTTTGGTATCTCTGGTATGTGCGGTATGTATGGAATGTCCGTGGTTCTCGATGACCAGTGTTTCTCAATCGGTTTGTCGATTTAGATTTTGGTTATCCATTTTAAAGCCATTCGTGTTAATCATAACCAGTACCATACGGGAATATATAAAACACTTAATTGTATAATTTTACAACCTAATTAAACTAATTTTGAACTGTAGTCTTCTATAATGAAATACACCGTGAAGTAAGTTTGTGTAAAGCTGGTGTTACGAACGTTAGTTTAAGGTGAAGATTTATCTCTCAGTGTTTTATTTAACGATACTAGAGTGTGCGGATAATGTTTCATGTCGGTGCAACTAATAAATAAACTGGGGTACTTAGACTCGGTATGTCGTCCTCGCGTGTGGAGGGATTCTAAGGGAACGCAGAAGGGGTATCATCCTCGTGCATAGAGGGATTCTAGGGAACGTAAAAATTGTATCATCCTCGTGTATAGAGGGATTCTAGGGAACGCAAAAGGGTATCATCCTCGTGCATTGAGGGATTTTAGGGAACGCAAGGGGGCATCGTCCTCATGTACTGAGGGTATTAAACGCAAGAACAGGGGACCGATCACAAGTGGATGAACGCCATTAATTGTTTTGATTCTTTCCCTTTTTTTTTTAAATTTGTTGCACCGTTGTGGGACTGTTGTGTAATTATCTTGTGTCTGTAATTCGTGTTAACAATGATTTTCTTTTTTTGTTTTAGTCGCGATTCGGTCAGACGCATTTTTTCGGGGGCAAAGTGAAAGTGGCAGAAAATATAAGGTAACATAAGATAATATAGTAATAGTATATGTATTGGAGTAAAACAGAGATAGTAGAGACAAAATACTAGTAGTTTTGGGAGATGGGTGGAAGGAAGGCAAATTTTGTTTTTCCTGTATGCATTTCATGAACGAACAATATAAAGTAATAGGAACGAAAATACTTGTTTGGTTTTCATTTACGACCCAGTCTGCTAATTTTAACTGTAAATATAAGTGTGTATTATACGTAATATTTGTATTAATATATGTATTTATGAAATGAATTACATTCTAAGCCTAATAATCGTAATATATATATATGTGAATGTTTTTTTTTTTTTTTTTTTTTTTTATTTCCCACTCTTCTCTCTCTTTTTTTTGTCTGACATAATACGCTACGTTTATCACGTTTAAGGTATATTAATATTTGTTCAGCTCGTGGAAGTGATTTCAAAGGGGTATAAGAAGGGGGTATTAAAAACATGTGGAGAGACGTGGGTTTGGTTGTAACGGGACTCTAGTAGGATGTGGGGTAATAGAGCTACAGCGCGCATGATCTTAATTTCCTTGCATGGTTAGCATGAATGATTTTGTATCCATTTTTCCAGGATATTTTTAGGTTTTGTAAAGGCAGCACCTCGATTACCTTGTGCGGGCCTGTATAATGGTCGGCGAATTTACTTTTACGGCTGTTCTTTATGACGAAGACCTCGTCTCCAGGTTGGAATGTTTCCTCATTTATGCGGCGATCGTATACATTTTGTATCTTTCCTTGGCGCGTTTCAGTCTATCCGCGGCAAGATGCTGTAATTCGCTAATGCACTCTGTTAATCGGGAAAGGTAACCTCCGTAGGTTTCGTCTTCCGGGTATTCAATCGGCCGCTGCTGGGCAGGTACCCGCGCTAGTTTCCCGAATACTAATTCATGCGGTGTGTAACCCGTACCTTCATGGACACTTGTGTTATAAGAAAATGCCGCGAGATCAGTCCAACAATCCCAGTCATTATTTTGGCTTGTATACATTTTTAGATAATCTATCAAGACGATGTGGGACCTTTCTAGAGATCCGTTGGATTGTGGATGGAACGCGGTGGTTTTGCATTGCGCGATCCTGAATTTGCGAGCGATAGTTCTCATAAATGCGCTTGTAAAGTTTGATCCTTGATCGGTGAGGACGGCTTTTGGTGCGCCAAATCGACATATCAGGTTCTTTATGAAGGCGTCTGCAACTTCCATAGATGTGGTGCCCTTCAATGGTGCACATACAAAGTATTTTGTAAGTAGGTCTTGCATGGTAAGTATATACAAATTTCCTGCGGGTGATATAGGAAGGGGGCCCACTATATCTAGTCCAACCTTATCGAATGCTGCTCCGGGGGTATCGGTTAAAACCATGGGTTGCCGTGTTTTAATTCGTACTAACTTTTTTCGTTGACAAAGCAGGCAGTTCCTAATATAAATTCGAACCTGTTGTTTCAATCCCTGCCAGTAGTAAGTGTGTCTGATCCTCTTAAGAGTTTTGCTGACGCCTCTGTGACCTCCGACAGCCGAGGAGTGGTTGTCCTCTATTATCGTGGGTCTCAGGCTTTCGTCGGGAATTTGGACGGTTTGTGTGCAGACGGTGATTTGTAAGTTTTCTTCAGACAACCTAGTGTGGATTTCTGATATAATTTCTTCCCAGAACAGGGCTCCAATCTGAGCGGTTTTGGCAATACTAAATCCAGGTAGCTGCAGTTCTCTAACTACGTCTCTGAGCGAGTTTACGGCTTCGCGGAAGATTCCGGGTTCCATCGGGAAATTAGCCTTCTCCTTAACGACTAACCCAATAATCGTTTTTCCTTTGTGCTTAATTACACGCGCACGACCGAGTGTGAGATCTCTTCTGATGGGGAGACCCGCATGGGTTCTTAGGTTATGTCCACCGTCGTCACAGACGTTGCCATCGCCTGCTAGGAAGATTACTAGAGTTCCGTGCCGGATGGCTAAGGGGTCCCGACTGACGTGAACGTTGCAGTTCGGGCGGTTAGGATCCTGCGGAATAACATCATCCGATTCGCTATGCGTAACTTCGTCGTCTGATTCTCCCTGTGATGTGTCGTCTTCACTGGAAGGGTCGTTATGTGGCGCGCCTGGGCCATCTTCGATTATTGCTTCTCTTTGTCCCGGTGACATATTATACCTGGGGGGCGTCTCGAATATAATTCTGCTGCTCGATGGTCCATGGGACGATGGTTGTTGAACAGGCGTCAGCGTCATATCGGAAGTTCTATCGGGACCTTCCGACTGGTTTTTCCGAGTAATTTTTGGAGCGCTGAATAGAGACTCATCCGAATCGCTCGAGATGGTAACCTTAGTTTCGCATCGTTGTTGTTGTTGGCTATGAATTCTGGGCCTCTTTTGATTTGCGGGCTGTACTTGCCACTCAGAGTCGGAATCAGAGTACGACCGTGGGCGGATCGGACAGGCGAGTGCGGTCGAAGCGTCCGGTGGGTTGCGAGAGAGTGCGTCTGCCACTCTATTGGACTTCCCAGGTTGATACCTTATTTCGTAGTCGAATTCGGCAAGTTTTAGTCGCCAGCGAACGAGACGTGATGTTGGGTCCTTGACCCTATGGAGCCAGACTAGCGGTTGATGATCAGTATAAAGGGTAAATCGTTTACCGTATAAGTAAGGCCGAAAATGGCTGGTGCAATATATAATAGCCAACAGTTCCTTCTCAATTGTAGAATAATTTACTTCTGCTTGGCATAGAAGTCGCGACGCATAGGCGAGGGGAAGTTCTTTATCGTCGTGTGTTTGCGTTATTAACCCTCCAATAGCGTAGTCTGATGCGTCGGTGGTGAGATGGAATTCCTTTTCGAAGTCCGGGAACTGTAGTATTGGTTCCTGAACCAATTTTTCCTTGAGGTATCTGAAGGATTTTTGTTGTGGTTCGCCCCACGTAAAAGGTGTACCCTTTTTGAGTAACGATGTGAGTGGCCTTGCTTCTTTTGAGAAGTCGGGTATAAATCGCCTATAGTATCCTGTCAATCCCAAAAATTGCTTAATTCCCCTTGCAGTACGGGGTGGAGGGTAATTTGTAACAGCGGTAATCTTTTGTGGATCCGGTTTTACACCGTTCTCCGTGATAACGTGGCCTAGGTACGCTACTTCCTTTCGTAAGAATTGGCATTTATTAGGCTGAAGTTTCAAATTGGCCTGACGTAAACGGTCGGCAAGCTTGCGGAACTTAATTCCATGTTCGTTCAGTGAACTCGAGTAGAGGACTATGTCGTCCAAATAGACAAACATCTCAGAGCCTTGTAGACCAGAAAGGACGTGATCCATCAGGCGTTGAAAAGTTGCGGGGGCGTTGCGTAAGCCAAAGGGCATCCTTGAAAATTCGTAATGGCCATGGGGGGCCGAGAATGCAGTCTTTTGTGCATCTTCGGGTTTCATCGGGATCTGGTGAAATCCGGATACGAGATCGAAGACCGAGAAATATTTAGCACCGCCGAGCTGGTCGAGTATATCGATAATATTCGGTAGGGGGTAAGCGTCGGGGACAGTCTTTTGATTAAGTTGGCGATAATCGATGACCATTCTCCATTTTTTCTTCCCATCTGGCCCTGGTTTCTTCGGCACTATCCAGAGGGGTGAGTTATACGGGGAGACGGATGGTTTGACTATTCTTTGTTCCAGGAGGTCCTTCATTTGCGCTTGGATTTCCTCCTTGTGGACGGGGGGGAATCGATACTGTTTCGTGGATACTGGGGCTGGATCCGTGGTTTCAATGGCATGGCTAATGGCATTCGTGTGGCCTAGGGGTTCTCCAGGCAAGTGGAATATGTCTTGATATTTCCCGACGAGTTGGTGGACGTGAGCTTCTTCTTCCCGATTTAGGTCCTTCGGGGATATGAGGTTAATTATTTCTGCGGTCCTGTTGGGCTCGTCCTTGACGGCGTGTTGAGTGTGTGTAATCCCTTTTAATCCGAGTGTGGGATGAATTTGGTGTGCTACCTTTTGATCCGCAATTGAGCATACGAGGGGTGTGGACGCATGTCCGTTTCGAGGGTTACCTTCTGTGAGGGTTTCGCTAAGGGGAGAGGGCCGGTTGCCCTTCTGAGAGTGGGGGTTCATCGTGCCTTCGGTTTGCTTCGAAGACACGGCTTCCTCGGTACGCTTTATTTGGGGGTACATTTGGTGAACTTCTTCAAATTCTTCCAGCTGGACTGGGGGTATACATATAGTCGCCGGTTTCTCGTTGGTGTTGATAATATGTAAGTTTGCCTTTCCTTCCTGGTTTCGCACTAGGGCTTCTCCTGCGTATAGCCCTTCTCCTAGTTCCATCCTTGGAATGTATCCTTCCTCAATTTCGGGGTTAGCAACGGTTGCTTGTGCGACGATGCTTGTTCTTGAGGGTATTATTGTTTCGTCGACCCGCTTGAAGGGGACGAAATTGCCATTAAACGCTAGCCATTTATTCTTGAAGTCTACCGTTACTCCGCTTTCGGATAAGAATCCGGATCCTAATAATCCTTGGTTGCGTAAGGGTATAGCGTCTTCCACGACGTGAAATAGTACTGGGTAATTAAATAAACATGCCGTAAGGGTTCCTAATGTAGGTACGCGCGTTTCAGTTATACCTATCAGGTCGATAACGTTGTCGCAGTCGATGTCAAGGGGCGTTTGGATGCATGACCGCTTTATCAGGTTAACTTCCGCACCTGTATCGATCATCAAGTCCACGGGGTTAATCAGTTGTGGACTGCGGACGTTGACGGAAGGAACATTGTTCGGGGGGGAGAGATGCACGTTTGCGATTCTTGTTGCTGGCGGTACGTTGGCCGGAGCGTGCTTATCGGATGCGCATTTGATATGCCCGTTCCACGAGGCGCCTCCCTGTATTCTCGTGGGGGCTCGCCGTTTCCCGATGAATTCTGGTCTCGCATTTTCTTCCGACAATCTGCCGCCAAATGTCCTATTCTTCCGCAGTAGTTGCAGGTTCGTGTCTCTGCCTTTCGTGGCGTGTTATAGTGTTTCGTTGGCGATGGACGGTCGAAGTCTCTTATGGTCGGCCGTTCCGAGGAGCGCATAAGGTACGGAGAGCTATTTACTGGATACGTTCTGCAGGATCGAGCTTCGTGTCCTTCCCTGTTGCAGAGTTGACACTGGGTTCGGGGCGTTCGTTCTCCCATAAACCGATGACGATCCCGCTCTATCAGTTTCGCCACGTAAACTGCTTTGTCGAACGCCTTATCCAATGATGATAATGCAGCGGGTTCCATTTGGCTGCGCATCGCGGGAGGAAGTCCATCTAAGAATGACCTTAATGCGAGTCTGTCTATGTCTTGGGAGACCATTCTAGGATCGTAATGCCTGTAAGTTTCTTCGTCGATGATTACCGATCTCAGGTCCCTTACCCGCGAAATGTAGTCAAGGATATGTTCGTTCCTTCCTATTGTAATGTTTGCCAGTTCTCCGCGATAATGGTCGGACGTCTTCGCCGGCGCAAATACTGTTTTTAACCGATTAATCAATCCGCTAACGGTGTCAAAGCTGTAGTCTTCCACGACCAAGTACGCGTGGTTTTGTAACCGGTTTCTTAATAGGCGCGTTAATTGGGGTTCGCTTGAAGGAGGGATCATCTCTCGAGCCCGTTTGCACGTTCTCGCAAATTGCAGGATCGACATATTATGGCCATCGAAATATGGTACTGTCTCGACGGCATCCTTTAAAGTGACCTGAAGTTTTCCGTGCATTGTCGGTTCGTTAAACGCGTCGTTACGTGGGTTACCTTCGCGATAATGGGTGGCGGGAGTTTCCAAATGCGTTTTAACTCGCTGTTTTCTTGTTAGCATCTCTACTGCATCTTGTAAGGAAGCTATTTGTATCGCGAGATTTTCCAAACCAGAGGCGGGGTGAAGCAATTCATCTTCGTGAACGGAATCATCGCGGGGAGTAACTGGTCGCGCTCGTTTGTTCGCCAATAAATCATAGTGTGCTTCAATTTGCACTTGTTTTTCGCGCAAGAGACATAGTTTATCGTGCAACGCGGCGGTTGACGCGTCGATATCTCTATTAGCATCCTCCACGGAGGTAGTAGGGGGGTTGGGTTCGTTTGCATCACCGTACAGCGACATGTTTTCCGAATATGAAATAGCGATACGAAATTATATATATGTATAGGGCCTTAAAGCGACGCGAATAGTCGACTCGTACGTGAATTTCTTAGGGATTTGTACTTATATGGAGCAATAAGAATCAACTGAGGGGGTTCGCAATTTCTTATTTCACCGCGTTTTCTTTCGCGAAATATATTACTTAATCGTGGGAATATTAAATTTACGGATCGCACCGCTTTCCTTTCACAAACTATATCAGGCAATTGTGGGATTATAAAATTTTCGAATCCCACCGCTGCCACCAATTAACAATGTCACGTTCCAGGTTGCACCTTGGAAGAGACATGCCGTTCAAAGACGCAGAGCGGTTGCGCCAAGAACTAATATAACCTACGCTACTGGCAATCGCATTTGCAGTAGTTCGACAAAATATGGCAGATATAACGAGAGGGTGCTCGTGCGAGTCTTGATTAAAATGTATTCCGTGTTGGCTCTAAAACGTGATTAAATATAGTCGGACGCAGGAAACCTCGGGGTCGAATGCTTGATTCGCGCACGCCGAGATGATGGGAAGGATATTCGTAAGGGAGAAGCGGGATCTCGGGGTCGCATGCTTGATTCGCGCACGCCGAGAGGAAAGAAAGGATATTCGTAAAGGAAATGGGGGATCTCGGGGTCGAATGCTTGATTCGCGCACGCCGAGATGAAAGGAAGGATATTCGTAAAGGAAATGGGGGATCTCGTGGTCGAATGCTTGATTCGCGCACGCCGAGAGGAAAGGAAGGTAATTTAAGGAAAGGGGAAGGAAGTCTCGGGGTCGAATGCTAGATTCGCGCACGCCGAGAGGAATAAAAGGGTATTCGTAAAGGAAATGGGGGATCTCGGGGTCGAATGCTTGATTCGCGCACGCCGAGAGGAAAGGAAGTTAATTTAAGGAAAGGGGGAAGGAAGCCTCGGGGTCGAATGCTAGATTCGCGCACGCCGAGAGGAAAGAAAAGTAATTTAAGGAAAGGGGGAAGGAAGTCTCGGGGTCGAATGCTTGATTCGCGCACGCCGAGAGGAAAGAAAGGATATTCGTAAAGGAAATGGGGGATCTCGGGGTCGAATGCTTGATTCGCGCACGCCGAGAGGAAAGGAAGGTAATTTAAGGAAAGGGGGAAGGAAGTCTCGGGGTCGAATGCTAGATTCGCGCACGCCGAGGGGAAAGGAGAGGAAGATATGTTAAAGAATATTGAAACAGAAATTTGCGTAGATGTATGATTATTCGTCTCGCACGAATACCCACTTTCTTATGGTTCGCAGATAAAGAATTCGCGTAGCAAAAGCTCGGTATGAAAAAGATAAAAGGGAAAGACTCACCGCGCTGCTTGATTAGGAGCGGCGATCTGTGGACAGGAATGCGTCCTGTGCGTATTCGTCTTATTCCGCCTTCCAAGTCTCGTAGTGGAGCTTCTTGTGATGGGTAAAATGGTAGAAGTCTCACGGGAAAGGTTTCGTTGAATTTAATGAGTGTCTTGTCTTGTCACGATTATTTATTCGCTCATATTACAGAAATCCGAAGACTGAATTCGGAGCTTGACGACTGACGCTGAATATTATACACTAAACCATAAATTATCACTGTTCGTAGATTATGAATGTACGTTCTTCACTGATTAATGTGTACTGATTCGGATGTATATTAACTCGTCACTGCCTTATTGAATTAATAAAAGTTCACTGCTGATTGTTTTACTGAATTAATGTGTAAAGTTCGCTCTTCACTTCCCGAATGTATATACTGATTAAAGCAACTTATTGTAACTCCTTGACTGACTGAATATTCACTTCTGGCTCTTCTCCTGACTTCTGACTAAATATTCGCTTCTGACTCTATATTCTCCGGGGCCTGAATGCTTCTGACTCTATATTCTCCGGGGCCTGAATGCTTCTGACTGGATATTAAGGTGGCGCCGGTCTATTTATACCGGTCGTTGGAATCCGAGGAATGTTTGGTATGCCGGGTGTGTATGGTATGCGGGGAAGCTCTGGAATGCGTGAGTGATGTCTGCCGCTGGTGTTAATTGCGTTGGAATTCCTGGTATGCGCGTGGAATGTCTGCTGTAGAAGTGCGATGCTTTGGAATTCCTGATGTGCGTAGTTTCTCTGGAATGTCTGGTATGCGAGGAATCTCTTGGGCTGCGCGGTTCTCAACTGCCAGTGGTTCTCTATTATTGCCTTAAACTGAACTTTCGATTAAACGTGAATTATAATATATAGTTATTTTATAACTTGTCCGTGGTACTGCAATCTAGAAAACATTATGCTTGTGTAGTGATAGATTCAAGGGACTCGAGGATAGTTTATACGTACAAATAGTTTTTAACGAGAGGGTTTGAACTAACGCGAACGGGGTTACTTCCTCGTGAAGTGAGGGCTTCTCTTGGGGCGCGAAAGGGGTTACTTCCTCGTGAAGTGAGGGCTTCTCTTGGGGCGCGAAAGGGGTTACTTCCTCGTGAAGTGAGGGCTTCTCTTGGGGCGCAAAAGGAGTTGTTCTGTATCTCTCTCACTCTTTCTTTCGAGTGTTGCTTTCGTATTATTGTTCGTACTTATGCAGGGTGGTAAGGCGAGTATTTAAGGTGTCGGTATGAATTGACTTTGTAAGAGATTTTAATAGTTTCCAGGTACGCAGGCAGAGGGGATGCATTTGGCAGGAGTAAAGGACTTGCGGGAACGAATTTGTGCAGAAAATATATGTAGGCAGTGAATCGTTTGATTGGCTAGGTTGAAGGGAGTGATTTGTTTGATGATGGTTCGGAGGGTGTGAAATGAAATGGTGACGTATTTGAGGGTGTGAAATGATATGATGATGGGTTGGAGGATATGAAATGAAATGATGATGGGTTGGAGGGTGTGCAATGATTATGGGCTGCGGGGTGAGCAATGATTATGATCGGGGGGGGTGAGCAACGATTATGATCTGGGGGGGTGAGCAACGATTATGATCTGGGGGGGTGAGCTCAGTATCGTGCCGGACGTTACATTGCCGCAGGGGCAGTCTAGCGCTAACATCACAGCGGAGTTTGTCGGTAGGATAAAGAAAAAAAAAGTGATCCGATCTGTGGGAGCAGGTCGGCACGTCACACATTCGACCCCGAGGTTTCCTGCGTCCGACTATATTTAATCGCGTTTTAGAGCCAACACGGAATACATTTTAATCAAGACTCGCACGGGCACCCTCTCGTTATATCTGCCATATTTTGTCGAACTACTGCAATTGCGATTGCCAGTAGCGTAGGTTATATTAGTTCTTGGCGCAACCGCTCTGCGTCTTTGAACGGCATGTCTCTTCCAAGGTGCAACCTGGAACGTGACAATACACAGCCTGTGGAAAAGGTAAATATCGCGATTCCGAGTCCGTCAGAGTGATTTATTGTTATATCGAACGATATCGAGGGCTAGGAAGTGAATCCTTAGCTTCCTTCGATACACAGCGTGTGGAAAAGGTAAATATCGCGATTCCGAGTCGCCCAGAGTGATTTATCGTTATATCGAACGATATCGAGGGCTAGGAAGTGAATCCTTAGCTGCCTTCGATACACAGCGTGTGGAAAAGGTAAATATCGCGATTCCGAGTCCGTCACAGTGATTTATTGTTATATCGAACGATATCGAGGGCTAGGAAGTGAATCCTTAGCTTCCTTCGATACACAGCGTGTGGAAGAGGTAAATATCGCGATTCCGAGTCGCCCAGAGTGATTTATCGTTATATCGAACGATATCGAGGGCTAGGAAGTGAATCCTTAGCTGCCTTCGATACACAGCGTGTGGAAAAGGTAAATATCGCGATTCCGAGTCCGTCAGAGTGATTTATTGTTATATCGAACGATATCGAGGGCTGGGAAGTGAATTATTGCCTAGCTTCGATACACAGCCTGTGGAAAAGGTAAATATCGCGATTCCGAGTCGCCCAGAGTGATTTATTGTTATATCGAACGATATCGAGGGCTCGGAAGTGAATCCATAGCTGCCTTCGATACACAGCGTGTGGAAAATGTAAATATCGCGATTCCGAGTCGCCCAGAGTCATTTATCGTTATATCGAACGATATCGAGGGCTAGGAAGTGAATTATTGCCTAGCTTCGATACACAGCCTGTGGAAAAGGTAAATATCGCGATTCCGAGTCCGTCAGAGTGATTTATTGTTATATCGAACGATATCGAGGGCTAGGAAGTGAATCCTTAGCTTCCTTTGTTACACAGCGTGTGAAATAGGTAAATAACGTGATTCCGAGTCGCCCAGAGTGATTTATCGTTATATCGAACGATGTCGAGGGATAGGAAGTGAATCCTTAGCTTCCTTCGATACCCAGCGTGTGGAAAAGGTAAATAACGCGATTCCGAGTAGCCCAGACTGATTTATCGTTATATCGAACGATATCGAGGGCTAGGAAGTGAATCCTTAGCTTCCTTCGTTACACAGCGTATGAAATAGGTGAATATTGCGATTCCGAGTCGCCCAGAGTGATTTATCGTTATATCGAACGATATCGAGGGCTAGGAAGTGAATCCTTAGCTTCCTTCGATACACAGCGTGTGGAAAAGGTAAATATCGCGATTCCGAGTTGCCCAGAGTGATTTATCGTTATATCGAACGATATCGAGGGCTAGGAAGTGAATCCTTAGCTTCCTTCGATACACAGCGTGTGGAAAAGGTAAATAACGCGATTCCGAGTCGCCCAGAGTGATTTATCGTTATATCGAACGATATCGAGGGCTAGGAAGTGAATCCCTAGCTGCCTTCGATACACAGCGTGTGGAAAAGGTAAATATCGCGATTCCGAGTCGCCCAGAGTGATTTATCGTTATATCGAACGATATCGAGGGCTAGGAAGTGAATCCCTAGCTGCCTTCGATACACAGCGTGTGGAAAAGGTAAATATCGCGATTCCGAGTCGCCCAGAGTGATTTATCGTTACATCGAAGGATATCGAGGGCTAGGAAGTGAATTATTGCCTAGCTTCGATACACAGCCTGTGGAAAAGGTAAATATCGCGATTCCGAGTCCGTCAGAGTGATTTATTGTTATATCGAACGATATCGAGGGCTAGGAAGTGAATCCTTAGCTTCCTTCGATACACAGCGTGTGGAAAAGGTAAATATCGCGATTCCGAGTCGCCCAGAGTGATTTATCGTTACATCGAAGGATATCGAGGGCTAGGAAGTGAATTATTGCCTAGCTACGATACACAGCGTGTGGAAAAGGTAAATATCGCGATTCCGAGTCGCCCAGAGTGATTTATCGTTATATCGAACGATATCGAGGGCTAGGAAGTGAATCCTTAGCTTCCTTCGATACACAGCGTGTGGAAAAGGTAAATAACGCGATTCCGAGTCGCCCAGAGTGATTTATCGTTATATCGAACGATATCGAGGGCTAGGAAGTGAATCCCTAGCTGCCTTCGATACACAGCGTGTGGAAAAGGTAAATATCGCGATTCCGAGTCGCCCAGAGTGATTTATTGTTATATCGAACGATATCGATGGCTAGGAAGTGAATCCTTAGCTTCCTTCGATACACAGCGTGTGAAAAAGGTAAATATCGCGATTCCGAGTCGCCCAGAGTGATTTATCGTTATATCGAACGATATCGAGGGCTAGGAAGTGAATCCTTAGCTGCCTTCGATACACAGCGTGTGGAAAAGGTAAATATCGCGATTCCGAGTCGCCCAGAGTGATTTATCGTTATATCGAACGATATCGAGGGCTAGGAAATGAATTATTGCCTAGCTTCGATACATAGCCTGTGGAAAAGGTAAATATCGCGATTCCGAGTCCGTCAGAGTGATTTATTGTTATATCGAACGA
Organism: Nomada fucata; assembly: GCA_948146005.1. Classification (NCBI taxonomy): domain Eukaryota; kingdom Metazoa; phylum Arthropoda; class Insecta; order Hymenoptera; family Apidae; genus Nomada; species Nomada fucata. Next base: position 16,455,245 of record OX411279.1, on the reverse strand, counting down.
TATCGAGGGCTAGGAAGTGAATTATTGCCTAGCTTCGATACACAGCCTGTGGAAAAGGTAAATATCGCGATTCCGAGTCGCCCAGAGTGATTTATCGTTATATCGAACGATATCGAGGGCTAGGAAGTGAATCCATAGCTGCCTTAGATACACAGCGTGTGGAAAAGGTAAATATCGCGATTCCGAGTCGCCCAGAGTGATTTATCGTTACATCGAAGGATATCGGGGGCTAGGAAGTGAATTATTGCCTAGCTTCGATACACAGCCTGTGGAAAAGGTAAATATCGCGATTCCGAGTCCGTCAGAGTGATTTATTGTTATATCGAACGATATCGAGGGCTAGGAAGTGAATCCTTAGCTTCCTTCGATACACAGCGTGTGGAAAAGGTAAATATCGCGATTCCGAGTCGCCCAGAGTGATTTATCGTTACATCGAAGGATATCGAGGGCTAGGAAGTGAATTATTGCCTAGCTTCGATACACAGCCTGTGGAAAAGGTAAATATCGCGATTCCGAGTCCGTCAGAGTGATTTATTGTTATATCGAACGATATCGAGGGCTAGGAAGTGAATCCTTAGCTTCCTTCGATACACAGCGTGTGGAAAAGGTAAATATCGCGATTCCGAGTCGCCCAGAGTGATTTATCGTTATATCGAACGATATCGAGGGCTAGGAAGTGAATCCTTAGCTGCCTTCGATACACAGCGTGTGGAAATGGTAAATATCGCGATTCCGAGTCGCCCAGAGTGATTTATCGTTATATCGAACGATATCGAGGGCTAGGAAATGAATTATTGCCTAGCTTCGATACATAGCCTGTGGAAAAGGTAAATATCGCGATTCCGAGTCCGTCAGAGTGATTTATTGTTATATCGAACGATATCGAGGGCTAGGAAGTGAATTATTGCCTAGCTTCGATACACAGCCTGTGGAAAAGGTAAATATCGCGATTCCGAGTCGCCCAGAGTGATTTATCGTTATATCGAACGATATCGAGGGCTAGGAAGTGAATCCATAGCTGCCTTAGATACACAGCGTGTGGAAAAGGTAAATATCGCGATTCCGAGTCGCCCAGAGTGATTTATCGTTATATCGAAAGTAATCGAGGGCTAGGAAGTGAATCCTTAGCTTCCTTCGATACACAGCGTATGAAATAGGTGAATATTGCGATTCCGAGTCGCCCAGAGTGATTTATCGTTATATCGAACGATATCGAGGGCTAGGAAGTGAATCCTTAGCTTCCTTCGATACACAGCGTGTGGAAAAGGTAAATATCGCGATTCCGAGTCGCCCAGAGTGATTTATCGTTATATCGAACGATATCGAGGGCTAGGAAGTGAAGCCTTAGCTGCCTTCGATACACAGCGTGTGGAAAAGGTAAATATCGCGATTCCGAGTCGCCCAGAGTGATTTATCGTTATATCGAACGATATCGAGGGTTAGGAAGTGAATCCTTAGTTTCCTTCGATACACAGCGTGTGGAAAAGGTGAATATCGCGATTCCGCGTCTCCCAGAGTGATTTATCGTTATATCGAACGATATCGAGGGCTAGGAAGTGATTCGTTAGCTTCCTTCGATACACAGCGTGTGGAAAAGGTAAATAACGCGATACCGAGTCGCCCAGAGTGATTTATCGTTATATCGAACGATATCGAGGGTTAGGAAGTGAATCCTTAGCTTCCTTCGATACACAGCGTGTGGAAAAGGTAAATATCGCGATTCCGAGTCGCCCAGAGTGATTTATCGTTATATCGAACGATATCGAGGGCTAGGAAGTGAATCCTTAGCTGCCTTCGATACACAGCGTGTGGAAAAGGTAAATATCGCGATTCCGAGTCCGTCACAGTGATTTATTGTTATATCGAACGATATCGAGGGCTAGGAAGTGAATCCTTAGCTTCCTTCGATACACAGCGTGTGGAAAAGGTAAATATCGCGATTCCGAGTCGCCCAGAGTGATTTATCGTTATATCGAACGATATCGAGGGCTAGGAAGTGAATCCTTAGCTGCCTTCGATACACAGCGTGTGGAAAAGGTAAATATCGCGATTCCGAGTCCGTCACAGTGATTTATTGTTATATCGAACGATATCGAGGGCTAGGAAGTGAATCCTTAGCTTCCTTCGATACACAGCGTGTGGAAAAGGTAAATATCGCGATTCCGAGTCGCCCAGAGTGATTTATCGTTATATCGAACGATATCGAGGGCTAGGAAGTGAATCCTTAGCTGCCTTCGATACACAGCGTGTGGAAAAGGCAAATATCGCGATTCCGAGTCCGTCAGAGTGATTTATTGTTATATCGAACGATATCGAGGGCTAGGAAGTGAATTATTGCCTAGCTTCGATACACAGCCTGTGGAAAAGGTAAATATCGCGATTCCGAGTCGCCCAGAGTGATTTATTGTTATATCGAACGATATCGAGGGCTCGGAAGTGAATCCATAGCTGCCTTCGATACACAGCGTGTGAAATAGGTAAATAACGCGATTCCGAGTCGCCCAGAGTGATTTATCGTTATATCGAACGATATCGAGGGCTAGGAAGTGAATCCTCAGCTGCCTTCGATACACAGCGTGTGAAATAGGTGAATATTGCGATTCCGCGTCTCCCAGAGTGATTTATCGTTATATCGAACAATATCGAGGGCTAGGAAGTGAATCCTTAGCTTCCTTCGATACACAGCGTGTGAAATAGGTAAATATCGCGATTCCGAGTCGCCCAGAGTGATTTATCGTTATATCGAACGATATCGAGGGCTAGGAAGTGAATTATTGCCTAGCTTCGATACACAGCCTGTGGAAAAGGTAAATATCGCGATTCCGAGTCCGTCAGAGTGATTTATTGTTATATCGAACGATATCGAGGGCTAGGAAGTGAATCCTTAGCTTCCTTCGATACACAGCGTGTGGAAAAGGTAAATATCGCGATTCCAAGTCGCCCAGAGTGATTTATCGTTATATCGAACGATATCGAGGGCTAGGAAGTGAATCCTTAGCTGCCTTCGATACACAGCGTGTGAAATAGGTAAATAACGCGATTCCGAGTCGCCCAGAGTGATTTATCGTTATATCGAACGATATCGAGGGCTAGGAAGTGAATCCTCAGCTGCCTTCGATACACAGCGTGTGAAATAGGTGAATATTGCGATTCCGCGTCTCCCAGAGTGATTTATCGTTATATCGAACAATATCGAGGGCTAGGAAGTGAATCCTTAGCTTCCTTCGATACACAGCGTGTGGAAAAGGTAAATATCGCGATTCCAAGTCGCCCAGAGTGATTTATCGTTATATCGAACGATATCGAGGGCTAGGAAGTGAATTATTGCCTAGCTTCGATACACAGCCTGTGGAAAAGGTAAATATCGCGATTCCGAGTCGCCCAGAGTGATTTATTGTTATATCGAACGATATCGAGGGCTCGGAAGTGAATCCATAGCTGCCTTCGATACACAGCGTGTGAAATAGGTAAATAACGCGATTCCGAGTCGCCCAGAGTGATTTATCGTTATATCGAACGATATCGAGGGCTAGGAAGTGAATCCTCAGCTGCCTTCGATACACAGCGTGTGAAATAGGTGAATATTGCGATTCCGCGTCTCCCAGAGTGATTTATCGTTATATCGAACAATATCGAGGGCTAGGAAGTGAATCCTTAGCTTCCTTCGATACACAGCGTGTGAAATAGGTAAATATCGCGATTCCGAGTCGCCCAGAGTGATTTATCGTTATATCGAACGATATCGAGGGCTAGGAAGTGAATTATTGCCTAGCTTCGATACACAGCCTGTGGAAAAGGTAAATATCGCGATTCCGAGTCCGTCAGAGTGATTTATTGTTATATCGAACGATATCGAGGGCTAGGAAGTGAGTCCTTAGCTTCCTTCGATACACAGCGTGTGGAAAAGGTAAATATCGCGATTCCAAGTCGCCCAGAGTGATTTATCGTTATATCGAACGATATCGAGGGCTAGGAAGTGAATCCTTAGCTGCCTTCGATACACAGCGTGTGAAATAGGTAAATAACGCGATTCCGAGTCGCCCAGAGTGATTTATCGTTATATCGAACGATATCGAGGGCTAGGAAGTGAATCCTCAGCTGCCTTCGATACACAGCGTGTGAAATAGGTGAATATTGCGATTCCGCGTCTCCCAGAGTGATTTATCGTTATATCGAACAATATCGAGGGCTAGGAAGTGAATCCTTAGCTTCCTTCGATACACAGCGTGTGGAAAAGGTAAATATCGCGATTCCAAGTCGCCCAGAGTGATTTATCGTTATATCGAACGATATCGAGGGCTAGGAAGTGAATCCTTAGCTGCCTTCGATACACAGCGTGTGAAATAGGTAAATAACGCGATTCCGAGTCGCCCAGAGTGATTTATCGTTATATCGAACGATATCGAGGGCTAGGAAGTGAATCCTCAGCTGCCTTCGATACACAGCGTGTGAAATAGGTAAATATCGCGATTCCGTGTCGCCCAGAGTGATTTATCGTTATATCGAACGATATCGAGGGCTAGGAAGTGAAGCCTTAGCTGCCTTAGATACACAGCCTGTGGAAAAGGTAAATATCGCGATTCCGAGTCGCCCAGAGTGATTTATCGTTATATCGAACGATATCGAGGGCTAGGAAGTGAATCCATAGCTGCCTTAGATACACAGCGTGTGGAAAAGGTAAATATCGCGATTCCGAGTCGCCCAGAGTGATTTATCGTTACATCGAAGGATATCGAGGGCTAGGAAGTGAATTATTGCCTAGCTTCGATACACAGCCTGTGGAAAAGGTAAATATCGCGATTCCGAGTCCGTCAGAGTGATTTATTGTTATATCGAACGATATCGAGGGCTAGGAAGTGAATCCTTAGCTTCCTTCGATACACAGCGTGTGGAAAAGGTAAATATCGCGATTCCGAGTCGCCCAGAGTGATTTATCGTTACATCGAAGGATATCGAGGGCTAGGAAGTGAATTATTGCCTAGCTTCGATACACAGCCTGTGGAAAAGGTAAATATCGCGATTCCGAGTCCGTCAGAGTGATTTATTGTTATATCGAACGATATCGAGGGCTAGGAAGTGAATCCTTAGCTTCCTTCGATACACAGCGTGTGGAAAAGGTAAATATCGCGATTCCGAGTCGCCCAGAGTGATTTATCGTTATATCGAACGATATCGAGGGCTAGGAAGTGAATCCTTAGCTGCCTTCGATACACAGCGTGTGGAAATGGTAAATATCGCGATTCCGAGTCGCCCAGAGTGATTTATCATTATATCGAACGATATCGAGGGCTAGGAAATGAATTATTGCCTAGCTTCGATACATAGCCTGTGGAAAAGGTAAATATCGCGATTCCGAGTCCGTCAGAGTGATTTATTGTTATATCGAACGATATCGAGGGCTAGGAAGTGAATTATTGCCTAGCTTCGATACACAGCCTGTGGAAAAGGTAAATATCGCGATTCCGAGTCGCCCAGAGTGATTTATCGTTATATCGAACGATATCGAGGGCTAGGAAGTGAATCCATAGCTGCCTTAGATACACAGCGTGTGGAAAAGGTAAATATCGCGATTCCGAGTCGCCCAGAGTGATTTATCGTTATATCGAAAGTAATCGAGGGCTAGGAAGTGAATCCTTAGCTTCCTTCGATACACAGCGTATGAAATAGGTGAATATTGCGATTCCGAGTCGCCCAGAGTGATTTATCGTTATATCGAACGATATCGAGGGCTAGGAAGTGAATCCTTAGCTTCCTTCGATACACAGCGTGTGGAAAAGGTAAATATCGCGATTCCGAGTCGCCCAGAGTGATTTATCGTTATATCGAACGATATCGAGGGCTAGGAAGTGAAGCCTTAGCTGCCTTCGATACACAGCGTGTGGAAAAGGTAAATATCGCGATTCCGAGTCGCCCAGAGTGATTTATCGTTATATCGAACGATATCGAGGGTTAGGAAGTGAATCCTTAGTTTCCTTCGATACACAGCGTGTGGAAAAGGTGAATATCGCGATTCCGCGTCTCCCAGAGTGATTTATCGTTATATCGAACGATATCGAGGGCTAGGAAGTGATTCGTTAGCTTCCTTCGATACACAGCGTGTGGAAAAGGTAAATAACGCGATACCGAGTCGCCCAGAGTGATTTATCGTTATATCGAACGATATCGAGGGTTAGGAAGTGAATCCTTAGCTTCCTTCGATACACAGCGTGTGGAAAAGGTAAATATCGCGATTCCGAGTCGCCCAGAGTGATTTATCGTTATATCGAACGATATCGAGGGCTAGGAAGTGAATCCTTAGCTGCCTTCGATACACAGCGTGTGGAAAAGGTAAATATCGCGATTCCGATTCCGTCACAGTGATTTATTGTTATATCGAACGATATCGAGGGCTAGGAAGTGAATCCTTAGCTTCCTTCGATACACAGCGTGTGGAAAAGGTAAATATCGCGATTCCGAGTCGCCCAGAGTGATTTATCGTTATATCGAACGATATCGAGGGCTAGGAAGTGAATCCTTAGCTGCCTTCGATACACAGCGTGTGGAAAAGGTAAATATCGCGATTCCGAGTCCGTCACAGTGATTTATTGTTATATCGAACGATATCGAGGGCTAGGAAGTGAATCCTTAGCTTCCTTCGATACACAGCGTGTGGAAAAGGTAAATATCGCGATTCCGAGTCGCCCAGAGTGATTTATCGTTATATCGAACGATATCGAGGGCTAGGAAGTGAATCCTTAGCTGCCTTCGATACACAGCGTGTGGAAAAGGCAAATATCGCGATTCCGAGTCCGTCAGAGTGATTTATTGTTATATCGAACGATATCGAGGGCTAGGAAGTGAATTATTGCCTAGCTTCGATACACAGCCTGTGGAAAAGGTAAATATCGCGATTCCGAGTCGCCCAGAGTGATTTATTGTTATATCGAACGATATCGAGGGCTCGGAAGTGAATCCATAGCTGCCTTCGATACACAGCGTGTGAAATAGGTAAATAACGCGATTCCGAGTCGCCCAGAGTGATTTATCGTTATATCGAACGATATCGAGGGCTAGGAAGTGAATCCTCAGCTGCCTTCGATACACAGCGTGTGAAATAGGTGAATATTGCGATTCCGCGTCTCCCAGAGTGATTTATCGTTATATCGAACAATATCGAGGGCTAGGAAGTGAATCCTTAGCTTCCTTCGATACACAGCGTGTGAAATAGGTAAATATCGCGATTCCGAGTCGCCCAGAGTGATTTATCGTTATATCGAACGATATCGAGGGCTAGGAAGTGAATTATTGCCTAGCTTCGATACACAGCCTGTGGAAAAGGTAAATATCGCGATTCCGAGTCCGTCAGAGTGATTTATTGTTATATCGAACGATATCGAGGGCTAGGAAGTGAATCCTTAGCTTCCTTCGATACACAGCGTGTGGAAAAGGTAAATATCGCGATTCCAAGTCGCCCAGAGTGATTTATCGTTATATCGAACGATATCGAGGGCTAGGAAGTGAATCCTTAGCTGCCTTCGATACACAGCGTGTGAAATAGGTGAATATTGCGATTCCGCGTCTCCCAGAGTGATTTATCGTTATATCGAACAATATCGAGGGCTAGGAAGTGAATCCTTAGCTTCCTTCGATACACAGCGTGTGAAATAGGTAAATATCGCGATTCCGAGTCGCCCAGAGTGATTTATCGTTATATCGAACGATATCGAGGGCTAGGAAGTGAATCCTCAGCTGCCTTCGATACACAGCGTGTGAAATAGGTGAATATTGCGATTCCGCGTCTCCCAGAGTGATTTATCGTTATATCGAACAATATCGAGGGCTAGGAAGTGAATCCTTAGCTTCCTTCGATACACAGCGTGTGAAATAGGTAAATATCGCGATTCCGAGTCGCCCAGAGTGATTTATCGTTATATCGAACGATATCGAGGGCTAGGAAGTGAATTATTGCCTAGCTTCGATACACAGCCTGTGGAAAAGGTAAATATCGCGATTCCGAGTCCGTCAGAGTGATTTATTGTTATATCGAACGATATCGAGGGCTAGGAAGTGAATCCTTAGCTTCCTTCGATACACAGCGTGTGGAAAAGGTAAATATCGCGATTCCAAGTCGCCCAGAGTGATTTATCGTTATATCGAACGATATCGAGGGCTAGGAAGTGAATCCTTAGCTGCCTTCGATACACAGCGTGTGAAATAGGTAAATAACGCGATTCCGAGTCGCCCAGAGTGATTTATCGTTATATCGAACGATATCGAGGGCTAGGAAGTGAATCCTCAGCTGCCTTCGATACACAGCGTGTGAAATAGGTGAATATTGCGATTCCGCGTCTCCCAGAGTGATTTATCGTTATATCGAACAATATCGAGGGCTAGGAAGTGAATCCTTAGCTTCCTTCGATACACAGCGTGTGGAAAAGGTAAATATCGCGATTCCAAGTCGCCCAGAGTGATTTATCGTTATATCGAACGATATCGAGGGCTAGGAAGTGAATCCTTAGCTGCCTTCGATACACAGCGTGTGAAATAGGTAAATAACGCGATTCCGAGTCGCCCAGAGTGATTTATCGTTATATCGAACGATATCGAGGGCTAGGAAGTGAATCCTCAGCTGCCTTCGATACACAGCGTGTGAAATAGGTAAATATCGCGATTCCGTGTCGCCCAGAGTGATTTATCGTTATATCGAACGATATCGAGGGCTAGGAAGTGAAGCCTTAGCTGCCTTCGATACACAGCGTGTGGAAAAGGTAAATATTGCGATTCCGAGTCGCCCAGAGTGATTTATCGTTATATCGAACGATATCGAGGGCTAGGAAGTGAATCCTTAGCTTCCTTCGATACACAGCGTGTGGAAAAGGTAAATATCGCGATTCCGAGTCGCCCAGAGTGATTTATCGTTATATCGAACGATATCGAGGGCTAGGAAGTGAATCCTTAGCTGCCTTCGATACACAGCGTGTGGAAAAGGTAAATATCGCGATTCCGAGTCGCCCAGAGTGATTTATCGTTATATCGAACGATATCGAGGGCTAGGAAATGAATTATTGCCTAGCTTCGATACATAGCCTGTGGAAAAGGTAAATATCGCGATTCCGAGTCCGTCAGAGTGATTTATTGTTATATCGAACGATATCGAGGGCTAGGAAGTGAATTATTGCCTAGCTTCGATACACAGCCTGTGGAAAAGGTAAATATCGCGATTCCGAGTCGCCCAGAGTGATTTATCGTTATATCGAACGATATCGAGGGCTAGGAAGTGAATCCATAGCTGCCTTAGATACACAGCGTGTGGAAAAGGTAAATATCGCGATTCCGAGTCGCCCAGAGTGATTTATCGTTACATCGAAGGATATCGAGGGCTAGGAAGTGAATTATTGCCTAGCTTCGATACACAGCCTGTGGAAAAGGTAAATATCGCGATTCCGAGTCCGTCAGAGTGATTTATTGTTATATCGAACGATATCGAGGGCTAGGAAGTGAATCCTTAGCTTCCTTCGATACACAGCGTGTGGAAAAGGTAAATATCGCGATTCCGAGTCGCCCAGAGTGATTTATCGTTACATCGAAGGATATCGAGGGCTAGGAAGTGAATTATTGCCTAGCTTCGATACACAGCCTGTGGAAAAGGTAAATATCGCGATTCCGAGTCCGTCAGAGTGATTTATTGTTATATCGAACGATATCGAGGGCTAGGAAGTGAATCCTTAGCTTCCTTCGATACACAGCGTGTGGAAAAGGTAAATATCGCGATTCCGAGTCGCCCAGAGTGATTTATCGTTATATCGAACGATATCGAGGGCTAGGAAGTGAATCCTTAGCTGCCTTCGATACACAGCGTGTGGAAAAGGTAAATATCGCGATTCCGAGTCGCCCAGAGTGATTTATCGTTATATCGAACGATATCGAGGGCTAGGAAATGAATTATTGCCTAGCTTCGATACATAGCCTGTGGAAAAGGTAAATATCGCGATTCCGAGTCCGTCAGAGTGATTTATTGTTATATCGAACGATATCGAGGGCTAGGAAGTGAATTATTGCCTAGCTTCGATACACAGCGTGTGGAAAAGGTAAATATCGCGATTCCGAGTCGCCCAGAGTGATTTATCGTTATATCGAACGATATCGAGGGTTAGGAAGTGAATCCTTAGTTTCCTTCGATACACAGCGTGTGGAAAAGGTGAATATCGCGATTCCGCGTCTCCCAGAGTGATTTATCGTTATATCGAACGATATCGAGGGCTAGGAAGTGATTCGTTAGCTTCCTTCGATACACAGCGTGTGGAAAAGGTAAATAACGCGATACCGAGTCGCCCAGAGTGATTTATCGTTATATCGAACGATATCGAGGGTTAGGAAGTGAATCCTTAGCTTCCTTCGATACACAGCGTGTGGAAAAGGTAAATATCGCGATTCCGAGTCGCCCAGAGTGATTTATCGTTATATCGAACGATATCGAGGGCTAGGAAGTGAATCCTTAGCTGCCTTCGATACACAGCGTGTGGAAAAGGTAAATATCGCGATTCCGAGTCCGTCACAGTGATTTATTGTTATATCGAACGATATCGAGGGCTAGGAAGTGAATCCTTAGCTTCCTTCGATACACAGCGTGTGGAAAAGGTAAATATCGCGATTCCGAGTCGCCCAGAGTGATTTATCGTTATATCGAACGATATCGAGGGCTAGGAAGTGAATCCTTAGCTGCCTTCGATACACAGCGTGTGGAAAAGGTAAATATCGCGATTCCGAGTCCGTCACAGTGATTTATTGTTATATCGAACGATATCGAGGGCTAGGAAGTGAATCCTTAGCTTCCTTCGATACACAGCGTGTGGAAAAGGTAAATATCGCGATTCCGAGTCGCCCAGAGTGATTTATCGTTATATCGAACGATATCGAGGGCTAGGAAGTGAATCCTTAGCTGCCTTCGATACACAGCGTGTGGAAAAGGCAAATATCGCGATTCCGAGTCCGTCAGAGTGATTTATTGTTATATCGAACGATATCGAGGGCTAGGAAGTGAATTATTGCCTAGCTTCGATACACAGCCTGTGGAAAAGGTAAATATCGCGATTCCGAGTCGCCCAGAGTGATTTATTGTTATATCGAACGATATCGAGGGCTCGGAAGTGAATCCATAGCTGCCTTCGATACACAGCGTGTGGAAAAGGTAAATATCGCGATTCCGAGTCGCCCAGAGTGATTTATCGTTATATCGAACGATATCGAGGGCTAGGAAGTGAATTATTGCCTAGCTTCGATACACAGCCTGTGGAAAAGGTAAATATCGCGATTCCGAGTCCGTCAGAGTGATTTATTGTTATATCGAACGATATCGAGGGCTAGGAAGTGAATCCTTAGCTTCCTTCGATACACAGCGTGTGGAAAAGGTAAATATCGCGATTCCAAGTCGCCCAGAGTGATTTATCGTTATATCGAACGATATCGAGGGCTAGGAAGTGAATCCTTAGCTGCCTTCGATACACAGCGTGTGAAATAGGTAAATAACGCGATTCCGAGTCGCCCAGAGTGATTTATCGTTATATCGAACGATATCGAGGGCTAGGAAGTGAATCCTCAGCTGCCTTCGATACACAGCGTGTGAAATAGGTGAATATTGCGATTCCGCGTCTCCCAGAGTGATTTATCGTTATATCGAACAATATCGAGGGCTAGGAAGTGAATCCTTAGCTTCCTTCGATACACAGCGTGTGGAAAAGGTAAATATCGCGATTCCAAGTCGCCCAGAGTGATTTATCGTTATATCGAACGATATCGAGGGCTAGGAAGTGAATCCTTAGCTGCCTTCGATACACAGCGTGTGAAATAGGTAAATAACGCGATTCCGAGTCGCCCAGAGTGATTTATCGTTATATCGAACGATATCGAGGGCTAGGAAGTGAATCCTCAGCTGCCTTCGATACACAGCGTGTGAAATAGGTAAATATCGCGATTCCGTGTCGCCCAGAGTGATTTATCGTTATATCGAACGATATCGAGGGCTAGGAAGTGAAGCCTTAGCTGCCTTCGATACACAGCGTGTGGAAAAGGTAAATATCGCGATTCCGAGTCGCCCAGAGTGATTTATCGTTATATCGAACGATATCGAGGGTTAGGAAGTGAATCCTTAGTTTCCTTCGATACACAGCGTGTGGAAAAGGTGAATATCGCGATTCCGCGTCTCCCAGAGTGATTTATCGTTATATCGAACGATATCGAGGGCTAGGAAGTGATTCCTTAGCTTCCTTCGATACACAGCGTGTGGAAAAGGTAAATAACGCGATACCGAGTCGCCCAGAGTGATTTATCGTTATATCGAACGATATCGAGGGTTAGGAAGTGAATCCTTAGCTTCCTTCGATACACAGCGTGTGGAAAAGGTAAATATCGCGATTCCGAGTCGCCCAGAGTGATTTATCGTTATATCGAACGATATCTAGGGCTAGGAAGTGAATTATTGCCTAGCTTCGATACACAGCCTGTGGAAAAGGTAAATATCGCGATTCCGAGTCCGTCAGAGTGATTTATTGTTATATCGAACGATATCGAGGGCTAGGAAGTGAATCCTTAGCTGCCTTCGATACACAGCGTGTGGAAAAGGTAAATATCGCGATTCCGAGTCCGTCACAGTGATTTATTGTTATATCGAACGATATCGAGGGCTAGGAAGTGAATCCTTAGCTGCCTTCGATACACAGCGTGTGGAAAAGGTAAATATCGCGATTCCGAGTCCGTCACAGTGATTTATTGTTATATCGAACGATATCGAGGGCTAGGAAGTGAATCCTTAGCTTCCTTCGATACACAGCGTGTGGAAAAGGTAAATATCGCGATTCCGAGTCGCCCAGAGTGATTTATCGTTACATCGAAGGATATCGAGGGCTAGGAAGTGAATTATTGCCTAGCTACGATACACAGCGTGTGGAAAAGGTAAATATCGCGATTCCGAGTCCGTCACAGTGATTTATTGTTATATCGAACGATATCGAGGGCTAGGAAGTGAATCCTTAGCTTCCTTCGATACACAGCGTGTGGAAAAGGTAAATATCGCGATTCCGAGTCGCCCAGAGTGATTTATTGTTATATCGAACGATATCGATGGCTAGGAAGTGAATCCTTAGCTTCCTTCGATACACAGCGTGTGAAAAAGGTAAATATCGCGATTCCGAGTCGCCCAGAGTGATTTATCGTTATATCGAACGATATCGAGGGCTAGGAAGTGAATCCTTAGCTGCCTTCGATACACAGCGTGTGGAAAAGGTAAATATCGCGATTCCGAGTCGCCCAGAGTGATTTATCGTTATATCGAACGATATCGAGGGCTAGGAAATGAATTATTGCCTAGCTTCGATACATAGCCTGTGGAAAAGGTAAATATCGCGATTCCGAGTCCGTCAGAGTGATTTATTGTTATATCGAACGATATCGAGGGCTAGGAAGTGAATTATTGCCTAGCTTCGATACACAGCCTGTGGAAAAGGTAAATATCGCGATTCCGAGTCGCCCAGAGTGATTTATCGTTATATCGAACGATATCGAGGGCTAGGAAGTGAATCCTTAGCTTCCTTCGATACACAGCGTGTGGAAAAGGTAAATAACGCGATTCCGAGTCGCCCAGAGTGATTTATCGTTATATCGAACGATATCGAGGGCTAGGAAGTGAATCCCTAGCTGCCTTCGATACACAGCGTGTGGAAAAGGTAAATATCGCGATTCCGAGTTGCCCAGAGTGATTTATCGTTATATCGAACGATATCGAGGGCTAGGAAGTGAATCCTTAGCTTCCTTCGATACACAGCGTGTGGAAAAGGTAAATATCGCGATTCCGAGTCGGCCAGAGTGATTTATCGTTATATCGAACGATATCTAGGGCTAGGAAGTGAATTATTGCCTAGCTTCGATACACAGCGTGTGGAAAAGGTAAATATCGCGATTCCGAGTCCGTCACAGTGATTTATTGTTATATCGAACGATATCGAGGGCTAGGAAGTGAATCCTTAGCTTCCTTCGATACACAGCGTGTGGAAAAGGTAAATATCGCGATTCCGAGTCGCCCAGAGTGATTTATCGTTATATCGAACGATATCGAGGGCTAGGAAGTGAATCCTTAGCTGCCTTCGATACACAGCGTGTGGAAAAGGTAAATATCGCGATTCCGAGTCCGTCAGAGTGATTTATTGTTATATCGAACGATATCGAGGGCTAGGAAGTGAATTATTGCCTAGCTTCGATACACAGCCTGTGGAAAAGGTAAATATCGCGATTCCGAGTCCGTCAGAGTGATTTATTGTTATATCGAACGATATCGAGGGCTAGGAAGTGAATCCTTAGCTTCCTTTGTTACACAGCGTGTGAAATAGGTAAATAACGTGATTCCGAGTCGCCCAGAGTGATTTATCGTTATATCGAACGATGTCGAGGGATAGGAAGTGAATCCTTAGCTTCCTTCGATACCCAGCGTGTGGAAAAGGTAAATAACGCGATTCCGAGTAGCCCAGAGTGATTTATCGTTATATCGAACGATATCGAGGGCTAGGAAGTGAATCCTTAGCTTCCTTCGTTACACAGCGTATGAAATAGGTGAATATTGCGATTCCGAGTCGCCCAGAGTGATTTATCGTTATATCGAACGATATCGAGGGCTAGGAAGTGAATCCTTAGCTTCCTTCGATACACAGCGTGTGGAAAAGGTAAATATCGCGATTCCGAGTTGCCCAGAGTGATTTATCGTTATATCGAACGATATCGAGGGCTAGGAAGTGAATCCTTAGCTTCCTTCGATACACAGCGTGTGGAAAAGGTAAATAACGCGATTCCGAGTCGCCCAGAGTGATTTATCGTTATATCGAACGATATCGAGGGCTAGGAAGTGAATCCCTAGCTGCCTTCGATACACAGCGTGTGGAAAAGGTAAATATCGCGATTCCGAGTCGCCCAGAGTGATTTATCGTTATATCGAACGATATCGAGGGCTAGGAAGTGAATCCCTAGCTGCCTTCGATACACAGCGTGTGGAAAAGGTAAATATCGCGATTCCGAGTCGCCCAGAGTGATTTATCGTTACATCGAAGGATATCGAGGGCTAGGAAGTGAATTATTGCCTAGCTTCGATACACAGCCTGTGGAAAAGGTAAATATCGCGATTCCGAGTCCGTCAGAGTGATTTATTGTTATATCGAACGATATCGAGGGCTAGGAAGTGAATCCTTAGCTTCCTTCGATACACAGCGTGTGGAAAAGGTAAATATCGCGATTCCGAGTCGCCCAGAGTGATTTATCGTTACATCGAAGGATATCGAGGGCTAGGAAGTGAATTATTGCCTAGCTACGATACACAGCGTGTGGAAAAGGTAAATATCGCGATTCCGAGTCGCCCAGAGTGATTTATCGTTATATCGAACGATATCGAGGGCTAGGAAGTGAATCCTTAGCTTCCTTCGATACACAGCGTGTGGAAAAGGTAAATATCGCGATTCCGAGTCGCCCAGAGTGATTTATCGTTATATCGAACGATATAGAGGGCTAGGAAGTGAATCCTTAGCTGCCTTCGATACACAGCGTGTGGAAAAGGTAAATATCGCGATTCCGAGTCCGTCACAGTGATTTATTGTTATATCGAACGATATCGAGGGCTAGGAAGTGAATCCTTAGCTTCCTTCGATACACAGCGTGTGGAAAAGGTAAATATCGCGATTCCGAGTCGCCCAGAGTGATTTATCGTTATATCGAACGATATAGAGGGCTAGGAAGTGAATCCTTAGCTGCCTTCGATACACAGCGTGTGGAAAAGGTAAATATCGCGATTCCGAGTCCGTCACAGTGATTTATTGTTATATCGAACGATATCGAGGGCTAGGAAGTGAATCCTTAGCTTCCTTCGATACACAGCGTGTGGAAAAGGTAAATATCGCGATTCCGAGTCGCCCAGAGTGATTTATCGTTATATCGAACGATATCGAGGGCTAGGAAGTGAATCCTTAGCTGCCTTCGATACACAGCGTGTGGAAAAGGTAAATATCGCGATTCCGAGTCCGTCAGAGTGATTTATTGTTATATCGAACGATATCGAGGGCTAGGAAGTGAATTATTGCCTAGCTTCGATACACAGCCTGTGGAAAAGGTAAATATCGCGATTCCGAGTCGCCCAGAGTGATTTATTGTTATATCGAACGATATCGAGGGCTCGGAAGTGAATCCATAGCTGCCTTCGATACACAGCGTGTGGAAAAGGTAAATATCGCGATTCCGAGTCGCCCAGACTGATTTATCGTTATATCGAACGATGTCGAGGGATAGGAAGTGAATCCTTAGCTTCCTTCGATACCCAGCGTGTGGAAAAGGTAAATAACGCGATTCCGAGTAGCCCAGAGTGATTTATCGTTATATCGAACGATATCGAGGGCTAGGAAGTGAATCCTTAGCTTCCTTCGTTACACAGCGTATGAAATAGGTGAATATTGCGATTCCGAGTCGCCCAGAGTGATTTATCGTTATATCGAACGATATCGAGGGCTAGGAAGTGAATCCTTAGCTTCCTTCGATACACAGCGTGTGGAAAAGGTAAATATCGCGATTCCGAGTTGCCCAGAGTGATTTATCGTTATATCGAACGATATCGAGGGCTAGGAAGTGAATCCTTAGCTTCCTTCGATACACAGCGTGTGGAAAAGGTAAATAACGCGATTCCGAGTCGCCCAGAGTGATTTATCGTTATATCGAACGATATCGAGGGCTAGGAAGTGAATCCTTAGCTGCCTTCGATACACAGCGTGTGGAAAAGGTAAATATCGCGATTCCGAGTCCGTCAGAGTGATTTATTGTTATATCGAACGATATCGAGGGCTAGGAAGTGAATTATTGCCTAGCTTCGATACACAGCCTGTGGAAAAGGTAAATATCGCGATTCCGAGTCGCCCAGAGTGATTTATTGTTATATCGAACGATATCGAGGGCTCGGAAGTGAATCCATAGCTGCCTTCGATACACAGCGTGTGGAAAAGGTAAATATCGCGATTCCGAGTCGCCCAGACTGATTTATCGTTATATCGAACGATATCGAGGGCTAGGAAGTGAATTATTGCCTAGCTTCGATACACAGCCTGTGGAAAAGGTAAATATCGCGATTCCGAGTCCGTCAGAGTGATTTATTGTTATATCGAACGATATCGAGGGCTAGGAAGTGAATCCTTAGCTTCCTTTGTTACACAGCGTGTGAAATAGGTAAATAACGTGATTCCGAGTCGCCCAGAGTGATTTATCGTTATATCGAACGATGTCGAGGGATAGGAAGTGAATCCTTAGCTTCCTTCGATACCCAGCGTGTGGAAAAGGTAAATAACGCGATTCCGAGTAGCCCAGAGTGATTTATCGTTATATCGAACGATATCGAGGGCTAGGAAGTGAATCCTTAGCTTCCTTCGTTACACAGCGTATGAAATAGGTGAATATTGCGATTCCGAGTCGCCCAGAGTGATTTATCGTTATATCGAACGATATCGAGGGCTAGGAAGTGAATCCTTAGCTTCCTTCGATACACAGCGTGTGGAAAAGGTAAATATCGCGATTCCGAGTTGCCCAGAGTGATTTATCGTTATATCGAACGATATCGAGGGCTAGGAAGTGAATCCTTAGCTTCCTTCGATACACAGCGTGTGGAAAAGGTAAATAACGCGATTCCGAGTCGCCCAGAGTGATTTATCGTTATATCGAACGATATCGAGGGCTAGGAAGTGAATCCCTAGCTGCCTTCGATACACAGCGTGTGGAAAAGGTAAATATCGCGATTCCGAGTCGCCCAGAGTGATTTATCGTTATATCGAACGATATCGAGGGCTAGGAAGTGAATCCCTAGCTGCCTTCGATACACAGCGTGTGGAAAAGGTAAATATCGCGATTCCGAGTCGCCCAGAGTGATTTATCGTTACATCGAAGGATATCGAGGGCTAGGAAGTGAATTATTGCCTAGCTTCGATACACAGCCTGTGGAAAAGGTAAATATCGCGATTCCGAGTCCGTCAGAGTGATTTATTGTTATATCGAACGATATCGAGGGCTAGGAAGTGAATCCTTAGCTTCCTTCGATACACAGCGTGTGGAAAAGGTAAATATCGCGATTCCGAGTCGCCCAGAGTGATTTATCGTTACATCGAAGGATATCGAGGGCTAGGAAGTGAATTATTGCCTAGCTACGATACACAGCGTGTGGAAAAGGTAAATATCGCGATTCCGAGTCGCCCAGAGTGATTTATCGTTATATCGAACGATATCGAGGGCTAGGAAGTGAATCCTTAGCTTCCTTCGATACACAGCGTGTGGAAAAGGTAAATATCGCGATTCCGAGTCGCCCAGAGTGATTTATCGTTATATCGAACGATATAGAGGGCTAGGAAGTGAATCCTTAGCTGCCTTCGATACACAGCGTGTGGAAAAGGTAAATATCGCGATTCCGAGTCCGTCACAGTGATTTATTGTTATATCGAACGATATCGAGGGCTAGGAAGTGAATCCTTAGCTTCCTTCGATACACAGCGTGTGGAAAAGGTAAATATCGCGATTCCGAGTCGCCCAGAGTGATTTATCGTTATATCGAACGATATAGAGGGCTAGGAAGTGAATCCTTAGCTGCCTTCGATACACAGCGTGTGGAAAAGGTAAATATCGCGATTCCGAGTCCGTCACAGTGATTTATTGTTATATCGAACGATATCGAGGGCTAGGAAGTGAATCCTTAGCTTCCTTCGATACACAGCGTGTGGAAAAGGTAAATATCGCGATTCCGAGTCGCCCAGAGTGATTTATCGTTATATCGAACGATATCGAGGGCTAGGAAGTGAATCCTTAGCTGCCTTCGATACACAGCGTGTGGAAAAGGTAAATATCGCGATTCCGAGTCCGTCAGAGTGATTTATTGTTATATCGAACGATATCGAGGGCTAGGAAGTGAATTATTGCCTAGCTTCGATACACAGCCTGTGGAAAAGGTAAATATCGCGATTCCGAGTCGCCCAGAGTGATTTATTGTTATATCGAACGATATCGAGGGCTCGGAAGTGAATCCATAGCTGCCTTCGATACACAGCGTGTGGAAAAGGTAAATATCGCGATTCCGAGTCGCCCAGACTGATTTATCGTTATATCGAACGATGTCGAGGGATAGGAAGTGAATCCTTAGCTTCCTTCGATACCCAGCGTGTGGAAAAGGTAAATAACGCGATTCCGAGTAGCCCAGAGTGATTTATCGTTATATCGAACGATATCGAGGGCTAGGAAGTGAATCCTTAGCTTCCTTCGTTACACAGCGTATGAAATAGGTGAATATTGCGATTCCGAGTCGCCCAGAGTGATTTATCGTTATATCGAACGATATCGAGGGCTAGGAAGTGAATCCTTAGCTTCCTTCGATACACAGCGTGTGGAAAAGGTAAATATCGCGATTCCGAGTTGCCCAGAGTGATTTATCGTTATATCGAACGATATCGAGGGCTAGGAAGTGAATCCTTAGCTTCCTTCGATACACAGCGTGTGGAAAAGGTAAATAACGCGATTCCGAGTCGCCCAGAGTGATTTATCGTTATATCGAACGATATCGAGGGCTAGGAAGTGAATCCCTAGCTGCCTTCGATACACAGCGTGTGGAAAAGGTAAATATCGCGATTCCGAGTCGCCCAGAGTGATTTATCGTTATATCGAACGATATCGAGGGCTAGGAAGTGAATCCCTAGCTGCCTTCGATACACAGCGTGTGGAAAAGGTAAATATCGCGATTCCGAGTCGCCCAGAGTGATTTATCGATACATCGAAGGATATCGAGGGCTAGGAAGTGAATTATTGCCTAGCTTCGATACACAGCCTGTGGAAAAGGTAAATATCGCGATTCCGAGTCCGTCAGAGTGATTTATTGTTATATCGAACGATATCGAGGGCTAGGAAGTGAATCCTTAGCTTCCTTCGATACACAGCGTGTGGAAAAGGTAAATATCGCGATTCCGAGTCGCCCAGAGTGATTTATCGTTACATCGAAGGATATCGAGGGCTAGGAAGTGAATTATTGCCTAGCTACGATACACAGCGTGTGGAAAAGGTAAATATCGCGATTCCGAGTCGCCCAGAGTGATTTATCGTTATATCGAACGATATCGAGGGCTAGGAAGTGAATCCTTAGCTTCCTTCGATACACAGCGTGTGGAAAAGGTAAATAACGCGATTCCGAGTCGCCCAGAGTGATTTATCGTTATATCGAACGATATCGAGGGCTAGGAAGTGAATCCCTAGCTGCCTTCGATACACAGCGTGTGGAAAAGGTAAATATCGCGATTCCGAGTCGCCCAGAGTGATTTATCGTTATATCGAACGATATCGAGGGCTAGGAAGTGAATCCATAGCTGCCTTCGATACACAGCGTGTGGAAAAGGTAAATATCGCGATTCCGAGTCGCCCAGAGTGATTTATCGTTACATCGAAGGATATCGAGGGCTAGGAAGTGAATTATTGCCTAGCTTCGATACACAGCCTGTGGAAAAGGTAAATATCGCGATTCCGAGTCCGTCAGAGTGATTTATTGTTATATCGAACGATATCGATGGCTAGGAAGTGAATCCTTAGCTTCCTTCGATACGCAGCGTGTGAAAAAGGTAAATATCGCGATTCCGAGTCGCCCAGAGTGATTTATCGTTATATCGAACGATATCGAGGGCTAGGAAGTGAATCCTTAGCTGCCTTCGATACACAGCGTGTGGAAAAGGTAAATATCGCGATTCCGAGTCGCCCAGAGTGATTTATCGTTATATCGAACGATATCGAGGGCTAGGAAATGAATTATTGCCTAGCTTCGATACATAGCCTGTGGAAAAGGTAAATATCGCGATTCCGAGTCCGTCAGAGTGATTTATTGTTATATCGAACGATATCGAGGGCTAGGAAGTGAATTATTGCCTAGCTTCGATACACAGCCTGTGGAAAAGGTAAATATCGCGATTCCGAGTCCGTCAGAGTGATTTATTGTTATATCGAACGATATCGAGGGCTAGGAAGTGAATCCTTAGCTTCCTTCGATACACAGCGTGTGGAAAAGGTAAATATCGCGATTCCGAGTCGCCCAGAGTGATTTATCGTTACATCGAAGGATATCGAGGGCTAGGAAGTGAATTATTGCCTAGCTTCGATACACAGCCTGTGGAAAAGGTAAATATCGCGATTCCGAGTCCGTCAGAGTGATTTATTGTTATATCGAACGATATCGAGGGCTAGGAAGTGAATCCTTAGCTTCCTTCGATACACAGCGTGTGGAAAAGGTAAATATCGCGATTCCGAGTCGCCCAGAGTGATTTATCGTTATATCGAACGATATCGAGGGCTAGGAAGTGAATCCTTAGCTGCCTTCGATACACAGCGTGTGGAAAAGGTAAATATCGCGATTCCGAGTCGCCCAGAGTGATTTATCGTTATATCGAACGATATCGAGGGCTAGGAAATGAATTATTGCCTAGCTTCGATACATAGCCTGTGGAAAAGGTAAATATCGCGATTCCGAGTCCGTCAGAGTGATTTATTGTTATATCGAACGATATCGAGGGCTAGGAAGTGAATTATTGCCTAGCTTCGATACACAGCCTGTGGAAAAGGTAAATATCGCGATTCCGAGTCGCCCAGAGTGATTTATCGTTATATCGAACGATATCGAGGGCTAGGAAGTGAATCCATAGCTGCCTTAGATACACAGCGTGTGGAAAAGGTAAATATCGCGATTCCGAGTCGCCCAGAGTGATTTATCGTTATATCGAAAGATATCGAGGGCTAGGAAGTGAATCCTTAGCTTCCTTCGATACACAGCGTATGAAATAGGTGAATATTGCGATTCCGAGTCGCCCAGAGTGATTTATCGTTATATCGAACGATATCGAGGGCTAGGAAGTGAATCCTTAGCTTCCTTCGATACACAGCGTGTGGAAAAGGTAAATATCGCGATTCCGAGTCGCCCAGAGTGATTTATCGTTATATCGAACGATATCGAGGGCTAGGAAGTGAAGCCTTAGCTGCCTTCGATACACAGCGTGTGGAAAAGGTAAATATCGCGATTCCGAGTCGCCCAGAGTGATTTATCGTTATATCGAACGATATCGAGGGTTAGGAAGTGAATCCTTAGTTTCCTTCGATACACAGCGTGTGGAAAAGGTGAATATCGCGATTCCGCGTCTCCCAGAGTGATTTATCGTTATATCGAACGATATCGAGGGCTAGGAAGTGATTCCTTAGCTTCCTTCGATACACAGCGTGTGGAAAAGGTAAATAACGCGATACCGAGTCGCCCAGAGTGATTTATCGTTATATCGAACGATATCGAGGGTTAGGAAGTGAATCCTTAGCTTCCTTCGATACACAGCGTGTGGAAAAGGTAAATATCGCGATTCCGAGTCGCCCAGAGTGATTTATCGTTATATCGAACGATATCGAGGGCTAGGAAGTGAATCCTTAGCTGCCTTCGATACACAGCGTGTGGAAAAGGTAAATATCGCGATTCCGAGTCCGTCACAGTGATTTATTGTTATATCGAACGATATCGAGGGCTAGGAAGTGAATCCTTAGCTTCCTTCGATACACAGCGTGTGGAAAAGGTAAATATCGCGATTCCGAGTCGCCCAGAGTGATTTATCGTTATATCGAACGATATCGAGGGCTAGGAAGTGAATCCTTAGCTGCCTTCGATACACAGCGTGTGGAAAAGGCAAATATCGCGATTCCGAGTCCGTCAGAGTGATTTATTGTTATATCGAACGATATCGAGGGCTAGGAAGTGAATTATTGCCTAGCTTCGATACACAGCCTGTGGAAAAGGTAAATATCGCGATTCCGAGTCGCCCAGAGTGATTTATTGTTATATCGAACGATATCGAGGGCTCGGAAGTGAATCCATAGCTGCCTTTGATACACAGCGTGTGGAAAAGGTAAATATCGCGATTCCGAGTCGCCCAGAGTGATTTATCGTTATATCGAACGATATCGAGGGCTAGGAAGTGAATTATTGCCTAGCTTCGATACACAGCCTGTGGAAAAGGTAAATATCGCGATTCCGAGTCCGTCAGAGTGATTTATTGTTATATCGAACGATATCGAGGGCTAGGAAGTGAATCCTTAGCTTCCTTCGATACACAGCGTGTGGAAAAGGTAAATATCGCGATTCCAAGTCGCCCAGAGTGATTTATCGTTATATCGAACGATATCGAGGGCTAGGAAGTGAATCCTTAGCTGCCTTCGATACACAGCGTGTGAAATAGGTAAATAACGCGATTCCGAGTCGCCCAGAGTGATTTATCGTTATATCGAACGATATCGAGGGCTAGGAAGTGAATCCTCAGCTGCCTTCGATACACAGCGTGTGAAATAGGTGAATATTGCGATTCCGCGTCTCCCAGAGTGATTTATCGTTATATCGAACAATATCGAGGGCTAGGAAGTGAATCCTTAGCTTCCTTCGATACACAGCGTGTGGAAAAGGTAAATATCGCGATTCCAAGTCGCCCAGAGTGATTTATCGTTATATCGAACGATATCGAGGGCTAGGAAGTGAATCCTTAGCTGCCTTCGGTACACAGCGTGTGAAATAGGTAAATAACGCGAATCCGAGTCGCCCAGAGTGATTTATCGTTATATCGAACGATATCGAGGGCTAGGAAGTGAATCCTCAGCTGCCTTCGATACACAGCGTGTGAAATAGGTAAATATCGCGATTCCGTGTCGCCCAGAGTGATTTATCGTTATATCGAACGATATCGAGGGCTAGGAAGTGAAGCCTTAGCTGCCTTCGATACACAGCGTGTGGAAAAGGTAAATATCGCGATTCCGAGTCGCCCAGAGTGATTTATCGTTATATCGAACGATATCGAGGGTTAGGAAGTGAATCCTTAGCTTCCTTCGATACACAGCGCGTGGAAAAGGTAAATATCGCGATTCCGAGTCGCCCAGAGTGATTTATCGTTATATCGAACGATATCGAGGGCTAGGAAGTGAATCCTTAGCTGCCTTCGATACACAGCGTGTGGAAAAGGTAAATATCGCGATTCCGAGTCCGTCACAGTGATTTATTGTTATATCGAACGATATCGAGGGCTAGGAAGTGAATCCTTAGCTTCCTTCGATACACAGCGTGTGGAAAAGGTAAATATCGCGATTCCGAGTCGCCCAGAGTGATTTATCGTTATATCGAACGATATCGAGGGCTAGGAAGTGAATCCTTAGCTGCCTTCGATACACAGCGTGTGGAAAAGGCAAATATCGCGATTCCGAGTCCGTCAGAGTGATTTATTGTTATATCGAACGATATCGAGGGCTAGGAAGTGAATTATTGCCTAGCTTCGATACACAGCCTGTGGAAAAGGTAAATATCGCGATTCCGAGTCGCCCAGAGTGATTTATTGTTATATCGAACGATATCGAGGGCTCGGAAGTGAATCCATAGCTGCCTTCGATACACAGCGTGTGGAAAAGGTAAATATCGCGATTCCGAGTCGCCCAGAGTGATTTATCGTTATAACGAACGATATCGAGGGCTAGGAAGTGAATTATTGCCTAGCTTCGATACACAGCCTGTGGAAAAGGTAAATATCGCGATTCCGAGTCCGTCAGAGTGATTTATTGTTATATCGAACGATATCGAGGGCTAGGAAGTGAATCCTTAGCTTCCTTCGATACACAGCGTGTGGAAAAGGTAAATATCGCGATTCCAAGTCGCCCAGAGTGATTTATCGTTATATCGAACGATATCGAGGGCTAGGAAGTGAATCCTTAGCTGCCTTCGATACACAGCGTGTGAAATAGGTAAATAACGCGATTCCGAGTCGCCCAGAGTGATTTATCGTTATATCGAACGATATCGAGGGCTAGGAAGTGAATCCTCAGCTGCCTTCGATACACAGCGTGTGAAATAGGTGAATATTGCGATTCCGCGTCTCCCAGAGTGATTTATCGTTATATCGAACAATATCGAGGGCTAGGAAGTGAATCCTTAGCTTCCTTCGATACACAGCGTGTGGAAAAGGTAAATATCGCGATTCCAAGTCGCCCAGAGTGATTTATCGTTATATCGAACGATATCGAGGGCTAGGAAGTGAATCCTTAGCTGCCTTCGATACACAGCGTGTGAAATAGGTAAATAACGCGATTCCGAGTCGCCCAGAGTGATTTATCGTTATATCGAACGATATCGAGGGCTAGGAAGTGAATCCTCAGCTGCCTTCGATACACAGCGTGTGAAATAGGTAAATATCGCGATTCCGTGTCGCCCAGAGTGATTTATCGTTATATCGAACGATATCGAGGGCTAGGAAGTGAAGCCTTAGCTGCCTTCGATACACAGCGTGTGGAAAAGGTAAATATCGCGATTCCGAGTCGCCCAGAGTGATTTATCGTTATATCGAACGATATCGAGGGTTAGGAAGTGAATCCTTAGTTTCCTTCGATACACAGCGTGTGGAAAAGGTGAATATCGCGATTCCGCGTCTCCCAGAGTGATTTATCGTTATATCGAACGATATCGAGGGCTAGGAAGTGATTCCTTAGCTTCCTTCGATACACAGCGTGTGGAAAAGGTAAATAACGCGATACCGAGTCGCCCAGAGTGATTTATCGTTATATCGAACGATATCGAGGGTTAGGAAGTGAATCCTTAGCTTCCTTCGATACACAGCGTGTGGAAAAGGTAAATATCGCGATTCCGAGTCGCCCAGAGTGATTTATCGTTATATCGAACGATATCTAGGGCTAGGAAGTGAATTATTGCCTAGCTTCGATACACAGCCTGTGGAAAAGGTAAATATCGCGATTCCGAGTCCGTCAGAGTGATTTATTGTTATATCGAACGATATCGAGGGCTAGGAAGTGAATCCTTAGCTTCCTTCGATACACAGCGTGTGGAAAAGGTAAATATCGCGATTCCGAGTCGCCCAGAGTGATTTATCGTTATATCGAACGATATCGAGGGCTAGGAAGTGAATCCTTAGCTGCCTTCGATACACAGCGTGTGGAAAAGGTAAATATCGCGATTCCGAGTCCGTCACAGTGATTTATTGTTATATCGAACGATATCGAGGGCTAGGAAGTGAATCCTTAGCTTCCTTCGATACACAGCGTGTGGAAAAGGTAAATATCGCGATTCCGAGTCGCCCAGAGTGATTTATCGTTATATCGAACGATATCGAGGGCTAGGAAGTGAATCCTTAGCTGCCTTCGATACACAGCGTGTGGAAAAGGTAAATATCGCGATTCCGAGTCCGTCAGAGTGATTTATTGTTATATCGAACGATATCGAGGGCTAGGAAGTGAATTATTGCCTAGCTTCGATACACAGCCTGTGGAAAAGGTAAATATCGCGATTCCGAGTCGCCCAGAGTGATTTATTGTTATATCGAACGATATCGAGGGCTCGGAAGTGAATCCATAGCTGCCTTCGATACACAGCGTGTGGAAAAGGTAAATATCGCGATTCCGAGTCGCCCAGAGTGATTTATCGTTATATCGAACGATATCGAGGGCTAGGAAGTGAATTATTGCCTAGCTTCGATACACAGCCTGTGGAAAAGGTAAATATCGCGATTCCGAGTCCGTCAGAGTGATTTATTGTTATATCGAACGATATCGAGGGCTAGGAAGTGAATCCTTAGCTTCCTTTGTTACACAGCGTGTGAAATAGGTAAATAACGTGATTCCGAGTCGCCCAGAGTGATTTATCGTTATATCGAACGATGTCGAGGGATAGGAAGTGAATCCTTAGCTTCCTTCGATACCCAGCGTGTGGAAAAGGTAAATAACGCGATTCCGAGTAGCCCAGAGTGATTTATCGTTATATCGAACGATATCGAGGGCTAGGAAGTGAATCCTTAGCTTCCTTCGTTACACAGCGTATGAAATAGGTGAATATTGCGATTCCGAGTCGCCCAGAGTGATTTATCGTTATATCGAACGATATCGAGGGCTAGGAAGTGAATCCTTAGCTTCCTTCGATACACAGCGTGTGGAAAAGGTAAATATCGCGATTCCGAGTTGCCCAGAGTGATTTATCGTTATATCGAACGATATCGAGGGCTAGGAAGTGAATCCTTAGCTTCCTTCGATACACAGCGTGTGGAAAAGGTAAATAACGCGATTCCGAGTCGCCCAGAGTGATTTATCGTTATATCGAACGATATCGAGGGCTAGGAAGTGAATCCCTAGCTGCCTTCGATACACAGCGTGTGGAAAAGGTAAATATCGCGATTCCGAGTCGCCCAGTGATTTATCGTTATATCGAACGATATCGAGGGCTAGGAAGTGAATCCCTAGCTGCCTTCGATACACAGCGTGTGGAAAAGGTAAATATCGCGATTCCGAGTCGCCCAGAGTGATTTATCGTTACATCGAAGGATATCGAGGGCTAGGAAGTGAATTATTGCCTAGCTTCGATACACAGCCTGTGGAAAAGGTAAATATCGCGATTCCGAGTCCGTCAGAGTGATTTATTGTTATATCGAACGATATCGAGGGCTAGGAAGTGAATCCTTAGCTTCCTTCGATACACAGCGTGTGGAAAAGGTAAATATCGCGATTCCGAGTCGCCCAGAGTGATTTATCGTTATATCGAACGATATCGAGGGCTAGGAAGTGAATTATTGCCTAGCTTCGATACACAGCCTGTGGAAAAGGTAAATATCGCGATTCCGAGTCCGTCAGAGTGATTTATTGTTATATCGAACGATATCGAGGGCTAGGAAGTGAATCCTTAGCTTCCTTTGTTACACAGCGTGTGAAATAGGTAAATAACGTGATTCCGAGTCGCCCAGAGTGATTTATCGTTATATCGAACGATGTCGAGGGATAGGAAGTGAATCCTTAGCTTCCTTCGATACCCAGCGTGTGGAAAAGGTAAATAACGCGATTCCGAGTAGCCCAGACTGATTTATCGTTATATCGAACGATATCGAGGGCTAGGAAGTGAATCCTTAGCTTCCTTCGTTACACAGCGTATGAAATAGGTGAATATTGCGATTCCGAGTCGCCCAGAGTGATTTATCGTTATATCGAACGATATCGAGGGCTAGGAAGTGAATCCTTAGCTTCCTTCGATACACAGCGTGTGGAAAAGGTAAATATCGCGATTCCGAGTTGCCCAGAGTGATTTATCGTTATATCGAACGATATCGAGGGCTAGGAAGTGAATCCTTAGCTTCCTTCGATACACAGCGTGTGGAAAAGGTAAATAACGCGATTCCGAGTCGCCCAGAGTGATTTATCGTTATATCGAACGATATCGAGGGCTAGGAAGTGATTCCTTAGCTTCCTTCGATACACAGCGTGTGGAAAAGGTAAATAACGCGATACCGAGTCGCCCAGAGTGATTTATCGTTATATCGAACGATATCGAGGGTTAGGAAGTGAATCCTTAGCTTCCTTCGATACACAGCGTGTGGAAAAGGTAAATATCGCGATTCCGAGTCGCCCAGAGTGATTTATCGTTATATCGAACGATATCTAGGGCTAGGAAGTGAATTATTGCCTAGCTTCGATACACAGCCTGTGGAAAAGGTAAATATCGCGATTCCGAGTCCGTCAGAGTGATTTATTGTTATATCGAACGATATCGAGGGCTAGGAAGTGAATCCTTAGCTTCCTTCGATACACAGCGTGTGGAAAAGGTAAATATCGCGATTCCGAGTCGCCCAGAGTGATTTATCGTTATATCGAACGATATCGAGGGCTAGGAAGTGAATCCTTAGCTGCCTTCGATACACAGCGTGTGGAAAAGGTAAATATCGCGATTCCGAGTCCGTCACAGTGATTTATTGTTATATCGAACGATATCGAGGGCTAGGAAGTGAATCCTTAGCTTCCTTCGATACACAGCGTGTGGAAAAGGTAAATATCGCGATTCCGAGTCGCCCAGAGTGATTTATCGTTATATCGAACGATATCGAGGGCTAGGAAGTGAATCCTTAGCTGCCTTCGATACACAGCGTGTGGAAAAGGTAAATATCGCGATTCCGAGTCCGTCAGAGTGATTTATTGTTATATCGAACGATATCGAGGGCTAGGAAGTGAATCCTTAGCTTCCTTTGTTACACAGCGTGTGAAATAGGTAAATAACGTGATTCCGAGTCGCCCAGAGTGATTTATCGTTATATCGAACGATGTCGAGGGATAGGAAGTGAATCCTTAGCTTCCTTCGATACCCAGCGTGTGGAAAAGGTAAATAACGCGATTCCGAGTAGCCCAGACTGATTTATCGTTATATCGAACGATATCGAGGGCTAGGAAGTGAATCCTTAGGTTCCTTCGTTACACAGCGTATGAAATAGGTGAATATTGCGATTCCGAGTCGCCCAGAGTGATTTATCGTTATATCGAACGATATCGAGGGCTAGGAAGTGAATCCCTAGCTGCCTTCGATACACAGCGTGT